>NNCF01127464.1:161221-270454 GCA_002313205.1 Laupala kohalensis | reverse complement strand
TCTCTTATACACATATATATATATATATATATATATATATATATATATATATATATATATATATTAGAATTTGTGAATGATAAAATAGATCTCATTGGTTAAGTTTAGTTAAGAATAAAATTATAATTATTATTACTAATAATATATTTTAATCGTAAAGTACGATATGGAAGTAGAATGCTAAATACCACGAGTAGTTTGTTTATATAACAGGACGCATTCTGTAAATGACATAGTATTCTCAAGGACAATATCTGTTGAGCTTTTGTATGTTTCGTAATATGTTCTTCCGGTGTAATATACAATTTGAACTTTGGTCTCTGAAAGGGCAAAAGTCAACAAATACACCAGAATGTGGAGCATTTTCAGCTCGCTGATTGATTCGGTGGAAATCCGTCGAAATTAGTCAGAATTAATGGAACTCCTAAATTTACTTTTTTGTCAGAGAAATATCTGTTGACGGGTAATTTCAAAATAAACGGGTGTTATTTTTCATTATATTATGAATAAACACTCAATGTGATGATCCTTAAAGCAAATATTCAGAAGAAAAACTTCTGCTTTTTTTCAAAGCCAAATAGTTTTAAATTGTAATTCTTGCGTCGTGAGTCCCAATTTCAGTACAAATACAAATATAAACCATTATGCGACAATGTGGCTCATTAAGAGAAGAAGGGTTCTAAATGAATGACCACTAATAACGTTAAAAATCTTTATATATTCCGAAATTTCTGTACACATTTTGCTTAATACTTCGTGCTCTGAATTTCCATGGAAATTATGTTGAACTATAAATATGTATATTTTAGTGAACTTAAAGCGAGCGCATCTAATTAGGTAGAAAAATTTTACTTCGTAGAAAAACTCAACATATCTTTGTTTAAAATTGTTAAATTTTAAGTCATCACAGTGATGAAACTGGATATTTTTATTAACTTACCGGATCTTATAATTCCAGTTTCTCAAAACCACGTTTTTATCAACAAAATTTTCCCTCTTAGATCCATACATAAAAATCGTTCTTTTCTTCTCCCCCATGTGCTTGGTATAATTTTTGTTCCTTTCTCGTACGTTTCGTCTCGTCTCTCTTCCATTTCGTAATTCTGTAAGAGCATTATTTTTCAAGTTTTTTTATTAGTTTCTAATGCTGAAACCTGTTATTTTTCTTTACTATTTCACTCAGCTTTTCCCGTTCAAATTCCAATCATATCATCCGGTTCCCACGCTTCCATCCCTTAGCCGTTATAAGTAATTAACATACATGAATATATTCCTTATTCTTATCCCGAAAATTATTTCATTCGTTACTTCTCCACCTACAACGCTTCGTTTCTTCACCACGTAGCTTGAAAATAGCTTCGGCAGTCTGCATTGCAGCACTTTCTCTCTCGCCCCAAGCGCCGACCCGATCCTCGCCGACTACTTCCCTTCATTTCGTTCGTAGGATCTGGTAGCGTGGCAGAGGTATGTACAATTTACAACGGCGATAGGTGTGGCAGTTGGAGAAGGAGAGAGGGTTGGCACGAAGGAGGGGTGGGAAAGCAGCGAGGCAATGACCGTCGGAATGCTCTCTGGCATCCACTGCGGCCATGCACCTCCTATATCGAATAAAAACTTTTTGACTGAGAAGTCGGTTTTATTTACAGCGAGATAGAAGAAGGTTACTTAGAATATTATTAACAATTAATAAAGGTACAGTTTCAAAACCCACCTTGTCTCACATGATGTACAAATTTAAGCATGCTTTGTCATAGGATTAATTATTATTACAATATAATTGAAAACAAGTTACGCATGTCTGACGTTTAATGGCACTGAATGCAAGAAACAGTGAGCTTCGAATGCGCAGACTTAGGCCACTGGGGCAACCCAGATCGTCACATTGCGACAAATATTACCCACAGGCGACGTACCACCAACCTCGTTTCCAGTCCCTCACTGTCCCAAAGGAGATCCCCTTTTAGCGTTGCATCCAATTCTTCTTCTTCTAAAAGCCGCGGATGCAAAATTTTAAAAACCTGCTTTTTGTTCAGTTAGTATGTACGACGCTTGACGCCACAAGCTCTTAAAATTTATACTTCATATTTTAAAAATATATACGTTTATGTGCCTCCAAAGTACTTGTTCCGATGAAGGAACTTTTTGTTATTATACTTTTTTGATTTTCAATTTTCCTGTCTTTGTATTTTTTTCTCTTCTCTTCAAATAAAAGTATATTTCCAAAAAAAGATTTTTTTACAATATTTTATTTTATTAACCATATGTCATCAGGAAATTCTAGTACCCTCCTTCTACCTCCATCATCTGACTCGCGTCATAATGAATTATAATCGTGTAATGAATTATACCCATAATAACAAAACAAATGAGCACAAACTCAACTGTCTTACCATATGTTATTAAAAAGTTTCAGTGCCCACCTTCCACCTTCATTATTAGAGCAGCTCAATGGTACCATAAGAATCTATTGTCATAAAACCAAACACATCTGTAAAATTTCAGCTCGATCGGAAACTGAGAAGTGGCTGAAAAATCAATTACACATTTTGAACCGGGAGGACAGCATATGAACGTTGTGAATTAAATGAAAACTTGTAAAAATAATTCATATACAACTGATTACTCAGGTGTATTTTTTTCGCTGCGCGCAAATACAATCCCACCGGCGCTCGAGAACTGATTGCGGAAGATGGCATTTGTTTCCCTCCCTCTTATTACCTATTATACACTAATCACTTTAACTGATTTATGGTTTCGGAGATAGGCATGGAGGACCTCTTCGACAGAGTACCATTACTCCCCCTAACCTACGCTTATTTCAGTTGTTAAATTTTGTTGCAGAATTCAATCCTACACACAGAGTTCAATTTCAGTTAGGAATTTTATGCAAAATGACTAAGTTGGCATAGATTGTTTCATACATGGTAAAAAATATTGTTGTCTATTGTAGAGAACCAGGAGTTAAGATAATGGTTTAGGATTTTAAATAAAAATTCAACACTTTAGTACAGTCATTCATATTTGAATACCACTCATTGTGCGCGGAGTTGGTGGATACACAAATACGATACAAAATGAATAAAAATATAAAAATGCATAAATGAAAAAAAAAAACATTCAAAAATTACACACTAGTGAATGTTTTTTACAAAACGTGCAATTTTATCAGTATATTGTTAAAGAAACAATTACTTTTGAATATAGAAACATTATTAAATCGTAATTACTATTGAATGGACATATTCAGAGCTCAAGACTTTCTTTTTTTCAAGCATGAACTAACGCGCGTAAACACACGTGGTACCGTTTTTATTCGTTTCATTTTGTTCATGGTGAAGTGGACGCCTAATCTTTAAACAGCGTCATCGCAAGGTTCTTATGTTTGATCTTCTCTTTTTGCGCGTAATTTCCTCCTTTTTGCGCCTCATAGCCATTGGTCGTAGCTAGTTCCCATCCCTGTCATCTTCTATGTTACCTGCTTGTCTTCCAGTCGTTGTCAGCATTAGCATGTCTTTCATGTCTCAATCTACATTTTCCTTCCTAATCACACCTCTCAACAGACCAATCTTCTTCCCAAATTCTCCAAACGCTCGAAATTTTTCCTCTCTATCTATTTAGTCTTCGTCATCTCGAATATGGTAATCTCCATTTCTCCTCAATCAATTTAGATATTCTGTACGTTCTTGTTCATACAAAGCACACTCCCACATCTGAGGTTCTCATAGTTCCACTAGACTACCACAAACACATTCACTTGAAAGACCTGTCTACCAAAAAGTCATTAAAATTCGGGATTGGAGGTATTACATGTTCACAAGATCAATTAATATTGGATGTACTACACCTTAATTGCATATCTGCTGTTTTCACAATGCTTTATTAGATCCCTTTTATCTAATACATGGAAGTTGTTGTACGAATAGACAGGATGATGACTTTCCTTCGGTGAGATGAGACTTAAAGAACGTAATTGATAAGATAAACAGGAACGCATTGGTGACAGCGAGCTTGGTGAGGCGAGTTGTATAATTTCTATCACACATCTCTGAACGGACTAAGCAATGCTGGCGTCTCTTAACAATCAAGGTCTCTTAAAGAATGCAGCTAATAATTCAGTTATGGCGGAGTAAGATGCCTTTTCGCGCCTTTTGATATAAATTATATTCAAAATCACTCTGTACACAAAAAATTCAATGTTCAAAAATAGGCAGATAAAGTTTATCAGTAACATAAAAATAATTTGATAATAGTTTTAAAAGCGCCTTTTTTTCACAACTTTCGACAAAATTTATTCTTAAATAAAATTTAATGCACATATAAACATTTCAGTTTTTGTAATAGATTTGTATCATATTATTTGAATATTTGATTATTTATTTCATTTGAACGATATTCATCAAGTTAATTAAATGTTTCGAAACTTAATTATAATTAACAATTTAGATTTGTAATTTTATAAATTGTTTAGTTCACTAACGGAGCCTAAGGGAACGAAACGTTCTTGAAACCAGAACCGATACTTGCATATAAAATAGAAATGGTACCCTGAGAGTTCATGTATTTTGGCTCGGTCCGGATCTTTAAAATTGATCAATTATTAAAGGAATATGGTAGAACTCCAACCATCCGGATCGCCAAGTATCCGGATAGATGGAAGACAAATTTTTTTTGTATTGTTAATTACTTTTGTTATACTAAAATATTGTTATATTTTTACTGTTCTGAGATAACCACTAGAGACATATTAAGTCATTATATTTTTTAAACTGTACAATGTTTTTGTAACGTGGGAGTTTGGAAACAATTCACTAGATGTAATTCTGAAATTAAGTACTCATAAATAATACTGGTTAGAAATCAAGAAGGTTCTAAAAACGAAATAGTGGAACGTTGTTTTGAAGAAAGTGTGGAAAGAGGTTGGCGGAGAAAGATAAAAACACTTTTATTAAATCAAAACCTCAATAACATGTGGGACAACGAATTATCCATAGACAAACACATTGCAGATTTTAATGAAATAAAATTGACATTACAAAATTATGAAAGACATAACTGTGATAAATAGATTAGAAAAACGATCACTATTAGTCTAGATAATAGTTGCAGGTCAATAGGGGAGGAAGTCTTACTTAGACTGGCTAAACAAAGTTGCGAAAGCGGGTTACGCGTGGTCCAGACTTGGGGGTTGGAAACACAGAAAATCGAGAATACTATTGAATAATTTTTGCCAACTGCAAATAATACGAAGACTATTACAGTATATCCTATTACCGTGCGTTGCAACTGAACGAACTAGGTAACTTTGCCTACGTGAGGGAAACTTAGCTGATAGACCCCGAGATGTAACCTTGGGTATCGAAATAATGAGGGATAATCGGTCACTGGTAGTGCAACTCCTAGGAAATTTATTCAATATTGTTAGCGGAAAGATAGATGAAAGAATTGATGAATTAAAGTAGTGGAAGAGAATGATACTGCCGGCGTTCCTTGAGTGTGTTACTGGTCCCTTAATACTGGCGAATGAGAAAAAGAAAGAAGAGGAAAACGATGACATACAGTTTGTATAAAAAACAACCAAGAACACTATTTAGTGATATGTAAAAATTTAATGTGTAATATGTATAGTAGTTACAGATAGAATACTAATATTCTGTAAATCTGTATGTATGTGTAAATACGTAAGAATATGTAAGTATGTGATAATAATGATAAACTTTATTGTAAAAAAGGCAGTTACAAACTGCGTATGACCACGTGGAGGACATACATTTTCCTTATCCTGACCGTTGTTTATCAGTGGTTCCTAACGGTACTTAACGAACACACCAGTTGCCATAAGATTTAATTCTATTATATTCATATTTGCGGTAAATTATATAAATTAAAATTTCTTTTGTTTCGTTAATATTAGAATGTATTGCTAGATCGTACACGATTATGACAAAGTGCGGACGGCGTAACTGGCACGTTCCTTAAGAATATTGTAAACACAGCCCACGGCGAATACACGGCCAAATAATAGTTGAATGAGCCTTCAACCTCACCAAAACCACGCTCTATTGTAACTATATTGTAAATAGCAAATGTAGCACTTTTCAAATCAATTCAATAGTTTTTGTTTTCTCTAGAGAACAATACAAAAAATTTACTTATTTTACCATAAAAACAACTTTTCTTTGGAAGAAATTCAATTAACCGGATGTAAGTTATTGCATTTAGGCAAAATAAAACAAAGAATTTTTAAATTATGCCGAAGTTTTGACTTTTTATTGGACATCATCTGGGCTGCAAGACAAACACGAAAAAAAGCATGGCATAAATTTAAAAAAAAATTAACATTGATAAACGAGTCATACTTCAGTGAAACAAAACAAAAAAATATAAACCTAAAAGTACATCAAAAAACCTCCTTCCATTCCACGATCTAGAATTGTACACATATTACAATCACATTTGGACCGCTATATACTCCGAATAACACATGTTACAATGATTTGGTAACGGAAGAACCATGGAGTAACAATACTGCGAATTTTACATCAATCATACTACTGCCAATTCTGACCTACAACATAGCTGATTTCTGAACAATAGTACATTTACACACTCCATAAAAAAGATATAGAAACGTCGGCATAATTTAAAAAACTCTTTGTTTTATTTGACCTAAATGCAAGAACCTACATTCCTACTTGTGATAATTTGAGTTTCATTGCACATAGAAAAACGGATAATTTACAAAGAGTTCAATCTTCCTCGAAATCTTGGAGAAAAAGTGAATACGAGAAGGGACACCCCTGACTTGCTCGCCTCGTTCTCTCTCTTTTTCTCCCTCCACCCTAGCACTCCCTCGGGAACACTTGGCGGGCGGACGCAGTGGACGCTTGACGAGCGCACGCGTCGCCGAGCGAGCCAGCGAACGAGCGCCGGTCGGCCAGAGTACCGTCAAGGGCGGCGGTCTCGCAAGCTGGCCGTTTCGACGCACGGCAAACACTCGACGCGTGTTACTCTGGGCGGAACACGGCATCGCTTTCAACCTCCTCTCCCTCGCTGTGAATATTGAGAGCCCTATTCAGAAGGAAAAATGACGAGTTCTTATGTCCACCTCTTTAAAGGTGACAAAGGTGTTAATACTACGTATTTTCTTCTACATTCAGTTACGAATTTTATTTTCATTTTCAATTATAAAGTTAATTTTAATTTGCCAAATTAATTTTCTCGTCGAATTACAACCTTTTCTACCCAGTCAAAACATGGTTTTTCTCTCAATCATTATTTCTGTAAACACCGTACTTCACCATTTAACGCTGGTATAACGTACTGTTCATTTATTATTTCATTGTGGATCCACAAATGGATAAGTTTTTTCTGTAGCATTTATTCCTTATTAAACGGAATATTTTATTAAAAAAGAACATTCATCTTTGGTATTATCACAATGAAAACATTTTCATAAAGCAAAATTAAACATATTTTGTCTGTGTCCAATTCTTCAATATGTATCATATACATTTATGATTCAAATATCTTTCGTACTGCTCCAAATGTGAAGTACAATTCCATTGAATTACTTTCATAGAAGACTTCGCCAAACAAAGTGGTTTGGACACGTTTGAAAACGGGGAATAACATCAGACCGTTTATACCCTCACTGAGTGAGATTTTAACATTTATTGTATTTGCATTGAGGACTAGTTTTAGTGGTTTTCCTATTGGAACTAACAGACACTCGCAACACAGATAACGAATTTGAGTGATGGATCTCTTAGTCTTATTTGCCACGTAGGATGAACTAAATAATTTCTAAAAATTGTAACTTGTTAAAAATTACATTTCAATACCTCGCCCGTTTGTTGACTTATTTTATCTATCATTTTCATTTACTGAGTTGTTACAATTAGGTATTCTGGCAGATCTTATTTCTACTACTAAAATGAGACATTAATGCTTGAGCCAGTAGAAGCGAAGCTAAATTTAAAGATGTATTTCAATAATATTAGAATTCCAATACAACAAATTTATACTTAAACCGACGAAATAATGAAAAAATACATTACACGACAAGAGCAACACCTTTCTTTCCATGTTATGAATATATCATACTGGCTCTGATGGATGACATGATAGAGGTTCCGATAATATTAAATCGTCAAATACCCTTGACGAAGATAGTGTGGCAAGTGTTGATTGTGCTGATGGTAGAACTAATCCTGCTGATAGAATGTAAGACACTTGTCAAAAGATAGAATGAAACAAAATTATTTCCCTACTTTAAAGGCCTGTTCATGTTCCTCTAAGCACATAGTCTTAGCTCAGCAATTCCTTGGTCTCCGCACAAAGAGATGGGACCTACCTAACGCTGTGATCCCTGAGATATTTCCGGTACTCATTTTAGAGAAAGTTGTGTAGAACGAGAAATCAGTCTGGAAATATGAGCCAGACTAATATGGTGCGAGTTCAAATGTCTCCTGTCTTTGCACAGTTTTGAAGTCCGGACACCTAGCAAGCAGTTCAACGCTCAACGCTTCAACCTATGCTGTTTCCCAAGAATTACATCACTGGCGCAGAAATATCAATGTGAACGCGCAAAAAAGAATTGTTTCTGTGAGAAACTCCACTGTAGTTCTTTTATTAAAAACTTCGACAAAGCACAACATTTTTCAAAATTTGCTTTTATTTCATCAAAACTAGTTGACTTTAATTACTAATTTCTTTTGAAAGCCATCAGATTTCAGTCGTGTCAGAGATGTGTCCTAAGTTACCCTCAAAAGAGTTCAACTCAAATAACAAGTAAGCTTTAAGCGAGGGAAAAAAATCAGTGCTACTGAAAACATGTAACTTTTGAATTTCTGACTTTTATTTTTCCTTTCGTCTTTCTGGTCGGCTTGTATTAAGCTTTTAACATAATGAGATGAAGATTCTTTCAAAAAGACTGCCATAAGGTCTGGACACAAAAATGTTGTATAAAATGGGAAATAACTAATAGAAATTGAACTTTGTAATTTTACGTGTATCTTGATGCAACTCGACATATTTAATCCAAAGCTGTTAAAAATCTACACTTCTGAAGATTTAAAAATATGTTTTGAATTCCATGATGAAATTTCTACATTTTCATTTTTCATATCTTCGAATTGATTCATTTATATCAAAATTCCAAGGTGTTTATATATTATATACTGTGTATAGCATATACGATACACACACACGATACAATCAAAACTACAAACTTAATATAAAATAATGATGTTTGAGTAAGATTAATGAAAGATGAAAGATACTTCACATCAGTATTACGGGTACCAATAATAGAAAATTGAACTATTTTCTTGGTGAGAAGCGAAGTAAGAAAAGTATTGGATCAATGAAATATGTGTTTCCGTCCCTTGTTCATATACGAGTATATTCAGGTTACACAAGTGTATGAAAATACATCTGTAGTCCGCGCTAGGAAATCTATGTAAATTTCACAAAATGTTGCAATTAACTTTGTCCTCCAGATTTAAATAATGGTAACACGATAAATATACAAACGTTACATTCGATGAATGGATCAATGCTTATTTTTCTGACTGGAGAAATAACGAGAGTGATAATTATTTGCAAACATATAATAACGTTGTGTGTGTTTTTTTTTAGACCATTCTGAATCACCTACTCGCGACAGTGATTCGGACGCAGAGTGTGGAACTCTTACGAGCTGCAAACGAAGCGCCTAATGCTGGCGCTAGATATAGCAGTAATTAGTTCGCTGTACGCTTGCGAAACTCTGCGGTCTCCTCTCCGCCGCCTCTGCTTCCACGAACAAGCGAGATCTGCGGGTGGAGAAGGGATGGAATCACGGGAAAAGTTCTCAGACCGCACATTCAACTCCTATGAAAACTAGGGTAACGGAGTGCGAGGGGTTCGCTGGTCATGTTCAATGACTGGGGTAACGTTAGTGCGCAGACTAATTGATGGATGTTGCAGTTGTTTGGTTAAGTGTGTTTATTTAGTCATTGCATTCGAAGATTAGCTCTAATGTCTGCCTCGTCCATTGGTCATGTGTTCGATTCGCTTTCGTAAAATCGAAATCAGAAGGACACACCTGCGTGATTGCTTCTCGTGGGAAATGGGAATGGAGTTGATTTGGATGATTCTATGTAACGCTTGATGGTTTTCCAATATATCTCGCGTGGACAAACTTCCAGCTTTATTCGGAATTTTTATTTGAAACCAGGAGTACCAAGAACTATCGGTTATAGGATCATAAAATTGTGTTCTATATTTTAGATGCGAATTTCACATTAAGGAAATTATGTACGCCGAATAAAATATTGTACGCAATTGTTTTAATTTAAATGAAAATGTAACAAAAGACATTAGTTTGTACTGAATTCTATATAGTTTGGATAAGAAAGAAAATAAACTAATTTATTGGATCCATTATGGACGCAAATCTCAGGAATATCTAAGATCAAGATTAATATTAGACATATTAATTTATTAAAAATATTCAAAATGTCATATAGATAATGTAGTAATGAAGTGCGTCCTTGTAATATCTATCTCTCGGTTCCAATTATGAAGTCAACAAAATACCGAATGAATATGATAAATATATATTATTCAAACCCTTGATGTTAACCCTCATTACCTGCATATCACATTAAAAACGACTTATTTGTTTCAGAAAAAGAAACATTTATAGGAAATGTTTTTTCATAATAGATTTCCACAACTATATTTAGCAGAGAATTACTGAATTCTTTTCGCTCAATATACTTGTACACTGATATTCAAAATGTCTATAATCAGCCAGGAAATTTTTATCGTATCGCTCGAAGCACAGAGAGGGAGAAAACATTTTTAATATATTTGAAGTATTTTATCCATAATATTCATAAAATTTCATTTATGTTTCAAGGAGGGTCAAAATCAGCGAAATTCACCTACGTTCTCTAGGACATCATGGGCAAATTTAGGAATGGTAAATTGGTTCTGGAAGAATATAAAGTTAAGAAATCTCATTTGTTTGAGTTACTTCAATAATTGTATACGTTTGTAAAGCGGTGGTGGTGGTAGAGGGTTTTGTGGAAAACTATCTGGTATACTAAGTCGTGCGAAAGCAAGAATGACTTTTATACAGTGGTTGATGTATAACTTTATATTACTTTAAGACGAGATCATGATACGCGGAATAATGGAGAAAAACGGCTCGTCTCCATTGTTGTAATAAGTAAAATCCGAGTAATCCACATTTATGATGTGCGTGCAAAAGTACACTTCCCGCATTACTATTGTGTACTGCGGGGTTGCTTTCACAACAGACGCTCCAAATCCCAGTGGCACGTCATTTATGTTGATAAGAAATATCAGAATTAGTCCAACGAATTTATTATAGAGGTAAAACGAGAGAGAGGAAAATCTAAATATCGTGAGAGTATATATGTAAGTATGTATGTGGAACTGCACAATACTATATATTTACGTATGTACTAGTTTCCATGATAAAGCACACCTTAATCCATTCCATTACAGTCCGACGAAGGTCAAGGTTAGCATTTGTCGGGTGGTTGGCTTGTTAGTTTTGCATTATAAAACATTCATGTGTCTGGTTTTGTAGACGATTCATTTTGAAAACGCTTTTGTGATAATTGAACCTGCTCTAGTTTTGATCCGATTATGATTGAATAAGATGTATTGTTCTCTTCAATACACTCTGCATACCATTTCCACTTCAATGATCACAATATAACGCCGTGAATAGCTCGCCGGGCATAGAGCGCTCTGTTCACCGTATTTCCTCACACGCTTACTTTAGCTTCCATTAATTCTCATTTAGTCGAGTCTCACTCCCCATGTTAAGTAATTTTAGGTGCTTCGTACCATTTGACTGCACTTTTCGTTTACAGTCATCAGTCAGACTATTGCCAGTTTCAAAAGAGACAATCGGGTCCAAATAACAATTAGCGTTCGTTGGATTTAGTTCATTCTAGGTGTTCAGTCAAAATGACATACACGTTTTTATTATGAACAGAAATGAATATGTTCTATCTATTCAAGGTTTTGATACTTAACCAGAAGGTTTCTCAAAATATATGTGAGATAAAAATTAACTGGAAATTTTACCAACTTCACAAACACTAACTTGGAAATTATTTATATCACTCATGACATATCCATTTTTCACGTTAATAGTAGATCGTCTTGATTCATATTTGCCTTTTATGTCCCCATCCTTGGAGTGTCACTTCCGTGACAAAATTCCGCTGCACGTTTGTGATGACCGAAATTACGTCACGAGTATCGTGAAAAAAAATTTCAACGTGTGGTTTCTTCAAAACATGGCACAAGTTACACAGGAAAGACATCCCACTCATACACTTATTACAAGATATCACAACGCTTTCAAAACTAAAGATTTGATGTTGTATATTGAAATTCGAGAAACAATCATTGGTTATATTCAACCTTCCAAGAAAACTTATGGACTATTTTATGACCATACTATTATATCTCATGCAAGAATAAATTTTTATACTTTCCGAAAGAAGTTAGATATACATTTTTCCACCGAAATTAAGTAAACTCATTAAGAATTGTCTCTAATAAAAAAGGAAATCAGTACATTTACACGAAAAAGAATCACTGAATGCATTTCTATTTAAATTTCATTGTCTAACAAATAGTTTGTTATTGTAATAACATATAAACATAATCTTCGTAGAGTTTTTCCTTCCTCCGTAGAATAAGCCATATCATTCCTTTAAATAAGGTATACTTTTCTACCATACTGTCTCCCAAAGATTCGTTGTCGTCCGGACTTGCCTTCCTCACTTCGCTGATCATTACTCTTTCTTCCGTAAGCTGCTTCCGCGCAGCCTGTTCCATAACCGTGTCCTATATATCCTCGCAGGCATCTTGTGATCAGGGGTCCATTGTTCCCAACTCAATGTGTTCAGTCATCTCATACCTTCTGGGAGAAAAGGTCTCTCTGACCTCTCACGCCAGTCGGCTACGCGTACACTATTACTTCCCAAACACTTGATCCTCCAGCACTGTCAATTGAAGTGAAATATATGCGAATAAATTGTAGTGGTCAGAGGCAATACCGTTACTACGAGTTGGATAATTTAAAACGGGAAAAAATAATCACAGTCACAAAATACACAATTAGAAAACTTCGTCAGAATTCACACATTAATTACTCAAGGGAAATACGTGTTACACTGGCAAATGATACACACTCATAAAATATCAAACAAATAACATCAAATGTAATATTCCTAGAATACCAATCAATTTTTATTAAAATACCCTCAAATATTACAAGTAAAATAGTTTTACTGTAAAGTCTCTTTAGTTTGCCGAAGATACTGTATGATAAAATATTACGGATTATAGAACGTTCATGACCATTAATTAAAAAAAATAATGTTGTAATGAATTTTTGTCACGCCATTGACGTTTGCAGTAATTCGTGATCATTACCTTTTTTAAATTGGTATGTGTAACAAGTCTCTATTTTAATGTAAATTATGTGTAATATAGATAATTCTTTTCTTTCTTTCCCGTGGAGCCGTCTAGATAAAATATCTTCCATATTTCGGAAAAAATCCTCATCTCTAAAGAGTCTCAGGTCCAGAGATTGCCGTTTTAAAATGTTCTTCTGCATCTCGTCTAAGAAAAAAAAAATTACAAATAGTTAATCAATCGATTGGATAAGATTAAAAAATGCTCTTACGACATTTTTTCCCTTTCGAATATTTGTTTCTTAACCATATACATTTATCAGTTAATGAAGACTTGAGACACGCTGTAATGCTCTGTCAACGTACCATTTTATTTAAATGCAACATCTCCAACATCATGAAAGGTAATATCTAAATAGTATCATACTACTTCAAAAGCAATTAATTCTTTACAAACTAGTAGAAAAACTTACTTCCCAACCCGAGAGAACAAAATAAATGCTAAAAATGCCAAATCAGTATTCAAATATGAAATATTGAACATTTTTGAGAGGAATAATTAAAATTACAGGATATGGAATATATCAAACAGACATGAAGGTTGGTTAGAAAACAAGTGTTTATTATTTTGTTTCCTTAATTTATAGTATAATTTATCATATTTCTTCAAAATTAATCAAATTTATAAATATTCCATCAAACCAGTGTACCTAATGAATAATTTTGACAATTATTGAAGAACATTTGATAAAGTAATATATATGCGTGTAAAAATGTTAAGTCACATCAAATATTTTTAACACTAGTTTCAAGTTATTTTTGTGGCACTTATCTAGTAAATTGTACTCAACAAAAAAATCCTGAGAGTATCGCTTTCAGAATCCTGGGCAATTTGGTATCGTTCAAGCAATGTTACCCTTAGAGAACTCTCAATTTAGAACAGTCAATCCAAAATATTCATTACGTACGTAACAACCAATATCCTATTATTTCATTCACTTGTAAGCATGTATGTAATTTAAGATCTATTTTTGATAATTATCACTATATAAATTCTAGTAATTAATTTTCATAACCCATCGTGTTGTCTATGACGCCCTCCTGATTATTACAAGAAACTAATCATCACAATCAGTCCATTCCAGTTTATTACAGATTGTGGTGGCTCACGCCATGAAATTAGGACCATTCGAGTAACGAATATAATTATCTGGATTGATCCTGCTACCTTAGGGTAATTTTGTCATACGAATTGATCATTCTCGAACTATTAAATTTTGCACTCATAATAGGTTATTTCCTGGTGTCACTTGCTTTGATACGTGGGCAATTCCACGCCAAGTAGGTCAAGGATGTATTGATTTGTCTAAAAGTTATTTAATCTGATTCTGTAGAGTTATAAGTGAGTGCACACCCAATCTTTCAACCCTCTCAGATGCTTTTTACCACTTTCAAAGAGAAAATATCAATATTTCATTCATCACATTTCAAATTTCTCTCTAGAAAGATTTCTAATATAATTTTTCTTATTTAAAATTGTACGAGAAATTCAAACATGCCTGTAACTTTTCTTTTGGATACATCCTTGGGCGATAATTCAAACATTCAAGAGAAACCCATTTTCTCGAATTCAAATTTCTCCAAACATGCATCTCATTTTATTTTATTTTTTCAGCTCAATTATAAACTAAACGCATGGGACAGAATTCATTAATAATCATGGTTTTTTGTAACTTTCCATCACTGAAAATTTATGCGCAGATTCAATGAGCCTAATAAGGGAACTTTCGACAAGATAAGGTAGAAAGTGGTACTGATTTTTTAAATACTGAAACATATTGACTACTAGTTAGTTATGTCACATTATTATCGACGATGGCACATTGGAATCCAGTGAAAAAAATTACGAAAACCGATAATTTTCGCACGCAGAAAAGTCATTTTTGAGCATCTCGTACCTGCAACCCTAAACTCCGAAGCGGACGAGCATCGACAGTCGAATCACGTGGCTGAGCTTTGATTCGTCTGACTTTTATTTAACTTCATCATGAAAATACAAATGTAAATGAACATAAACATGTAAATGAACAATGCTTTTTTAAAACTATATATGTAAATTCACCTAAGTACGTTATTCATGTTCCAGTTTCCTTTCGCTATCTTCGTACAGGAATTCAAGTAAAACATATCTAAAATATTGTGTATATTTTATTTAAATATTAGCAGAGTCAAACGTTACATTTTCAAAATGATAATATCAGTAACGTGTAGGAGGAAATGGAATGGTGCATCACAATTCATTTTAACCTTTTATTTTGGTCAATACAAGAGAAAAATTATTTTCGGTACCACTAAAAATTCATCTGTTTTTAATTATTATTTCATGTGTGTTTGTGTGGATTGCTAGTATATCTTTGCCATGAATTTTCTTGTACAAAATGCAATAAATTTTGCATCAAAGTTACCTTTGCAGTAGGCCTTCTCCAATATTTAAGTACTGTGTTCGTATAGATGAAAATATGCAATTATGAGTATTTTACCAATCCAGAGAAATTGAATGGTGTACAATTACCAAGAAGTATGGATCGAATAAATGAAACTTTAAATATTAATAAATAAATAAAATTTTGTAAAATATATTGTTTTTAAGGAAATAGTTCTGTTTTATTAATTAAATATAATTTATTATTAGATATTCATTTTAAGGATCCAAGCTTGTATTTTAAATTTTTAAATTTTTACGTGTAATTTAAACAGTGATATTATAAGAATAAAAAATAATACACAAATATTTACAATAAACTCACAAATATTATTATTTGTATTATAATGTCGTTTATTTCAGTTTGCGATAAAAAAACTGTTATTAACTTAACATAGTCAGTGAGTGAACTTAGTTCGAAGGCCTACCTGCGGGGACATTCAAAATCAGCACTAATGCTTTGTAATTACGGTGATGTTGGATGTAGTCGGGCGTTAGGCGCAGAGTCTTAAGACGTTTCGTGGAGGGAAACTACGGAACTGATAATGAATCTATTGCTTATTTGATACAGAAGTGTAGTGTAAATAATAAATTAATTGCAATATTAGTTTCTCGTGCTTTCCAAATCAGTGGCTCGCGCGCGGACCATTCAGGCAATTCGACTCACTGATGAATGTGAGTGAATTGATTGCAACTAATTCCTCCGAATATTTTGATTATTTTAGCGTTTATGTAACGTAGATTATGTCAGGATGACAGGTCGCGCAAACAAAAAAACATCAGTCTGGTCCCCAAGAGGATAAATTATTCACAAATCAACAAGTTAGAAAGCTAACACGAGGTATGTTATCAAACCTACAAGATTTTACTGTGAACGATTAAGAAGCGCACAGGCTTCTACTTCAAAGCCAAGCTAGATTAATGGAACTTTTAACACGCCTCACGACTCTTATTGTAAATATTGAGATCCCTGACGATATCATTAACGAATTTTTTGGAATGGGGAAAATCGTTGACGAAGAACGGAGAAAAAAATTCAACATTCCTTCATGCTAACACTCAGAAATCCGTTGAAACCTTTTCACGCGACCAACTCATCGATTGTGCGTCTTCTGGCCATCACAACAATATTTCAACGTTTTGCAACATTAAACTACCAGAAATGGTGTTTTCTAAATTGAACTGTAATTTTGAATAGTGGATGAATTTCAGTGATTTATTTAAATCCTTAATCAAAAATGTAGCTTTTAAGCGGTGCGTCCAAATTTCACTATCTTGGTTCCGTTCTCAAAGGGGAAGATAAAAATTTAATCCAAAACGTATTCGTTTTAGGAGAAAATTTCTTTACTTCTATATATTTCTTTGTTCTATAAATTTCTGCACTTATTTCCACAATAATATTTCTTTGTGTTCAATGAAATTAAGGAACCGTAAATACTTTTCACCTATTAAATATAAAAATAAATAATACACGAAATACACCTGAAAGAAAACTGTTTAAGCTGTGGTATTTATTAATAATTATAGTATGGGATAATTATTTCACAGCTTTACTTCTTTCTCGCGGTACTGAGAAAATGGAACACAATCATTCCCAAAACAACCACCAACATTCCATGCTCATTGGAAAATCAGGTTCTTAAAACATTTTAACCGCAATTCATCGGCTATGAATAAACAGTCTGTTGTCGGTCACATTTGTGTTTTAAAAAAAAGCAGTGCTTCCAGAAACAACTTCTATGCGTTTTTAATGAAAACAAGTCCGAATATCACGAAATAATTTTCACGTCCCCGAAGTCTCCTTTCCAGTCTCATCAATAGAATAGAATCGCAAAAGTCATTGCAATTTTGAAAAAGTGGAATAATAATTTCTTACATTTCCACAAACTGAATTAGATTCGTCTATATAGAAACTAAATATTATATGATTGATTAAATGACAATCATATTTAATAATTATGATAGTCATTTAATCAATCATCTAATATTTAGCTTCTATCTAATTCCGTGGTCTTGGAACAACGAGAGGGAGATGCAATAACGCTTCCTGGAGATAGTTGTAAATAACTTCATCGAATGTTAATAAGTTTTATTCATGAGAGAAGCAAAACATTAATTTCACATTTAACTTTTTGCGCTGGAAATTTCGAAGAGAAAAATATTCTAACTCTAATTATAAAATTGCAAAAAATCTGTATATTCCACTGGGAACAAAATAACTAGTAGTGATATGCATTTAATAAGTAAATTCATTGAATATTAAAATGCACTTACGAACCGTTGAGCGATAACGCAGTCAACTTTTTATCAGTTGAAGCTTGGAGGTGTGAGCTCAGCCATTAAATACTCATTGCGATAAAATAATTATAGTTTTTAATTAGAATCGTACAGTGTTCATAAAACATATGTATATAAAGAGGAAGTGTAATAGCATTGAAAAAGAATTGCTTTGGTTTTTCTCATTCCCACTTTCATTTTATGTTTTGTGTGTATTTTATTTGTATTTTTGTATTTGTAATGGGATTGTACCCATCTGTCATGTGATTTCTATATGTAATATTCATGTACACTGATAACGAGTGAGAACTTAACTGTAGTAATAAATTCTATTCTGTTCTATATTTTAGAATCAGTAATATTCTCGTTTTTAAAAATTGGGAAATACGAACGGCAATGTTGAAATTTGTGATCTTCCTTAGAACGATCTTTTGCTTAGAAACACGACTTATGGTGAACCCCTACATATCAAACGCAGTTATCACACTCTGAGCATTTTTGAAGACAATCTCCGTTCTGTAAATGAAGTTACTACGTCAGTGATTGATGAAAAGGAAAGCTTTGAAAGTGCTTCACTAACTGATAAACATAACGTGTTTGTAAGTCTGTTTTGCGGTTCAATTAGATAGTTATAATGATTGAGTTTTAAGTTAAACTTCCTGAAAACAAATTAAGAGGAAACTTAGTGTTTTAAATTTAACCGAGAAAATATTCCTGAAACGATGACATTCTAATTCTTAAAATATTTTTTGAATATCTATTTTCTCAGGAGTTTCAGATATTTCCAACTCATACGACTCAACAGTATTTTCACGGCAATGGAAAATAAAGATTCATATCTTCGTCAATTGAATGGAAGACATGATCTTGTTGATGTCAATTAGCAAGCAAAAGTTCTCTTCAAAAGTTATTGACTTGGAAGTTTATCTTCATTCAACTTTGCATTCGACGAATTGCTAATACTGTAGGTCAATTCTTCACTTATAAGTTTTTAGAACTGCTGGCGAACTGCCTTCATAAGAGAAAATCTGTGACTAAATCGTCAACAGAAAATAGGAAGGAAAATATTTCTATTTAGACAGTTCTATACGGAGCAATAAAATAAAATCAAACTGTTCTATAGGTGTGGCTGATAGTTCACCGATTTCTTAGTTTACACGGGGATGAGGATGATGTGACCAGCATCATATTCGAAACGCTATAAACTGTGGATAGAATGGGGTAATCTATTTTAAACCCATTGTTTAAAAACAAAATTTTTGTACTATATCACTTGTATTATGGTCTGTCACATGAAAACAGTACTAACATTAGAGTTGTATTTAGGTTAGCACATTTTAAACAGGACTAAGTCACAACTGCTTTTCGAGGTAAACTTCACGAATACGATCATATATTATGCCAAACCTATTGTATGTCCAAAGGCCTGGCCCCTTATTCTGGACGAAATGGGATGCTTCAAAATCCATAACTTACAAAAATTACAATTATTTACATAATGTATTTTACTGAACATTTTCCTATCCTTCCACAATAATATTTTACAACCAAAGGAGGACTTTAACTCGGAGATTTTTTCCAATACCTAGTATTTAAGTTTTTGCCTACTTTTTAATTATATTTTACCTAATATTCTGGACTGGTACATTTCTGTGCAGCTGAGATTAGTGTTTTTTTTACAAAGTTCACTTTATGTTTTGTAATAAATCTTTACTTTTCAAAAATTTATCCCTTTAATTTAAAACCTAACGAAAGGTATAAGTTGAAGCCAATACAAATACATTTTCTTTAAATTAAAATAATTTTCTTAGTAACTCGTGCACTCATGTATTTATTCATATTATATTATGTACGCTAAATTAAATTTTATTGTCAAAAAATCCAGTAGCAAACTGCGTATGACTATGTGTGTGTGTGGGGGGGAACTAAATTACTCTCGGAAAACCAGCAAGGGACCATACCATCAATTCCGAATAAGGTACCAAGGGCAATTGTGGATTCAATATTAATAAAATAATTTATGAAATAAATACATACTGTTATTAATTTATTATTTCAAAATGAATTGTAGGGGTGAGGGGGTTTTAAGTAACAGGGGTAAGTAGTAACACTCAATTTTGTTATGAAATTTCTACAGTTTCGATTCAAATATACGGTTTAAATTCTGCTTTATTACGAAAGGTATTACGAAAGCGCCACCAGTTCCCCGCAAGAGCGCGCAGCGAAGGGATGTGCTCACTTGCTCCGATTAGGCGAGGTATCATAAAAAATATACTCACATAATTTTTTATTTTCACTACGGAACATTATATTAATAATTGTTTGATTTTTGTTGTTTGAATGGTAAAATATCTAACTTTGATTTTGAACATAGAATTCCATTCTAAGTTTTATACTTAAAAAAAAATAAAAAAAAACTCTTTAAAATGAGCTGATGGGGCAGGTTGTAACAAAAAACGGGGGTAAGTTGTAACATGTTAATATTTGTCCCTTGTTCATATATCTTTAATAAAAATGACGGTAACGTTTTATTATGTCGGTATAATAATACGTACCTGTATTAGGTTTTGTAATAGTTCAACCAGGTCAAATTTTATAGATTGTTTTTTTTTTTTAGGATGAGAAACTATAAGAGAAAAACTCAAAATAAAATAGCGAGTTAAAATAAAGATTGTATATGCTGCACAATGTGTTTTTTATTATAAAAACCAATATTTGTTGATTATTTATGAAAAATACTATTCACAAAAAGCACCACGTCAATTTAAATCATAATTATGATAATTACACTTTAATACAACTGATATGGTATTAATTCATCTAAATATGTGTTGTAAAAGTAATTAAAAAATGAACCCCGTTTTTTGCTTGCAAATATTCTACCAAAATATTTATTGCTTCTACTTGCCCCGAGCCTGTTACAACTAGCCCCAAACATTGGGTAAGTTGTAACACCATTTTCTAAAAAAGTGTCAAGAGAAAAGCATGGGTAATGATTTTTAATAATCTTCTATTTGGATATAATAACCAGATATATTCTTGAGCAATTAAAGTTTTCACAGTAGGGAAAATATTTCTATTTTATAAATAACAAGAGATTTCTGAAAATTGTTACAACCAGCCCTCGCTCCACTATATATTTGTGCAGTAAAAATTTCAGATAAATAAAACGAAAGTAATAATGACATTTCCCCCCCCCAAGGAAAATTTGCCACTACCCGAAGTAAAACCGGAAAAAAAGCCCGGACTAGGATAGGGATAACTTATAGTTGGGGCAAGTTTGGAATAGAACTGTGTCCAAAAAGAAGTGTACAATATCACTAGGAAGACTTCTTCATTAAATGTTATTTTTAATGCTGAATTTCTCTTAAATAATACTTCTTGATAATGTGGGTGAACCTTCAAGTGAACAAGTAATAATAATTCCGCGCAAAAATTCTTGTTTTTGTTGTTTATTCTTGAAAAATTTACTAAGTGGTTTTAAATTGTTAAATTTACTTCTGAGGTGCAGATATATATTTATACAGAAGACACGACAGGCAAACTTCCATATTACACATTTAAATAAATTCCTACCAATTAATATCACTATCACACATTCCATGTGAGATTGGACACGATACTCACTAGATTTCAAATTTTTGCTGTTAGATTCATCAAAAGTAAAATTACATAAAACGTCAGAATAACGTATCACTATTGTAAACGAATAGAAAAGGCTGTTCAATAAGAATTAAAGTGATAAATATCTGTGTATCCCAAAGAAAATTAGGTCAATGATTTACTTACACAAACAATATCAAAATTGTCAGTGAAATGTAATGATTTCTCTCTCAATTCACTCCTAAAATTATAAATGCTTCAACAGTATTCGAAAACCAGAAAATACTCAGAAGTTGCATACATCATATATATAATCAAAGTTAAAATGCATCTTTTAAACAGTGTCTACAAATAAATTTATCTTATTTAAACTTCAAATAACATACTGTGTCTGATATAATAACACTTTAAAGATATTCACAAATACTGACTAAAATGAAACTAAATGGTACGGTGCTGCAGTTATAAAAAGGGCCCACAAAAATATTAGAAGTCCCGCGCTCTTAGCAGTTTGCACTTGTTCAAATTCCCTTCATATCAAGTACTTGCTATTGAAATAATTTCTATTCAAGTGGTATTCAAATATGTGATTATCTATTTTACAGTAAGAAGTAAATCTTTTTACGGAGAAGTTTAATTTGTTTTATATTCCCTAGAACGGCGTTGTGAGACAAAACTTGAGATTTCATTTAAATATAGAGAACAATAAATTTTATTGAAGTTAAGAACATAAAGAATATTTTTTGTTATGGAAATCCAAGACGTGTATAATAAAAATTTACAAAATATTTCTTTAATAACGTCGTAATAAAACATTTTCTCTCGTAACTATTTAATGGGGATATATTCACCAGTAATGGTCTTCTATTGGTCTGCCAAATATGGAAGCAGTTTCAAATTTGCCTACTGTTTGTCGAACGAATGTGAGGAGCTCAAGAGTGTCGTTGCAAACCTAACAAATCCAAACTGCTAAGAACACGGAACTCCGAATAAATAAAGGGCCCTTTTTTTATTCCAGGACCGTACAACAGTTTCGAATATAACGAAGTGTAAACAAACTCGTTTATCTTGCCTTCTCTCATTAATGAGGCGTTTATGTTAGAAACTGACGTTTGGATTTTGCAAACACGCTTTGCATATCATGCAAGGTTTATGATCGTAAATGAATCCATTCGATCAATTGTCATAATTTCACCTCAAAACATCAGGACTCAATTCTCCAAGGAGTTCGTAACAGCAACATTATTTCACAGCAAAATGAATGTCCACTAATTGACAAATATCATATGTAATACATTCTTACTGAGTGTTATTCCTCGTCCATGAAGTCAGCTCTTTCAAATCTTCCGCTCCTATCTGAAACCGATGAAAACAAGAGTCAGTACGTTATAATTAAGAACGACAATTCT
Organism: Laupala kohalensis; assembly: GCA_002313205.1. NCBI lineage: Eukaryota > Metazoa > Arthropoda > Insecta > Orthoptera > Trigonidiidae > Laupala > Laupala kohalensis. Next base: position 247,229 of record NNCF01127464.1, on the reverse strand, counting down.
TTGTTATAATAATAAAGCTAGTTCTACAAAATAAGTGTTGATATCAATAATTGAAAGAAGTCATCACGACGAGTGAGTCAGCATATGTGAGCTGCTGGCTGGACGGTCGGGAGATCCTCGGTGGGGTGTAGGATTTTTCATCACACCTCAACGACCAGGCTGTTTGTCTACTCAGCCACTGTAAAATGAGTACCGTGTCCATCCCGGGGTCAAGTTGACCGGAGCAAGATGCTGGAGCTGGAGATAACTGCAGAGCTTTACCCTCGGTGAACCCCTTGGGGTCCGTTGTGGGACTGATTGACTTTGACATCACGTCCTTAGAAACGTTGTTCCACATTCATAAAAACTTAGGTAACATCCTTGTTTGTTAGAAATTAAGGAATAAATAGAGGTTATAATTTTTCTAGAGATATTAGAAAAATGCATCATTTAGGATTTAATCATCGTGAGTACTAGTATAACGAATTGTTACCTCTTTCCAGAAAAAATTATTCGCCGTCAATCTTCTTTATAATATTTAACAGCTCTTATAAACATAATTAAAGTTACCTGTATAATGGCGGTCCACACTCACATCCTCTCATCATAATGACATATTTGTGATTTAGAGAATGTCCACACATCTTTTCTTGATGTTTTGGATTTTCAATGAAGTGAAACATGCATCTCGATAAGTAGTTGAATTTGACCAGAGCAGAATCACTGGGATAATTCTTAGTCTTCCAGTAAAATAAAATTGAATTATTCAATGCGGAGTCTCCCTCTGTATAGTCTTTCTCTATAGTATAATTTATTCTACTTCTGAGAGTTTATTAGGGTTATGAAGTAAAGTAAACGAAGTCTTGATGTAAAGTATATCTTAAATCATCTCACTCCGTAATATTTTTCTTCTCTGGACCCTTGTGTAACTGATGAGTTTTTACTATTTGGAAGTTAGCTTGCTCTTATGTAAAATACAAACAATTACGAAGAAAACTTTTAATAAGAGTTGTTTCTCTCATTCCCTAAAAAAACACTTTTATCATTTATAATCTGACCACAATTCCTACACATTTCATAATTTCAAAATGTCAAAAGACTTCTTTTCAACAGGAAAATTGAAATAGAAGGAAAGGAACAATATAGATTTACAAATAACGAACACTCTTTATTTTTTAATCAAATCATATTTAAGAAATAAAATGTTATGATTCTAAACGTATAAAGGTACAATTACGACCAAAATGGCTAACAATGTGGAATATTTGTTTTTTCTCTTCCCAGAAACTCTATTGTTCATCTCGAAGTACGTTATCATTCTCTGATTCCTTGAACTGCACCTAGTGTAAACTTGATTAAACACAAAGAACTTGTCAACTTGCCTGAAGTAGCTTTATTGTCTACACATTATTTAAGGTTTCCTGGATAGTATTATCGAAGGTCCAAAGGGGAAAATTCAGTATTTTGTAATGAATCCAATCAATTTCTACTGTAACATTTTGATTTACCCCTTCCCCCAAGAATCCGAATTTTTTAATGCAGATGTAGCTAATATACGAGCAGATATACGTTTTAATCATTGAGGATGTTATCATTTAATCATTGAGAAGATATACGTTTTAATCATTGAGGAAAATAAAAAAAATGAAAATGTATAAAGGTAAGTAGAGAAAATATTTCTTTTACTCTAATTGTCCTATTGCGTTATTTGTGTCGTATTTCAGTACTCCGAACACTCTGCTACGCACTTGTTAATGCTGCATTACAGAATGGTGTAACGTACTGGGGAAGGACACTTCATTCATCAAACCCTTATTCACAGCTTGAAGGAGATAATTAGATTAAACTTTTTAGGAAGTAGGGGAGAACCATCTTTTCCTCTATTTTGACAATTAAAGGATTCTATATGTATATTTAAATTTGAGAATATTCTATTTAAAACGTGATAAAACAGAACGCAATACAAAGAAATAAAATTCCAGATTAAGAAACTTTGGAAGGCTTACAGTATCACGAAGTTTTTCCTGAAGCCTGGATCAAAATAAAGCACCATGGAGCAACCATAATGTCCATGAACACTTTCAGGAAATATGTGAAATTTCTACTATTAGGTAAGTCGTAAGGCACCTTTTCTTTCTCAAAAATGAAAAATATTGAAAATTTGTTAAATTCAATTACTTAGAAGCACAGGTTTGTAGTTTTTTTCACATGTGAATACAAAATATTAAGACCGTCTGAACTACTCTTAAAATTGTTAAGGTAAACTCGCAACACGTTTATCTACAGAGTTACGTAATACTTCTGTAATATAAGCAATGTAATTGAATTATTGTGTTGAAGTGTTTACATGTTTTGTTTCTGAAATCATATTTTTTCGAGGTTTATATACCTCACAGAACTAAATGCACCGTAAGTTTCAATTGCTGATAAAAAACGTGTTTCTACTAAAACATAAATTTTTTTTTTCTATATTTTTTTGTCCCGAACCTTCGTACAACTACTAGAATTTTACTGAATGTACGAAAACTACAGTAAGGGGGAAACGAGTTTCACTTAATTAAAATTTAGAACTTCTTTCGTTTCACAACCACTTAAAATCGTATTCATGGTTTGGCCTTTTTGATATAACGTAAATTAACTTAAATAACTGGTTTGCATAACTGAAGAAGAGAAAAACTTTCTTGTGAATTTTTGCGTAACTGATATTACTTTTATTTATTAATTTCAAAAGATGTTCTGTTAGCATTATTGTACAGTTATACAGTTTTGTATTAAAATTCAAATGCGTCTGATAAACAGTATTATACCGCTTTGTAATTCAAAGATGTGAATTTTTCGTTACTTTATTGGTCTCAATATAAGTATTTTTCGTAATTCTTATTTAAAGTAAAATTTATAGCTTTGTAAACAGTTTATGTTTAACAAGTTGCAGTTTGTGTTTTTCTATACATAAAAACTAGAACGGACCCTAGTGGTATTTCTTTTTTTCTTTGTCTTTAGTTTGGCTGTACTTCAATTCATTCGTGATATTACTAGCTGGCTTCATCAACACCTCTTGTTTACTCTCGCAGAATATTTTTCTTTTGTTTGCTTCCTCAAATTAGTTTACCTTTTAGAAGCACCAAATTTAATATTTCTCTTTTAGAATTTTCTCTTTCGTAGGATGTTTTTTTTCCTTCATCCTAAATTTCATTGCATGTAAAGGATTGAACTGTGAGAAGAAGTACAGATAAAAAAATGTGGTATATTCGGAAGGTGACAATCCCTCGAATATCTCTATTTTTTTTTCTATTGAGCAAAAGTGAAACATCAAACTATGGAGTAAAAGCGATGTGGCTCGTTTTCAAACGTCACTGTTCATTACGTACAGTTTCATGAAGAAAAGGAGGAGGAAGGGTTGCATTGGTTGAATAGCGCAGACAGGGAGAAAAATGATCACTTCTTGTCGGATAATGAGAAACCCGTGCGACAAACGAACCCTTTTTAAATAAACGCTGCTCTGTTCGGACAGCACGCACTCTCGACCCTTCGCACCTTGACGTGAGCAGTCAAACACCCAGTCGAACAGTCAGCTCAACAGTCAGACATGGACCGTCTAATACAGCCAACCGACCCGACCAAAGCTTCGTGAGCGCGAAACGTTCAGAGAGACAAGAAGCAGCTAAGGACGTGGAAGACTGAAAGAGATGGGGGTGAAGGGTTGGATGTGGGTCGGTTGGAAAGGCGCGAGAGCAGCCTGAGAACACGCACCAGAGAAGGGGTACAGAAGCTCCACACTGCTGCTATTGGCAGGCATTCTTCATCCTTTGGCATTTGCCCGATGCGGGTGGAAGAGCGCGAGAAGAAGTACCCGACTCTGAGACGTTTGAAAAATGCTCGGTTCGAGTAGGATCCTACTCTCCTCAACTCTCCGGACCTCTCTCACCCCGACTCAACAACCCTAGTCACTCAGCATGACCCTCTCCCCCGACTGCTTGTTTCTCGTTCTTCGCAGCAAAGATTTCATTTTCGTTCGTTTTCTTCGTGTTACGCCTTGCCAACTTCTCTCACTTCTCTGAAGGGCTCCGTAAGATGACAGCGCCCAACTTCACTTTCTTTACGCTTCCCCTTATTTCCTACATTCACTGTTGGTTTCATTTTTTATCCAGACTCGACATTACGTCTGTCCTTTTCTCTTCTGTCCTTTTTTAGCTACAGCTTTAAAACACATTGTATACTTTCCAGTTCTGTAAGAAGTCTTTTGATATAACCTATGACATCTAAGGCATTTTGTAGTTAAAACATTATTATTTTGTTTTCTGCTTAAACCTTAATTGGGAAATTAAACGCCTTCTCTTCAAACGCTCAGTTGACAAAAGGTGCCAAGGAATTGTATTTGTGATGAGAGATAAGGTTACAAACGTTTCAACAGGAAGATTGAAGAGTTGTCGCAAACATAGTGATAGTAGAAGGGGAATTCATAAGATTTCACGAAAAAGCTGATAATACGATTCAAATAGAAAAAAAAATCAAAAGAGGCTCGTGAATGAATAGCACCTTGAGAGATAGAGGAAGAGTATTAAGAAGAACGAGCAAAAATAAAAGGATTCGTGTTAATCTGGAATTTGGGAAATATGAGTACCGCTTCTGTAACTACTACCTTTTGCGCAAACGAAGTGAAGAGTGCATTCTTTGAGGAAATTATATTTTATCACCATAGAGTAAAACTCTATAGTTTATAAATAAGATATTAAAACATTATCCATTATTTTGTTATTTATTGAAGGTTTGAGTGGAAATAAAATTAAATATATCCTCCACTCATACAAAGAATGTTTCCATCAAGAATTAAATACGGTCATGTTTCACATAGAGCAAGTACACGAGGAAAGAATCAAGTAACTAGTAATAATTCATAACTTCATTCCTTCAGGCACTTCTTCTTTAATAATTCTTACTTTAAATCTAAATTTATCGTATTCATCTTACTGCTTTCTCTAATTAAACAATAAATCACATCGTAATTTCATTAGCAGGAGTCATTTGTTTATTTACGTTCCTTACACAAAAGCATTAAATAGGAAGTTCTGACCCACGAGTATCTGCAGAGCGCTTGCTTACCTTTCTATGGCAGTGAAAAGACGAGAGTAGAGAAAGGTGCGCGGAGCCGTACCTAACTGCACCTTTGGCAAAGGCAAATATACAGCCTCTCACCGTGGGTGGAGACGGAAAAGCGAATGCTGGCAAACAAGAGTATGACCTTTCTCCAGGAGACGCGCGTAGGGGGCGGAGGAACATGGAATGCCGTCGTGGAATTAAAGGCGAGAGATAGAAGGGTTGGGAGAACAGGTGGCGAGGATTTGGAGCGGCGAGTGAGATAGAGACGTGCGAATATTTTACGAAAGAGCTTCAAACACCCAAATATCAGAAAAGTGGTGAGCTTTTGTTGTTATGGATGGAACCAATGACCTGATGAAATGTGATGAGAAGGAGAGATGTGCAACAACAAAGAAAGCTGGGTCACACTACATAATACCAGGACGTCATTCGAGATAGGAATCCTCAAAGTTGACAAATTGTAAAAGTAGGTTAAAAATACAAATTGTTATATCAAATAACGAACTCCGGACTAATGAAAGGCTGAAACATTTTTCCTTCCAATATGTGAGGAACTTAAATGTTTTAATTTTTTCATGTATGTAGTACGTAGAGAAGAGTGGTCCAGATTGTCTTTTATAAAAATTTTCAATTTATTCCGAGCTAGAAGGTATTTAAGGAATTGTTTCAATATCATCCTTTTATTCGTCATATATTTTTACGAGTGTATTATTCCTATATGAAATCTTATAATCACCGCATTTAATTTTATTCAGCATATGAAGACATAAATAAGTTAATATAGGGACTTGTATGTTGATCTATTGCATTTTATATTTCGTAAGATTGAAATTAATGGGCATCGTGAAAATGTATAGTTTGGTTTAGCAAAAGTTAAAGAATATGATATTAATAATATAATAATAAATCCATTATTCCTGTTTTGGCACAGGTTGTTTACAAGTTATTTCCGATTTTTTTTTTCTTTGGAAACGGTCCGTAAGTCATTCCAACTGCGTCCCTCATTTTCTTGTAACACAGTTCTCCTCCATGTAGTCCGGGACCTCACACTTCTTCGTTATGAATTCCATTCTCGTGCTCTCTTGTTTGGTTCCTCGTCATCTTAGCGTAGTATATATATCACTTCTTAATTTATTTACTAATATGAAGAGAATACTTCAGTGAAATTCTAAATGCTCCTCTGAGAAATAGCATGAATGAAGGTAGTAGTAATAATAATAAGAAGAAGATTTTTCTTCGTATTTCCTATTTTTAGAAAATCATTGAAAGGTGAGTAGGAATATCGGGAATTTAGTTGATAAGTGAGGAACTGAATTAAATGTGATTAATTTGAAAGTACCAAGCCTGAGACAACTCCTTTAAATTTTACTCTGAACTACTTTGTTTTATTATTATAATTAAATTTATGAGACTTTGGCAGGAGATAAGAGTTGGCTCTATCTACTAAATGAAATTTCATGGAATTTATCTGTTATTAGTTTCAGGGTTGGACAAAGAGTGCAGAATGTTATAGAGACGCAGGTACGCACGCAAATTCACGAAGTTCATCTGCACTTCGTGAATCAAATCCTAAATGATGCTAGAATTGAGCGTGAACCGTGTTCTGCGTGGTTAAAATAAGTAACACTGATTAAATAAGAAATGAATAAATGGTAATACTAAAATATTAATACTCGTGACTCATATCACGTTCAAAAGAATGCGGAAGTGTTTAAAATCTACATAGGTGCGCATGAGAATTGCATGAATGCGAAAATGCTTAGTATCTCTTTCATAGTGTTAATGCATCCAGAAAACGTCAATTCAAAATTATCAACTACAACATAATAAATTATTACCTTTAAGATAGATGAATTAAGAAAAACTTCTGAGAGGATTTAGTAAACACGCGCTTTAAACCCGCTCGACAATACAGTCTTCAGAAATGCAAACCTTCTTTTCTGTTTTATTTTGGAAAGAAAATGAATAAAACTACAAAAAAAATTATGACAATTATGATGTAGCTCGTGAAATTTCTAGATGAAATTTTTTAATGTCCAACTGAAAATGATTACAATTCGAGAACGAAATTAATACTTTCAGAAAAGTAAAAAAAAAACGTTATAGAATTCAGGGATCAAGCGTATATTTGGCTCTCCAAATCCTGTGGGAATGCAAAGCTTAATGCAGAACGTATATTTGAGTCAGAAAATGGACACTCAAGATGTGAGGGTTGGTCATTAAAATATATTCGCGCTCAAAATTAATGCTGAAATTAAGAGGTGGATAATGGAATTTAACCTAGAGGTAAGAAAAGAGTGCTAAAGAGATAGAAAAGAAAGAGAGAATTTGAAGGAAATGGGTCAGGAAAAGTACTATCGTCTGAAACGCTGTCATTGAAACAGATAAAACTGAGTTGCGAGATGTAGTGACAGTATAAACGAATTGGCGAAATTGTGTAAGATTTACTTAGGTACTCTGGCCAAAATTCATGTAGTCATAAGAGATAATATTCACATATTTTTGGTATCAAGATTGAGGAAGAATATAATTTACAGCTAAGGAGTAAACGTTTTTTTGGAAGAAACGAGGCACTTTACATGACTTTTCATGGAATGATGATATCATTCAGAGACGTAAATTGATCAAATGAACGTACATTTTTAGAAATGGAGAAAAATTGCATTTTACGTGTGTTTGGTCTAATTAACCTATACCAATTGCTATTTTTTTAGAAGAGACGAAGCACGATATTTTGATAATGTGACGTAATGGTTACCATATAATTGAAGAGATATATTCCATGTAGTTTCATAATTCTGGGTTTCAAGTTCAATATTGTTTGTTATGTCAGTTTGCTAGTATCTGCACCAGTAGAAACTTGCGATCCTAAACAAAGCTCACGATTCTCATTGTCTTCAGAAATTCCCTGCAATCGTGAGTGACCCAACTAGTACTTGTATCACACATGAAAGCATTCCTCAGTTCTGCCGAGTTCACATAGTTGCTGCTCCTTCCGTCTGCGACGTTGGCGCTGAGAATGTTTCGTGTGCCGTGTCTCGAGCTGAGCTGGCTGCCTCGCATTGATGCAGCTGCTGACGACAGCGTTCTCAATTTCATTTCAAAAGAGACGAACATCGCATCGCCTCAGGTGAGAGAAGGAGAATGAATCAGACGTAGGATGCATGTCTCCACGACGAGAGCAGAGGGCACGGAAGAGTGGTTGAACTACGGTTCGAAGAATGTCTGCAGCAGAGTGGGACATATATTTATCGGATGGTATGGGCACTTGTAGTTTATTTCGAACAACACTCTGTCTGTGTGATAGGTCTTACCTCAAAGAAGAGACCAGGACAACTACATTTGTCCTATTTTCCCTACGAATTACAGAAGCGAGACCGGGATCATTTAGTACAGGGGGTAAGGGAGAACCTTCGAATTTAAATCTAACCTTCGCCAGAAACTCCACTTTCGTACTATATAGGGTAGGCTATTTCTCATTCGTGTAGCACCCCTACCGATAACTTTGAGTGCTTACAATAAGCAGCGGAGAGAATGCTTGGGATAATGTTGATTGTGCATCTGTGAACAATTATCCTCTTAAAAGTGTATTTTGTAATTTATGACGAACTTGGTAAATGATAACATTTAAAAGTTCTATTCAACTTTATTATCCCATTCACACGTGTCATGAAATTGCGTAACGTGGGGCAAAATGTCACAGTTGTGGTGGGACTAGTTGTTACAGAGTCTGTTTAATTTCGTCTCTTAATTCAAAATAATTTAAATAGTGAATTTGTTTTTCAAAGATATTTCTTGCAAACGTTGCTTGCAAAATACGAGTACATCAATGATCATACATCAGTTGAAAGGAAAGCGATCTGAAAGTGGAAACCAATGGTAATTCATCGGTAAAAATATTTCAAGAGTTAAAACCGATAAACGATAATTTGTGAAGAGAAAAAGATGACTCACTGCAAAAACTGACATACCTAAACAGATGCGTTCAGACAAAGAGGGCGATAAGTGCTTTTGTTTTAATACACTGAGCCTTATTCAAAATGCAGACCATCTACAAAATGCCTGCAATGAACCGAGTGGGTTCATGATTGATCACAAAGTTTCATAAATTATATATTTGTAAAAACTATAAATCAGACAATGATTATGACAATAGCTCAGAATAACTTTCGCAAAATAATGAATATTTTTAAACATAGGTGCCGTGGGTTCATTATTGTATAAATTACAACCAAATAACACATAATAAAAACATAAACGTATTAGATTTTTTTTTCTAATAAGTTATGTAACCACTAACCACATCCAGTGTAACAATTTACCCCGTACTGGGTAAATTTTTACAACGTACAGTTATAAATAATAGCTTTTAAAACTTTGAATTATCATTATGTCATTGTTTATATAAATATATTTTAAGTGTTCAATATTACAGTAAATTTTAAAATGTGTTTCGTTAATGTACTGTCAATAGTTTTTTTTAATGTGATAAAATATTGTAACAACTAGTCCTTGTAACAACCTCCTTCGCTTGAAAGTTCGGTACAGGTGCAATAAGATTATCTCTGCTGCAATACCAAATCAGTTTAAAGTTGTAACTAAATTATTTATGTAAATAAACCAATCAGTGTAAGAAAACAGTTTTGGAAAACTAAAACATGATATTTATACGTTTTTAAACAAATTGAATGATTGTATTGAATAACCATTTACATGAAGAAAATTAATTTCATTTCTTTCAATCGTGTAAAAAATCGTAATATTAAATAACTAATTATAAATAGCACTATATTTATTTTATTGTTTGGAATATTTTAATACAAGGACCATTTTTTCGGGGTTGCTCATATGTCTTGAAAGAGCATACATTCTCATTAATTTGTATTCACCTGTTCCGAACATAATGAACATAGTTGGTTCGTATCTCATACACCGTTCAACTCAGTATTATCTCCTGACTTAATAGAATTTCGTAAATTTTAGTCATCTCTCACAACTCGATATAAACCTGGTTGCCAACCGGGACACCAAAACATTGCCTCATTGGCACTTCTTTATTGCCAACATGAAATGCAGCATGTTTCGTAAATATCAAAGATTTTTGAGGCCACTTAGAATATAAATTATCTTTTACTCACTTCATTAACGATAGATAATTCAATCCATAAACCTGAAGTTAATTTACCAGTTAACTAAGAAACACGAGTTGACGTGAATCAAATAATAACAAATACAATATGTACCATCATTCAACCTCCTTCTTGCTAAATTCTCTACAATTGTCACTTTCCAAATGACAAATAAAATACTACGAAAGTCATATTAAGTAAAAAGTCTAATTATCCCGCGATGTTCAAAGAAACTTCTTGCAATATGAAATGTGAAACGAGTCGACTACATCCTGTGGTGGTCTACTGAAAAACCTACCTAACCTTTTCCCACTTCATGTGGGGTCGGCGAATGGGGATGGATATTTGATGCTTCGTTTTGGTCTTGGCTGGGGAAACTGGGGTGTCGGATGCCCTTCCTACCGCACCTCCCCTGAAGCGGTGATTATGAATGAAAAGGGGGTGAATGATTATGAGTGAATGTTGTGGCGGAATGAAAGGCAGGGGTAACGGGTGAACCCCAAGAAAACCTACCGCGAACACCGCTCCGTCCACCACCTCGGATTCTACTTGGATCGGACCGGGTTTGAACCGGCGTCCCCAGAGGTAGAAGATGAGCACGTTAGGCACTACGGCACGGGTCACCTCTATGGTTGTTTTCTCCACCATATATATTTTTTTCATATGATTTATTATTTGCCAATAATAATTTTAAAACTGTAAAATCGCTTAAGCGTACTAAGAAATACTATGATTTAATTCAAAAGACTACCAGAAACTATTTCTATGTCGTATTGCATGGACAGACTACCAAAACATTTACAGATACTAATTGATTGGTGATTTGGAACATCGGGCGGTAAGCGCCTGGGGTGGAATACGATTGGGAGGTGGCGAACTGTGATTTCGCAACTGCGACCACCGTATCGCAGTGCCCGCCATCACCACATGCCCTGAATATTCTTTCTCCCGATGGAATAGTGTTGTGGATCGTTACTCAGTGTGCGGACTCCGTTCTCGATCTGCGAGAAGAAGGTGGTTCCCTCTTGGCAACCTTGGTTGAAGCTCTAACTTCGTTCGTGCGAGTCACCATATCAATACGGTTTGCCAGGCGCACGAGTTGAAAACACTAGAGAAAGAGGCACCAACGAGATCTCAGCATTTTCTCTAGATCTAGAAATTAAAAATTGATAGTATTAGATTTAGTTATTGAGAGTTTAAGAAAAAAAACTTAGATTCTGGGCCAGCACTCGTTATTCAAGAATTGAGAATGATAATCAAAACAAAATGAGAGGGGATCTGTTTATTTGCCGAATAGAAGAATTATGCTACACTTGAATACATTTAAATACTACATTTTCATAACCATATGCTGTCATATAAAAATACTATTAAATGACAAAATTCCCTTACAAATTCAATAATCTAGTGTTAATAAAAAACCTCTATCACTGTGAAGAAGGACGACAATTTATGAGCATATTATTCACTCTCAACGAATCTCATTTTCTTGGGAAGGAAGTGCAATTTATTCTCTTGAGATATTGAATTGGGTTTGGTGGCCTATTCATAAATTAATTGGTATTATGGGTATCGAATCAGACCTCTGGGGTTTTGTTGGTCGAAACAAAGTTAGATGGGCATATTTAAAGGGAGGTATATTAATAAAGGCGGACAGTAATACCATACGAGCACTGGGTTCATAATGGCTCACGCTTAGTTCCTGTGTAGATCCAAATATGTCGTGGATTCTGTGAGACTTTAGTTGATACATCAAATAAACTTTCCTCCATCTACCATCACTCTTTTATTTATCCGAAGATCTAGTACTAAAAATTATTGAAAATTCGATGGAAAATAAAGAACTCAAAATTTTATGATACACTTCGTGCTTTCCGATGAGTAAATAATTATCGCTGACGTCGAGAGGTTTCCGATACTTTTTAAATTTACGGATCAGAATGTTTTTTAATACTAGTTTATATAAATGATATATTTCTAATAGTAACATAGTAACATTTAACTACCCTGAATCGTGGAAAGTAATGTAATAACCATGAACTCTCTCCGTGAAATGTTACTCCCTGAGTCATTGAAAATCACCTACTGCGAAATCTATTTTTTAATCAGTTTCTGAATTATTATACATTATATTGTGGAAGAGTGAGATAGCGAGCCCCATGGTGCCACAGTCCGTTCCATTTATATTTATATTGATTTCCGATATCCTCGCCAATTAATACCACATAACTCTCCGCTCGAATGTGCGACGCCATTTCCTACTCCTCTTTCATCAGCCACGTACCACTGATCTATCTCGCCCATCATCAATATGGTTTTCTTGCTACATTCATCTCTTCTACTCCAATCTACAGAACCCAATTACGCCCCACCTCTTCCATCCTTTATCACACACCGTCGTACACACTACTTCACGCATCACTTATTTTCACTCAACTTTCGTTGATTATTTTGATGGAGAGACATTGGACCCTGAACTCTTTTGCGAATACCTTTCGCCACCTCTCCATTGAAAAAGACAGTGTCCACTCGGTGGAAGTCACGCTAATAGTTCTCCCGAAAACCATTATTTTATTATATTAACGATTCTCCACAGTACAACACCGCAGAAAAGTATTTGCATTCACGTGGATTCTTCTTTCGCTGTTGATGTTCATACATATTGCGGAGTGAAAACTCTATAAATTAACAAAAATCATGCGGTATTTAAAGTACCTTTCACATATACATTCAGCAAAAGAAAGGAATAACTAGGTAGCGTAACAGATTAAATGTCAAAATTTTCTTCAAGGAATTTGACTTCAGAGTACTTTGATTGCAGTAATCCAACATAAGAAATAAACTTAAAAGGATTACAAATAATATCAAATAATTAATGGGTACTAAGTACAGGATGTGGAACCAATTCTGGTAGAGTTGACTCGTAATTCTCGTAGATATTGAAATACAATTTTGTGAAGTCATGTATTTTCAATAACAGAAAGAAACATTGCACGGTTGAAATGCCACCGTTTCCTGGTCTGGCGGAAAGACTAAGAAGAACGGGATATGCGTTCCATGTAACGGCAGTGTTAATATCCAAAAGAATACTAGTATTCTTAAAGAGATAGGAGCATTCTTGAAAATATTAAAAACCAACGAAAAAGAGATAGAAACTTATCCAAAAAATAATTTTTTAGCAAACCCCGCAAATGAGGTCAAAATTACATCAATCGAACAGGCGTAGCCACATCCGTTTGATTGAAAGGACATCAGGAAACTATTGTGACACCTTGATGTCAAGTATGGCCAAAGACTTTCTCCATTGCTACAAATAAAAACATGAAAATATGTTTAATCAAAGATGCACCAACATCCACTTGGTTAATTCCAATATCACTAACCCTTCCAATGACATATCCCCTATGGATGTCAATAATAAAGGTTACAGTACAAGACTAACACATTGCTAATATCGGAGGGGTCTAATTGCCAAATGATTGCGTCCTGCCTTGAGAACGTAATATCCTGGTTACACAAACACGGGATGGCAACACAATTAGAACTACATAAACGTTGCAGAGGCAAATGCACCAGTTGAAACAAGATTAAAGGAAGAATAATGTTCACAAATACGTTAAATAAAACACATTTTTGAAACTTTAATACAGAAAGATATCTATGTACACATCCATCATTGCACAAGATGGCATAGGGGTTTGAAAGTGCGATCCAACAACTCTGGAACGCATGGAGTAATTTCTACTGAACTTCGTTAATATACGACTTATCATAAGGTAGGAATACTTTGTGGAAGGATAGAGTCCCCTAGAATCCTTCAGGGTATGAAAAGGTTATTCCTCTTTTCACCCTACTAAGGAGTCTTGTGAAGCTGGGAGTGCAAGGCGATGGTTACTTGCATATGCAACCTGCGTATGTTAAATGAAAGTGTTTTCTTGCCCTGTAGAGAATTCAGGGAGGAGTACATTCATGTTCCTATATCCTTTGATTTTCTGAATCCACTTATGTCGAAATATGAAATGGGAGTCTACTTGTTTGAAGTTGAATATACCTAGGGAATTCTTTTCCAATTATCTCGTTGATCTTGGAAACAGAAAACGTATCACCTAATTTTCTTATCGATTTTAAGCCACCAATTACAGGTTCTTAAACGTTTTGAGCTGTGAACTTGGTTAATACATCTCGACTCATTCTGGCTTGCGTGTGTAGCAATGAACATGGTAAAACAAATGCTACTCATTCAATGAACCAGACCGTTTTAATCTCGATAGAACTTCTGATTGGAAATGGAAGATCCCTCAAAACTGTCTTACAGATGTTTCTCATCCCAGGGGACTTACATCTAGTAAGTACGTTTGGCGAACACGGGACCCCTAGCTGAGTCTGGCATTACTGTCACTTACTTGTGCTACGCTCCTTCCCTTCTCTTTCCTGACGTTTCTTGGTCACCTCTTGTTCTTTTCGATCTCGACGCCAGTCTATCTTTCATTTTCCTCTTTCTTTTTATATATTTTTTTTATTTTTGTAATGATTTGTGTAATGTTTTGAGATATGTTGATATTTGAGTTTTGAGTTGTAATTCAGAAGGGCTTTTAGTGGGTTTGGTTGAATTGTTCGGCGAGTCCCACACGCGGGGAGAGTCACGTTGGTTCTCCCTAGTGCGTAACTGCATTTCCCTACCTGTACAAGATTTTAGGGCTCTAATGCCCTAGATGTGGACGAGCCGTAAAGCCCCACAAAAGAAGTGACTCAAGTACATGCATTCGTTATGGCCATCATCATCTGCCAGAAATTTCCTACACTCAGATTCACTGATGATGGTAGCCATGCCGTCGAAATCATGTTATAAAAATAAAAAAATAACGTTGTTACCATGGCAAAACGTGGAAGATTTCGGTTGTTTATTGCAAACTTTAAAGAATGTCAACTTTCTCCGTTCATCCCATCAGTCTCTCATATTGGTCCACATCAACGTGTGCGAGCTGGAGTACCAAAATTGATGTGTAAGAAGTTACCAAGCTTTAACTTTGAAAAAAACTGCCAGAAAGCTTGTACGTTCATATTTTATTTTGTATATCGATTTTAGTTTGTACATCGAAGAGTACTGAAAGAAACAATTGTTTGAGAATCGTGGTTTCAAGAAATCGTGGATATACTTTTTTCTTTGTATTTCCATTACGTACAATAATTTTTTTATCAAAATACTGAAGAAAAAACGAGTGAAGCAGGGTAAACTCTATGGTAGTGTATAAAGTACACGTGTTATTTGCTTGAAAACTGCGTCTCATTACTTAAGCGTTCATAAAATGTTCCATGATTAGAGATGAAAACTGATCAAATTTATGGTTCACTTGAAATTGGGTGCTTTTGAACGTTCCTATGTAATCTAGTTGAAAGTGCTATTTAGTCTTTGCGAGTTCATTAACATGAGCATATTTACAAGTCGGTTAACACGTTTTCAACCATAGAGTTCTCTTCTAACTATAATGCAAAGAGTAGTGTTCACTTTTGAAGTGCTCTGGTATCTGATCTAGATTGACTACATTTTCGTCACAAAGTATTACTTGACCTCCGAACTTTCCCATGTTTTCAAATTTCGAATCTTAGTACCACAAAAAAATGAAACAGAAAATTCTTTCCATTTTAGGGCTCAATCAATGTGCTTTGATGTTCCATTATTAATTTCTTTTTCGCAGAAATGAATTTGAACCGTCGTTACATAAATGCTGATTCCCGGAAATTTCGAAGTGAATTTTAAATTCCCCCACATCACTCCTGAATCAATTATTTCGTATAGATTAATTTTACACGGGGGTATTTTTGTCAATACCTTTTGAATACTACGTGAAATAATATACCTTTAGCAAATGAGCTAAATTGCATTAATTTGGTTCTATCTTTCAACATACTAAAGCTTCATTGTTATTTTCGCGAGTGTACAAGCCGCTATCCAAAGTACAGGGAAAATATACTTTCTGGTTACTACAGATCGAGAAACTAAAAATAATTAATCTAAGGAAATGAGATTTGTGTCTTAAGAGGAGATAAGTCGTTTGACCTACGGGTTAATTTTTCATCACCAAAGTATTTTTATTCATGAGAGAGAAACGTTTTTCATTGTTTTGGACATTCACGAAAAGCAATTTATTTTCTAGATTATGTTTAAATGAACATGTCCTAAAAACATTCTAATACTGCTCTCACAATGTTATATTTTGTGTCTCAATATCTCGTTTGTTCTCTTCTTCAGAACCCAAACACTCTAGTCGATGAATACGTTCTCTCTAGCTGATACAGGTGAAGAATATTATTTTCAAGTCTCTCTTGAACATTGTATTTTTCCCCTTTAATTAGGATCACTTTACAACGAGCCAACTTTACTCCAAGTTACAATGAACTATGCATAAATATACTTGTCTGTAAAAGAGTGCTCCTTGTTCACTTTTAAATAACCTTTTCGTATTAGTATCCAAATTAGTAAGATATGAGAAAAAAATCAAGGCATTCCTTACAACTGCTTCCTTACAAGAGTTTCATTTGGTTGAAGAATGTTGACAATTTTTCTACGAATTGAAATCTATGAAGATGGCATTAAGCTATTAGCAGAATTTATTTCGCAAACTGTGATCCACGAACATTTTTGCTCCGTCAGGCGAGAGTGTTCCGTGAAACTGGATTTTTGAAATATGCTTCAACGAACACGAAGTACATAATTCGTCTTTTCATAATCATAGTAAAGAAAATCTTTAGTTTTATCATTTCTAGTTGGGGTACAGCACTTTTCAACAGCTCTTACGAATTCCCTCCTTTCTAAGTGTAGTAGTGAAGAAATAAATAACAGATGGATTTAATAGAGATGAGTTCAACCAATGAAGATACTGAAAGTTTCAAAGAGACCAATGATGAATCAGTCACGAATTTAGAATTCGGGAAAAACGTAAATAGGAGATTAGAGGAGATGGATAACATCGATTTATTAGCAACATGTTCAAAAAACAAGCCTCCCACATTACTTTGACTTTCCAAGAAAAACGTAGAAAAAACATACCATGTTTGCACTGGGCAGTGCATCTTTTATCACTGGGGTTTGGGTGTCTATTATGACTGCGGGTTTCACATGTTTCCACGCTTCACTTGCAAAAAAATTCATCGAATATTCCCCGTTTCTCGAGAAGGACCTCAAAGTTAAAGTTGTTTTTGTGTTTATTATGTTTTGAATTAATATCACTACGTGCACTTGTTTTTAATTATTTCATTTCAGCGCGTGCATGTAGTGTCTTGCTTACTATTGTGCTAATTTGCGTAAGATAACCTTTTAGTTCAGTTGAGAAACAGAGACAGAAACTGATTGGCTAAACAGAAACTGATTGGCTAAACAGAAACTAATTGGCTAAACAATTATAAATTACGAACAGTTTAAACGATTAAATTGCAGATTAATTATGTTATTTTAAATGAAAATGGGAGACGGGACCGACAATGAAGATGATAGACGCGCCCGGGAGGCGAACGGGATGGCGCAGTTGGTAAGCTCATGAGCGCGCTAAGCTCAACTCCCAAGTACGAATCTCGGTCCCGTCTTCCATATTCATTTAACATAACATAATTAATCTGTTACCTGGCGGTGAGGTTCACCGCAATTGAAGATATTTGTATGGATTAAATTGCAATTGAGTAAAACATAAGAGCGATTCCATTCTAGATCAATTGTGCTTTCGCAATTTCTGACATTAAAAAGGAAATATTCGAGAATAATTAGTTTTTTATGGAAGTTTTCATACATCAATATCACATTTTTGTAATTAATTTACAAGAACCTACCACACATCAAGTGAAATATTAATATATAATATAATATATGCGAGTCACTGAACATTGACTGTTGTCCACGAAAAGATTTATCAACTGGGTTGATAACAAAAATATGGAACTTCATTGTGAGCATATATCCGTTTTATTTGCAATATTATGGAAGAACAAAAATTCCGAAGCGTGCGTTACGGCTGAATCAGTCCAATAAAGATGAAAGATAAAGAAGTCAATGTGTCTTTCTGACACCTTCCCGAGGTATATACCTCATTAGTATCAGATAGAATATTTCTAGACACGTGAACCCTCGAGTTAGCTAAGGTCGTTCAATAATTTTCCATTTCATTTCACATCATGACATTCAAGCGGTTAGATTATCGAGCCAGCAAATTAGAAGTGAGGAAATGGGTGAAGATACGGAGATGATGCATTCCCTTTGTTATCCGTTCCACCCATATAAGTCATAAGGAGTCAATGAAGATATTTAAAAAACATTCTGGATAAATTATTTACTTCAACTCGCTGAATTAACTGTTATGATCCAAACATTATTCAGTTTCAATATTAGGTTGGCGTAAAAAGGTAAAATGTAATGAATTAACCATATCTCAGTGTCGGGTTTAGGAAGAGGTGACTGATGGAGCATTCTCGAAATGAACATCACGGGGGACGTTTCAAATACAAAATTACATGAGAAAGACAAAGAATGTATATTTTCGAGGTACAGAAATGGAGAACATATCAAGAAACAAATTTCAAGAGTCCCACCAGTACTAATAACGTAAATAAATTGAAAACTCGGGCCTATAACATTTCGAGAGTGAGGAGGAGTTTCTTGACATAGAACCCCAGACGAAATAAGGGTTCACGGAGTTCTGGCCGAGGTTAGAGATTTGGTAAATATGTACGCACAGAGGGGTTGGCTACTTCCCCGCTGTCGAGAAGTTGATTTCTGGCGATTCTGTGGTGGAAGGGTGCTGGGGCATCACTGAGATTCAATTACGCGAGAACTTCCTCGTAGTCAGAGGTACCGGGAGCGAGCGAAACGTGGAATGCAACGCAACTTCAGCGTCAGTTTGTGATAAGAAGCGGAGCCTCTTCTCCAGGTTGGGGGGTTGAACTAAGATGATTCTGCACTATGGTGATTCTTAAAAAATCAATTTTTGAAATTTGGATAGGGCACCCTTCCATTTTGTTTTATTCCTAAAAAAAGACTTTCATAAAATTTCAGATATTGAAATATATTTTAGGGGTCGCTTCAACCTTCAACATTTCAAAATTTTGGAGATTCACGGTAACCATGAAAATATATTTTCCATATCCAAACTTTTCATGGTAGCCTTATTTAATGGTGTAAGAGAAAATGGAAAGGTAGCCCGCCAGAATTTGCTTGGTAGCAATCCCTGAAATATATTTTAAAAATTTGAAATTTTCATTGAAGTCTTTTTTTACACATACTACAAAATGAGAGGGTATCCCTTCCAAATTTAAAAAAAAATATTTCTTTAAGTACCACCCTATTCCTTGCATATTGTTTACGAAGAGAGAGATGTTCTCTTCATCTTTTAATTACTCACATCAGAACACAACCTTTTTTTCGGAAAAGAGTTCAAATTACTGCAAATTCTCCCTTGTCACATTTCTATATTTTCCAGTCGTCCTCTGTGTGTTCACGGCGTAAATTTTTTGAAAGTGTAACTTGTGGACGGGAGTAAAGGGTAAAGTTCGCGGTAAAGAAGACAAGCAAGACAGAAAATTTTTAAGATGGTCTCCATGGAACAGTGGTGAGTGGCCATCGGCCGCTGGGTAAGAGGTTCCAGGTCAACAGGGGACCGGAGACAATGCAATATAAATTTGTATTTAATATGCATGCTGATTGCGGTAGTAATTGCCACATTATTATTAATTGGTGGGGTGGAACAGAACCCTGGGTCTCCCACTGTTATGTCATGGATGAAATTCAGGCCAGCCTGATGGAGGTTTTAAAGAGATAGGACGGGTACTGAATGCTCTTGCAGGAGCTTCTGAGCTTCCGTGAGAGAATGGAGGGTCTCGAGCTCCAAGTAGATTCTGTCGAGAAAGAGAAATTCTCTCTCTCTCTCGGAAGATGGATTACTTGGAGAACCAGGGTCGAAGAAACAACCTTTCGGTCTTCCGTCTGGAGGAACTCTGCGGCGAAACATGGGCAGACTCGGAGCGTTTGGTCCATGATGTTGCAGCGCAGGCGGGCGTGCAGCTAGGAGAGTACGACGTGGAGCGTGCTCATTGCGTAGGACGACGAACAGAAACGAGGCCAATAGTGGTGAAATTGGCCTCATTCAAGAAAAGGGATGAGCTCCTATTTGCGCATGCGCATAATTTGCGAGATGCACCGACACGGTTTGCGGAGAACTTCTCCGCGGCCGTGAGGCACACTCGTAAACTACTGTCACATTTGCAAGATGCGAGGACAAAGGACATCGGATTTCTTTGAGGTTCGACAAGCTTGTCGTGGATGGTCGACACTACACACTGTCCGAGCTGCGGGAGGCGAGCGAGCTGAGCCCCCGAGAACAGCCTACCCCTCCCACCGCAGCTCTGCGCCACCCGTTGGTGCACCACCCCACTCCACATCCCCTGGACCCCGCTGCGGCGCCTGAAAGGACGCAATGAACGGTCGCGATAACGGCGCATACATATCCCACACGGTTTTCGTCACCAGCACCTCTCACCACGCCAGCACCCCTACCCCTCGACCGGCGTGTGGCGAGGCGAAATGCGGGAGACCATTGGCCCGGGCAATGGGTGGCAGGTGCCGTCAGGAGGAGAGGAAAGTTGAATAAGAGTAAGTCTTCAAACCGTTAGAAAGAAAGGCATGGGGTAATAAACACTTGCTTTTGGAATGTGGAAGAACTCGCTAAGAAACTGCCTCGAGAAAACTTTCGCAGTTTCCTGGAAAATGTTTTGGTGATTGGTCTCGCTGAAACGAGGAACAAAGTAGGAGACGACGTGTTAACGGATACAAAGCTTTTAGTAAATTTTTGATGAGGAAAGGTTCGAGAGGTCGACACCCTGGTGGTATTGTAACTCTGTAAATTGAAGATAACTTTAGGTTCCGCGAAATTACAGTCAATTTACAAAATGGAGTTTGCTTGAAGTTAGATTGTAGGAATTTTGAATTGATAATTGTAATATTGTATAGACATTCACAAGGATCGACGTACTACAACAATATATTTTACGATGGTTTAGAAAATATACTGGACCAATTTAAAACTAGGCATCCATTTGCAGGACTGTTAATTTTAGGGGATTTAAATTCAAGAATCGGAGAAGAAACATCTGTCCCTCAAATAATTGATTATTATGATGATGACATTGATGCAAATGTAAAAGGCAAAGTAAGGATAAAGAATTTCACACAGATCGAAAGAAATTCTTAAATTTATGCTGTATGCATTATTTAGAAATCCTTAACGGAAATCATGGGCAAGACCTTACGTGTAATTTCACATATCTTAGTACAAATGGAAGTAGTGTGATCGATTGTGCCTTAGAGTGCGAGAAAACATTGTACTGGCTAGACGATTTCTGGATTGAAAGTAAGGAAGAATCACATCATATGCAAATATGCATTAGATTAAAATCAAATATCCTGGAAAAAGTAGTTCCAAATTATATCACACATAGAAAACCTATGCATTTTAAATGGACTGAAGGTAAGAAAGATGAACTCATCGAGAATTTTTGCAGGGTTTTCAAAGGTTTCTACTCAGTTTTTCGCTCACACATAGCCATATGAAATTATAATGCAACAGCTGAAGTACTACAGAACGTTCTTTATAAAGCAGGTAGAAATATGAGAGTATTGGAAAGAAGCACGATTAGACAGAGGGAGACACGATGGTACAACGCTAATTGCGAAAAAGCTAAGATTGAAGCTGAAAACGCACTAAAATTCTGTTTGGCATGGGGGGGGGGGAGTAATTCGTCAAAAATACATCAAGTTACGGAAACAGTACAAAAAGACCGTATTAGAGACCAAATTTGCATGGCAAGAGGCGGAATCAATTAGAATAAAAAATATAATTAATACAAACAATACTAGCGATATCTGGGCAACAATACGGAAATTAACTCTGAAATTGTACATTTTTTATCATATAGAGGGGTTAAGTTGGGAAATCCACTTCTAGGAGCTCCTCAATACTCAAAACATAGCAGTTACTACACCAATTGAAATGGATCTTCAAGTAACTGAATTAGATAAGAATATATAGATAGATGAAGCAATTTTCGCGATACAGGAACTAAAAAACAGCAAAGCAGCGGGATACGGCGGCCTCTCACCCGAATTTTTAAAAGTATTAAACCATGAAATTGCTCCGGTACTTTGTGATATCTTTAACTACATGTATACAAATTCCCTGTAATCTGGAACACATCAATTATTTTTCCAATATATAAAAACAAAGGCAATGTAAATGACACCACTAATTATAAAGGAATTTTGACTCATCAGTGTTGTAGTAAACGTTTTTTGTAAAATACTGTGTAGTAGGCTGAAAAGACGAATTGACAATAAAGAAAAACTATCGATTTTACAAGCAGGATTCAGAACAAATAATAGCACAATAGACAATATTATTATTCTTTCCTCTCTTGCGGAACAGGGCAACAGAGAATGGGCAACGTTAAAAGAGAAATTGTGCTTATGTTGATTTTGAAGAAGCTTTTGACACAGTAAATAGGAATATGCTTTGGACTACATTAAGAGAAAATGGTGTATCCACTAAATTTATCACGGTGTTAAAATCCATATATAGTACTGAGAGAACATGTGTCCGTCTTTATAATATTTTCTCAGTAAATATTTTCTCAGTAAATCAAGGGGTCAACCAGGGTTGTGTGCTTTCTCCACTTCTTTTAATATTATTCATAGTTGGATTCATTGATAAGCTACGTAATATTAATTCGAATGCTTCTACAATAGGAAAAAACTATAGACCAATACCAGGATAATTGTTCGCTGACGATCTAGTTATCCTTTGAAACTCTCAAATAGGATTACAAAATAGTCTAAACACGCTTGAAATATTATCTGTGGAAATACAACTTAAAGTAAACATTAAGAATACAAAAACTATGATTTTCAAAAATGGCTGGGTGATCGGATTAAATTAAAAGTGGTCTTATTGTGGAGAAACGCTGGAAAATGTGCAGGAATACACATATTTAGGTGTAACTATTACTATGAATGTATCGTGGCCCAGACACAAAGAAAAACCAAAATGCGAAGGCTTATACATATTAAGTAGTATCATGCGAAGTAAAGCTACGGTACCGAAAATAGCGCCAAATATTGCAGATATAATGTTCAATTCAATCTTGGTACCCGGAATAGCGTACGGGGCAGAAGTAAGGGGGTAGGAGAAAATACCATGTTCAATTCTCTTCAAAATACGTATCATAAAAATGTAATGGGACTTGCAAAAGGCACTGCTAACAGTCGTTATTCTCTGAGAATTTGGACAGATACCAGTTGAACTTACACTGAATTTCAGAGCAATAAAATACTGGCTATCGATTAGGGCGGCGACAAAAAATGCTATTGTTAGGGAATCGTATCATAATAATGGAAATGGTAAATAGAGTACGCAAATTAGGGAAATTATCTGTAATTTAGGGCTGGAATACTTATAGCAGTCCACAACTAAGAGTAGTGACAGCAAGGTAATTCAAAATAAATTTTACGAAGCGTACAGACTAGAATTAGAAATGAGCAGGTTAGCAAAAAGGTCACTCGTAGTTCAAACAGTTGTAGCAGGTCATTGGGGACACAAACCATACATCAACTCACTGAAATCGAGGATGCGATCAGATTACGTGTGGTTTCGACTAGGAAATTACGAAAATTAAGAAATAATCTAGATTCGATTTGTCAAATATGTGTTGAGCAGGAAGAAAATTGGATTTACATCCCGTTACATTGTACACGAACAGAAAAATATCGAATTTTTTTGCAAATCGAGGGTTTTATAAACAAAAACAGAAACATTAACTTGGCAATTAATATCATGCGTGACAACATAATTTCTGTAGTGGAATCTTCGGGGCAGTTTTTAAGCTACGTAAGGGAAAAAAGGGAGAAAGAAATGCAGGATATTATAATGGTTGGGCAAAACGCAACGTGATACTGACAGCTTTTTTCTTTCTATGTTACAGGTAACAATACTTCTTCCTACGAACGGGTGAAGAAAGACTATTTTGTAAATACTTTTTCTTATAGACTATTTGTAAATCTAATTTTGTAATAATTCTTATAGTCTTATGTAAATACTTTTGTAAATGTCTTTTGTAAATATTGTCTCTTTTAAATATCTTTTCCAAGTACAGTCTTTGTGCCCTGACAGTTGGTTTTCCGTGGTTCCCAATGGTGCTCAATGAATTAGTCAGTTGTATCTATTTCAGATTTAAGAAACTATTACAGTGTGCCAGAAGTTTATAATATAATAATGATTAATTTTATATCCATGGAAAACTAAATTTAGTATTACAGCAGCAGGATATAAAAATATCAATATTTCTATGAAAAATATAGACACAACTGAAAAACTGAAGGCAAAGGGTCTAAAACCTCACCACATGAAATTTAAAATGTAAATATTGTAAATTAAATGCCCTACTAAATTGAATTGAAAAATTTTATTTTTCCACATTGTGCGTCATAATATGTACTTCGTTGAAAATACATCGGGGATTTAAGACAAAACATGCAATATTGCATGTAGTAGTTGTGCGAGGATAGGTCTCTCTAAATGAGTAGAAGAGTTGAAGAGTGAGAAAAAGAAACTCGCACGTGAAATAGACTCTTTCGTATCTTGACGAGTTTTCGTTAACGCATTATAGTTTACATGAGCTGACTTTCATGTCGATGCAGTTCGATCAATTCAGAATTTGTAGGACGCCAATAGCAAATCTCGGATTGGCAGCTGTCCTCTGCAATAGCTATATGACACAACTAAAGTAACTTTGAGGTTTTACGTCCATTATCTGCAGGATTTTTTAATTCATTTGCTCCCCAGTTTCCTCTCAAAACAGAATTTTCGTGGGTTTCTTTGCGTGTTCTCTCTTGACTTGAGTGTTCTCAATATGTTATGTAGAACGTTTAATGAATAGTATGTTGAAGATACATTTTAAATAATATCCTCTCCTTACTGCGCTGTGAATTAGTATGGTATTTTTATGGATTTTCGGAGCAAGCGATATTTTTGGTTGTGTAATTATTATACTGCGAATAGAAAGAATGTAAGATGAATTTCTGAACGAACTTCGGTTCAATGCGTATACTTCGTACATATCGTTTCAAGGAAGGGATGTTCTTGTTAATAAATTTTTGAAACGTTATATAGTTTCTTAGGAACTGTATTTACTACTTGAAAATGAAGAGGTGGGGACTTCTCAAAAACCTTTCCTCTTGGGATTTTTGAGAATTTAGTATTAATTTTCCAAATTAACATTATTAATCCAAAACTAAATGAATGAACCCGATGTTGCCCGAGAGATTGAATTGGATAGAAAATGTTTTCCACACGATAGATACTGGCGTCATCATCTTTGCCTAAACAGATCTAGCGTATGAAAAATGGTGCGTGCTCTTTCGCGACGCATGAAGAAAGTTCATGTGTCAATTGCTACGCTGCAATTAACCAAAGGCGCAAGGTGCCGCAGCGTCGAAGCCATCGTATACGAAAATAATTATACTTCCGTGATAGGTGACTCAGTGTCTCGTAAATTCTTGCACGAACACTAGGGAAGTAATGCTCGTTTCAATTAGTATACGAAAAACAAATATATCCAAACCGATCGAGCCTCTACGAAACAATTAATAAAACTTGCGAGTGAGAGAATCGCAACTATGGGTTCTTATCAAATACCAACATGAAAACGGTTATACCCCCTACACCCAGTATAGAATAAAATATCGAATAGTCCAATGACGGTCATGATTAAATATTTCGAACGTTCAAATTATTTTTATTTTGGTGTCTGAATCAGATGATCTTTTTACAAGTGAATACCATCATAATCCTATTTTATGATCAATACACGTGAACTTTACAACCGGCGCCTCCAACGAGAAACACCTGTCACCTGTAAATATGAAATATTGATATACAGGAAATTGGAGGAGTTAAATTTCAAGTATTTAGGAGTATTCATTTTTATGAACGATTCGTGGCACTCAGAAATTAATCCAAAACAGTTAAAAGCATTGGATTAATTTCTTGGAGCTCTTAAAGTAATGAGCCAAAAGCGATTCCGTACCGCAGTCATCCACGATTGGCATACGTGGCAGAAGCGGATTGGAGGTATCATATGAATCAATTCTCTAAAATGTAGTGTGCAATTATGTAGAGTAGTGTAGTGTCAAATTATGTACAACGAGTAAAATGCGATTATCTCAGTACGCCTATTCAGGTTTGCAAGATTGAATATTAGACTTTAGAAACGGAGATAGTATGTTAAAATTAATAAAGAAGAAAATTTGCTATTCGCAAAATGCCGCCGTATACATATTAAAGGAATTCGCTGTGTTCGAGTTGGAAGAGTCTGATAAAATTATATGTGATAAGGCTTATCACATGTAGAAGCACACTGGAAGAAATAGTGCACGAAAAGATCATTGCGTTCATTTACATCCAAAGAAAGATTATAAATTTGTAACTAAATAAATTGAAGCAGCTTTCTCGAATAAATTTTAATGTTTTTGTTTTATGCAATAATTTGTTTTCGGATATGTAGTGGAAAGGAGAGCACTCTCTTAACTTTTTTCTTTTACTTGTAGCCTTTCGGCTACCCTGATTGTCACTTCAAGGTTTTCTCTGTCTCTTTTCCGTTCTACATATCTTTTTACCTCTGGGCAGCGCCATTAAGACGTAGAATACACGTTTCCGTCCCCGCCCCGAGGAGGCAGACGCATAACTACTATTTATGTTGCTCCTTCCATTTCTTATTCCTTAGTCTATTATTTGTTGGTGATATCTCGGTTTTGGCCTAATTGCGTTGAAAATTCCAAAAATTCCTCGAAATCTTTCTTTTTTGCATTAATTTTTCATAATTTTGAGCGATTTTATGTATTACAATCTTTCTTCTGCATATAGGTTACAATTCCACATTATATAGAAATCTCTTAGATTGCAGTGAACCTCACCGCCAGGTAACAGATTAATTATGTTATGTTGAATGAAAATGGGAGACGGGACCGAGATTCGAACTCGGGACTTTGAGCTTAGTGCGCTCATGCGCTTACCGACTCCCAAATACTACCCAAAACAAAGTACTTCCTAAGGGAATCGCCTCATATGAGGAGCGTAGTCTCTACGAGACCACCTCAGAGTTCTTTGGACTCGCAAGTTGAATGAGGATGGGAGACGGGACCGGGAGGCGAACGCGGTAAGCGCATGAGCGCGCTAAGCTCAAGGTCCCGAGTTCGAATCTCGGTCCCGCCTCCCATTTTCATTCAACATAACATAATTAATCTGTTACCTGACGGTGAGGTTCACCGCAATCTAAAAGATTTCTATGTAAACTGTGGTAAGTCAAAGTAATAGCTATTCTACTAAAAGTATTGGAAAATAACATTTAAAATGAGAAATAATTAACTTAAAAAACATGTTGTTTATTCCAAGCAACCCATAAACTTAAATATATACGTGTATGATTTGTATTATTATTATTAAATATTATCAATTTGATATAATATTAATTATTTTATTAGTAAATTGTAATGATAAATAATTTTATTATTAAATATATACGTCTTTATATTTATAACTATGAGCCAACCCTGATATAAGTTACATGTGAATTACAATATTTCAACATGTAAGTTACATCAATAAAAATATTACAACATTACAATGGAAGGTGGCAAACGAATATAATCACATATGTGAAAACATATTTAGTGAAAGAAACACGTCGATCACAATATTTAATTTTTTTAACCCCCAATGGACAAAAACCCGTGCCCCCGAATAAAGGTTCTGGCTGAGGATGGGGGTGGGTGGGGGTGGGTGGGGGTTATTGGTGTTGATGTTCTCACCGTGTAAGAACCACCGGCGTAATTGAAGCTCCTCAAAGTGCCTCGAACGCCTCGCAAATACTGCGCGCAGCCGCGAGGGGCCGATCGGGCGTCTCCGTCTCTCAGTTGCGTCACCTTGATGCGATGCAAGGCCCCTGCTCCTCCCAGGACAGCCAATCGCAACGGGCCTCGGGCTGCATCCACATCTGCATACACTGGAGGAAAACAAAACACTGTACTTCGAGGAGGAAATGAACATGCATTTGAGAATTTTTTTTTATTAAGGTTCAGGATGGGCAACAGACCCTCTCTTTCTGGAATCCATACTAACATATAAATGCGTAACACGAGAGTGTCGGTCTGTTAGTTGATTGTGACTTAACCTCAAAAACAATCGTGATGAAATTTGGCAAGAATGTAATTTAGATGTCCGGGATGAACATAGGCTAATTTTAAAAAAGTGTGATAAGAAAGATGGAAATGGTTTTTGACGATAAATGTCGATAATATCGGCAAAACAAGAGAGTTATATTTGCTTAATCTGCTTAAACGATTGGAGATAGTGACAAATCTAAATGGCAATAGTTTGCCTTAGAAGAGTTCTACAAAAATGTTCGGACAGCAAACGTCTACGTACAAAAATGACCGTAAATTATCTATAAAACGATGTTAAAAATAGAAGTGTTAAAATACGTCAATTTAAGAGAGTATTTTTAAAAGAAAAAAAATCAATCATCATCAAATGGATAATGAATTATTTGTTATCTGCATTTAACAAAGAGGAAAATCGTAAAAGTTCGACGAAAAGTTTGGATATTACAAGAATTTTAATGAAATGGTGCATCCGCGTCATGCCTCGGAAGTGAAAATTCGCTCTGAAGTGAAAAGCGCGGTTCCCGCCTGATGAAGTCAAATTTTGAATTAAACTTGTATTATTATAAATTTAAAAAATGGGGATGCTATATGCATGTTTTTAAGAACCAGTATGTAAAACGTTTTTTGATCTTACAATGTGGATAGATATTATTTTTTCCTGAGTAAAAGAATATTAGTCTAAGAGAAATCTGGGTAATGATCTAGTTTTGTGTAAGTGTATTCCATATCCTAGACCTCAGTGCGACGTCAGTGTTTAGTTTTATTCGTTTGTTATTGATGTGAACGTTTCAAGAATTAAAAAAAAAACACTTCATTTATTTGCTTCATTAGCTTGCAATTGTTCTTCGTGGTAAAGATCGTGTTCTCAAATATTCTCGAATCCTTCAAACTGTGGATGACCACTTACTACAACTACTCGAAATACTTCACTCAACTAGCTAAAAAAAGTTCACTTGTTAATCATAGGTGGACACGGTAATATGTAGTCATCAATAAACTCTTGGAAGGTTACTGATCAAATCGTAAATTTTCGATTTAGAAACTCTGTCTCACATATTTGTCCTTCAGTTAATACGCGATTGACCTTTCTTGTTTTACACTCGAGAGAAATTCATTTGTAAATTGCATTTGTAAAAGCATTTATGTCTTACCATGTTGTCCGGTGTTAGTCCCACAGAGAATTGGCACAACGCTGTTGATGTTCTGTCCACTCACTACAAACTGCGCCTCGATACACCTCCCATCCGTTGGTTGAGAAAGCTGCAAAAGAAAACAATTAGCGGCGCATCCCCTCAATGGCGGTGGTTAGTTGAAGGTACTTAATTTTTTTTATTGAAATGTACTGTTTACATCTAATGATACCAAATGTAATGATTTTTATCCCGAATTAATCGATTTTAACGTGAGAAATATCCAATTTTTTAAAATGGGGAAAATGTTGCAATATGTTTCTTACATTGGTTAAAGAAAGACATACTCGTGTCTCTTGGAGAAGCAATCACCGTCCTGAGTACTCTGAGAACATCCGAGTCACGCTTTAGAGGAAACGGGGGGATTTGGAGTGGGTTTAGGTCTTCAGATGTGGGTGATTTTTTAATTTCAGTTACTGGAGTGCACAGTATTGAACGCGAGACTAGCTCTCCCCGACATTTTGAAGTGTGATATTTTTGCTAGATTTTCTCGAAAATTGTATTTCTATTCACTCCAAGGGTGTTCCAGCGCTTCGGGGGCGTCGCAAACTCCTCCCAACAAGTGTCTTGATAAAACATAGGGGCTTTCTCAGCCCAAACTTCACTCTGAAACGTAGAAGTTATGGAGCGATGAATTTACTGCATCGCTAATTTTGACGCGCAGTGCAGATATTGAATGTCCCAGAACTCCTCGTAAAGTATTAGAGGGACGATAGTACACCTTAATAGGACCCAGAACCATACACGAATATACGTCCGGAAATGTCACCAGAAGGAGATAAAATGAGACAGTAAGAATACGATACAAAAATGTTGTGTTGGGTGAGCTATAGAAGTAATGTGTGTATTCAAAGTTCAACAACAATTTACATCAGATGTTCAAAGTTCTGACCGAGAGTGTCGCGACTCCTCGTGACGTCGTTCCGAGGCGTGTATCGCTGTTCACGCGTAGTGGAATGATGCACGTCGTGCCCATCTCAGCATGCGCAGTGCAAGCCAATTATATTCGAGACGTTTTTCGGAGCGGGCATATTAGCATATCGTTTCACGCTTACAACTCACTTAAACATAGTATGTACATCTGTACACTACCTCTAACTTTCCTCTCAAAAAATGTCTTGCGTTTCATTGGCTGGCCAATATTCCCTTCCACCTCGATGCGCAATGGCACATCTTGTCATATTCCACTGTTCAGTTAATGGGGAACTTTGAACATCTGTTGTAATTTGTTGTCGATCTCGAACCAGGGACCTCCTGGTATGACCGCAGGTGTACAATCCACTGCGTTATTTAATTGTTTGTGTGTTCGATGTATTTCGAAAAAGTTGAATACGTTGTATATTTAAGGTTATGTTAACCCAACCATTCAAAAGTCTAATTTTCTGTTTTTATTTAAATTTTTATACTTTGTATCTTAGTTTTATGATCAAGAGTAATTGTTACTGACGTTCTAACAGAAGTAATGTGATCTCGCTGGCATCCATCCTGTCGACTCCGGAATCTCCTAGGTGGTTGGTTCACTTCGCTTAATATGACGATTATTTTTGTGTATTTTTTTTTCAAGACTTTTTTTTATTGAGTGTGACACTCTATTGATCATTTTATTGAAGGTGATCAATACATAAGCTTTACAGGTACAAACTCTGGTAGTTCATTCTGAACACAGTTCTAGAGTGTGTAAAATAGAGAGTGTAAATTTTAGAAATAATGAATGGGAGAACTTTTAGGCACATCCAAGTAGGCAATACAATTGATCATTCAATACGAACATAATACATATTACACAAAATCTCGAGTACAAGAACAATGCGTAATAATCTTTGTGATACGATGTTGAATTGCGGACAGATTACACCTGTTTGAAGGGAAATGTAGGAGTGTTGCATAATGTCATTGAAACGATTGAGGAAAACGTAGAAGAGAAATATATTTCGTATTGTAGATTTTGGTGTACAGTAGAAACCTCTAAACCGGTCTGACTAGTTAATCCAAGGTTCCCGTTGAAAAAGCATGTATGCAATTTCATCGAGTCATCACGAAAAAAATAAGCAAGTGAGACGTCATTGCGACTGATTTTATTGTACTGTACTTACATACGTACACAAACGAACACGAAGAAACTGATTCATAGAAAAGTGCACTCGGAATCTAGAGGGGAATCAAACTGGCGAACTCCCTCCCTCCCTCTCATCAGTTCTGTCTGCAACAACACAAACAACACATCGCACACCTCAAGTCGCGTCACCCCGTTTTGCTTTCCAGGAACTTTCCAACCAAATAAGACTCGTCAAATAATCAATGTTTGGGTCACTATCTGCCAGCTATTATACGCTGAGAGAGAGAGAGAGAGAGAAAAACTGTTCCATGGGGTAGGCCAGTTAATCCGAGGCCGGTTAAGAAGGGTCCTTCTGTGTATCGGCTGCTGATAGAAAATGGTGCCACGTGCTGAAGGAAGAATGGTGATAAAAAGTCGTGAGCTGTCATCGCAGAGCAATCATCATACTGGTTCCATATTTAGATCTTCATATAAAGTCGCGTTACGTAATGAAATCTGATGATAGATATGTCGGAAGCGCACACTACAATTTGCTATGACTCGGACAACCTCAACTGACTTTTTATTTCAAACAGAGACGGAATTAAGATCGATGTTATAACATTACTTAAAAAATATCTATATCAGAATATTATTAGACTAGACTATGTAAGAGTTCAGGTACGCAAAAAGAAAAGCCAAATATTACTGGTGGCAACAAAAGGTTTGTTTTGTACGAAAAACAAGCCCTTAAGGGAAAAAAATTCGTAGTTTTGATATTCGGTAATTAGGAGAAAAATGTAGTGTTGTTCACAATTTTTAACTCTCTCCCAATATTTTCGGAGTCACACAACCCACGCATCCGCGGTTTTTGCCAAATTGCTGCAAAACGATCAGGGTTTCGAGAAATAAAACTACTTAAAAATATTCCTCAAATTTCCAACAAAAATGGTAGAAAAGTTTTTTTTTAGTTAGATGCGTTGGTTCTCGTGCTATGAGCTCTCCAATCAAGGGGTAGTATTCAAAATTACCATTTATTCATCATTCTTCTATAAAGAAATTATGCTTTTCGCATATTAAGACATCTAAGGAACTATAAATCGAAATGTTGTGATATAAACAACGAAACAGCTGCCTCAATACGTATTTTGATCGAAAAACGTTTTATTATTGTACCATTTGTAAATGGGAAATGTAGCTTAGTGCTATTGAAGCGTATCTACATGGAGCGATAGGAGGTAGGAGGGTAGAATGGTATTAGTATAGGTGGGCCGCTTAGCTGGGTTTACCAACAACTTGGCCCACGTGGAGGGGTTAGTAGAAGTGGATAGCAATAGTTAAAAGATATTGATACTAGGAGCAGGAGGAGATGGATAGAGGAAGGAGAGTTCGCTTTTTGGATGACTCGGTGAGGAGCTAGAACGCTACCACCTCAGCCATGGAGGGGCTCTAAAAACTCGAGTCTTGAATCGAAAAACTTGAGTTTCAGTGCGAATAGACGGCGACAGATATCCCGTACGTATTTCGTCTGCCGCGCATTGTTAATGTTTCATCTGCGCTCGAAAGTCTATGTAACTAACTAACTAGTATTCTACACCTAATACCCAACTTTCAAAATTTTTCCCTCTATTTTTACTAATTTCAGTGTTCTATACGGTAATTTAATAAGACAAATTTGATAATTTTATCAGACGACGACCGAAGTAGCAATCGAAACGTTATGTCTTAAAATAAAAATTTCTGAACATAATATTATAATTTTACTTTTGTTGTAGACGAGAATATTTTTAAAGATTGTTTTGTTTCTCCCGGGAAATGTGTTTTGAGTCATTGAACAATCGTTGTGGTCGCCTTAATTTGAATTTTCATTTATTTATTTTCCATTTTATTTTATTTTCCTTGCCGTAAAATCAAATCATTACCCGGGTTCTTTATCTAACTTTTACCGTCTCTTCTCGATATATCTCTTAATGAGTGTAGCGTTGTCCGTTTTCGTCTTGGCCGTCACTTCTCAAATACACCACTTCGTCTCTTACTTGCCTTTTTATCATTTTTGTCGCAAAACTTATTGTCATAATTTTCGTAAGTAAACTGTGTAGTTCTTCAGAGTTGTTCTATGTCCCTATCTTATTGTTCCATGTCGTTTTTCCTCCAACGTCTGTTTTCTTCATCAAATCTACTAAGCGCGAAATAATCGTTCCGTTTCGTTGACGTCACATTCTATTATCCCTATAACTATACATCCCTATAAATACTCAAAGTCACGATACTTTGCCTAAAATTATTCAATATGGCTTCCTTACACAAATTGCGAACCTCCGCGAAACATCTTTGGAACTCACTCGCGAAAATTCAAAGGAAAGCGTGGTAGGAAATTTTCAGGAAAAACGTGGTCACAAAGAATTTAAGGAGTATGCAAATAAATATTAATAGTAGTAAAAAAACAACTATTTGCTGTAAAGAAATACAAGTTAATAACACACAAACTAAGACACAAGGTAATCTTCATTCCACACTTTGCTCGATGCAGAAAGAACAGAACAGCGCCACAAGAGCAAATGAATTGATTGTTGTCCGACGGTGGCTATGAATTCAATTTCGAATATCTTGCCAACAGAACGCGAGGTACCCTTATCATTACTCTTATGGACGATGGCGAAGTAAAAGCCTTGGCTACTTTGAGTACGGATTCTATATCAACATCAAGCCACTTAGACTAACAATAAATAAATAAGTAATTTACTGCAACTGATACACAATAAACTAATGTGCACAATGCATTTCCGTTCATGTTTTTTTTCTGAAGTTGAATTTCTCGAAGCGAAGTATGATGACATTTACTATACCTCGAATGTGAGTAAATCCAATCGCACTTGTGTGACTCCTGGCAGCTTCTCCACAGAGATCTCGCAGTTCATGGCCGAAGCCATCGCTGACGCCGACGGCCAACCAGGGTTCACGAAGTACGAACAGTTCTGCGCTGTTCGCCCGCCGCAACTCAATTGGACTGCAATTACAAGCAAAACGTTGACAACAAGTTCGTAACAGGACCAATCGACACATTCACTTGATATTGTTGTATTTGTAAATGGGTGGGAAATGTGCTATTGAAGCTCATCTACATGGAGCGATAGGAGTTAGGAGTTGCGTTGGAAGGGCCATTGTTAGTAGTCGGGCCAGTTAGCTGGGTTTACCACCAACTTGACCCACGTGCAGGGGTTAGTAGAAGTAGTTAGTAATAGAGTTATTGATACTAAGAGGAGCTGGATAGAGGAAGGAAAACAGTCACAGCTATACGAACTGGGCCATCAATGTGAAAAGCTACAATTTTTCTGACCCCATCGGGAATCGAACCCGGGATGACTTGGTGATGGGCGATAACACTGTGCCACCGCTGAGGCTTGACACATTCACAACAACAGCAAGAACAATCAGTTCTTAATCTTAGAAGGGCTATGATATGTTTAAATGATTCTTCAGTTTCTGATATTTGTATAGCTGACTTGAAGATTATTTTGTGTAAGAGGAAAAACATTTATCTCCAAATAAACGATATATTTCATTTAAATTTTTTTGTAGGTTATGTACCCCGCATACGTCTCTGCATACGTATTTCCTGTCATTCTTATGTCGTATTCCGTGGGATCTGGCGTTATCATATGCATCTCGGTGAATTTTAGGAAAATATTTTATCGAAGGAGAGCATTATGTTGTCCTTTTTCCGCCCCTGAGTGTCGACTTGTAGGAACTCCAAAGAACCTATACTTAAATGCGTTCCCTACCCGAGCTTCATTAGATCGCGAGTACTTATGACCGATGAGGAAATATTTGTGGTTTATGCTTCTTCCTCAGGACAGAAGTATAATATCACAGAAATAGATGCAGAAAGTCACACCCTATGTGCAAGTGTTAATAAATGCTGTGCTAGTGGTAATGAGAGTGATAAGGGTGAGTTTCTTGCTAGCGGTGAAACGTGATTTTGGAATGAACAAGAAAAGGAGCTACAACTTTTTAAAGTTAATTTCATGAAAGTATTAGAGAAATAACAACCCGAGCTAATTTTAAGGCGTTGTCCATTTTGTACCACAGTTGGCCCTCGGCGCGACTCAAATATATTCACCCTCCTATGGTTAACTTCCGAGTACCGACTTGTGGGGGAAAGGTTGCACCGTTTACGACCATGCGAAGGGACTGGAAGGTACGTCACCTCCACCTGGCCTGCTCAGGTCCACTTGCGTCACATCCCCATTGAGGGGATAAGTGGCCACAGAAGCAGGCCAGGAGTATGTGCTTTGGGAGTTGAGGTGGTTAGTGCAATGGACAGCACACTTTCAGCCAGAGTGGGAGGTCTCGGGTTTGATTGACGATCCGTCGCCAGTTCCATCTGCCAGTTGACGATGCAACAATCCGTATGTTCGATAAGTTAATACAATACAAGACAAATCATTGTAGGATCAATCAGCAACAAGAACGAGCACACAAGATCATTTAATAAATTCATACACCTATTCATGAAGACGCTGTTGACCAATAAAATCCCTTGAAGACCTATCAGTCTTTTATATTACCTAAAATAAACTCTTACAGAAGTGAATGTGTGAGACATCGGTCGATTTACGGTCGTTTTAATCGGTAGAGACGGGAATGGACCTTAATACCCTCTGACATCTTCTAGTTTGTTTTTTTACTGTAGTAGCTGTGAAATGGGAAATGTTGCGGACTATTGAGCTTATCTATACGGGGTGATAGGAGGTAGGAGGTGGGTAGTAGATATTGTTGGTAGGTGGGCCGGTTAGCTGGGCTCATGTGGAGGGGTTAGTAATAGTTAAGAGTTATTAAATCTAGGCAGTAGGTGGTGGATAGAAGAAGGATGGTTCGCTTCTCAGCAATTACAACTATATGAACTGGTACATTAACGTGCAGAGCTACAATTTTGTCTGACCCCGCCGGGAATCGAACCCGGAGTGACTTGGTGATGAGCGAGCACGCTAACCCCCAAGCCACCGGAAAGGGCTGCTTTTGTAATCGCAAAGACAACAGTGCTTACATAGGCAGCAAACGCCGTATCCTCTGGCGCAAGTGCCCGATGCGATGCCTCCCATGCTGATGCATTCCAAGCGATGGAAGCAAGTGCCCGGGACTCCGTCTGCTGTGGGGCACGGCGTGTTGGCGAAGCGAATCACTGTGAAGAGGCTCAGGACTGGAACGAGACAAACACACATTAAACGTTAGATACACATGATAAATTATAAGGCGGGATTAAGTTGCTCGTGGTTTTATTTTCGCTAAAAAGATTATAATACATTACAAAACACAGAATATGTATATTACTGACTGTGCTGTTATGTTCTCGAAAATACTTTTTACCGAAAATAAAACCACGAGCAACTTAATCCCGCCTTATAATTTATCATTTTTTGATAATTTTGCCAACATCCCACTACTACCAAGTAATTTATACCGCAGTACCTCGGTTTTCGATGATAATTCTTCCGACACCCGAAATCAACGAAATCCGAGGCAACTATTTCCATATGAAGCAACGTAAATCCAATTGGTTCGTTCTTAACGCACCAAATCACATTTTACAGAGAATAAATATAGGTTTTTGTACTAAACACAAGATAAGAAAAGAAAATGAACATAAAGAGTAATGCAAAGCATAAATGAACATTGAACAATCCCCCTCTCCGATACCATCCCGTACTATGTTTAAGTAATCATATTTTAGAATTGTTAGCCCTGAAGAAGATATAAAACATATGGAAAGTTGGCTTTAACAAAAAAAAATTGTTTTACTTGGCGTGAACGCAATATATCCTTAATTGTAAAATATGGAGGCTGAAAATATGATCGAGGACAGGCATTTAATGCTTCGTATTTTCAGTCATCGGGGTGGAGATAGGAATGTGGAGTGCAGGATCCGCCACTGGCTACAGCTTCGTCTGGGTGACAGATGAGAAGAGTGTTGAAAAT
This sequence comes from Laupala kohalensis, assembly GCA_002313205.1. Classification (NCBI taxonomy): domain Eukaryota; kingdom Metazoa; phylum Arthropoda; class Insecta; order Orthoptera; family Trigonidiidae; genus Laupala; species Laupala kohalensis. The sequence goes on along the minus strand of NNCF01127464.1, from coordinate 209,573 downwards.
AGGACGAGTCGAGAGGGCAACCTTCAAATGGAGAGTAAGAGAAATGCTTCGAATCTTTCAATTAAATTGTTAACTGCATTTAATATATTCTGAGAAGAATTTTGAAGTGTGTAAATTCTTAGATTTGTGATCTTGAGTTCATGGAGTGGGCAACGGTGGCACGACTGCTTGTATGACTGCTTAGAAAAAATGTTTTAAGTTCCTTCTTTTCCCATAAAACCTAAAAGTACGTTTAATTTATACGTTTAATTATTAAAATGTGAACATTATAGATAATTTTGTTTAAAGGATGGCACCGATAGTACAATGAAGTTATATTCAAGAGAAGAGCGTAAGTTTGTCCAAAAATAATATGTTTTAAATTTTGAGGTGAAATTGTTTGTTATACGTGGCAATACTAAATGTATTGTGGTTGTATGGTAAACTGATATCATGGGTTCAGGGAAGAGAGGCTCGGCTGCGCTAGTCCTTTTCGAACAGGAGGTGTTATAACGTCCACCAAGTTTTTGAGGCGCGAAAAAAAAACAGACGGAATATTTCTAAATTACATCTAATTCAGTCTAAACATTCATTGAATTTAAAATTAATGGAAGACTCTTAGACCGTCGCTATTGCAAGGGAAGGTCGTCTATTCCATACAGATTGCTCCGATATGAAACCTCCCACACTGGAAAACATAGCACTACACTCCTCACTAATATATACTAGCCTCGCTTTGCTGTGTTTTTCTCTTTTACTTACAACTATTACGGAAGGCTTATAGAAAGCACTCAAATAGCGTATAATTCACCATTTCGCGCTAACTTTTCTAAATCTTCTGGCGGAAGAACCCTCGGTTCTCGAATGTTCTGGTTCATGCACATGTCGTGTAGATGCACATATGGTATTCGTACACATATTGCATAGGGGTGGCGGTCTATTGAAATATATAATATTCAATATTAATAGTTCCGATTTATAAACAATATTTTCCGAATAATCTATGATAATAATGTACTTGTGAAATTACTTTCTTGTTTTTTATTAAATACAAATTTGTTGGTATTATGTTAATATTATGACACGTACCAAACTATTTTTATTGTTAGGAGTGTGCCGAAATGTTAAATCCGCCTCTGCCTTAGGGCCCTTGGTCGGAATTGATGGGATGGTCCCTTGCTTGCTTCCGGAGAGTAAATTAGTTTATTGTGCTCCACGTAATTTATAATTGATTTTTTGAGAATTTGTTTCTTTATTTATTTATTTAGAAGTGGCGAAGATAAGGAGAAATAATTCATCACTTCAGTTTTTGACACCGCCAATAATGGAGTCCTGACGACGCCTAAGATGTTAAGAAACATGTGACAACTTCGGTCCTCGACGCAGTACCGCTGAGACAGTGTGGAATGGGGGGCAATTTGCCCCGGGTTCCAAGGAAGAGAGCTCTTAGGCGGGTAGGGGGGGGGGTGTCAAATGATGATACATGAATAATATTTTTCGACATCAAATAAATATTGAAAAGCGTCCTTTCAAAATTTAACTAATTTATCATATTTTCGCCTCAGAAGAACGGTCTCACAAGAATAGACTATTGTCGTCGGTTGTTGTGAAATTGCAGTAAATAATTATTTTGCTTTCAGATATATTGAACTATATTATTTAAATATTATCTTGTGTACTACGTATCTTAATGTCCATCTTGCGAGCTACTAAGTATGAAAGGCCTTGTAAACGTTTATGACACGAAATGTACTGAAATATTATCGTACGCCTATTTGGATACCGAGAGGAGGAAGGGAGATAAAATTAAGAACGATTTCCTCAGATATTTCTACGATGAAGTCCCATAGCTTAAAGAAGATATGGCGTAAGTAATGGGGAAACTGCTGTCACGTAGGGGAGTGTGTTCGACCATGACCCAAGTCGTCGAGATACATGTTATGTACATACGGCTCACTAACGCGCCACTCACACTTGGCTAGTTTGCTCTTGGTGGAGTGAGGCAGATCAGTCGCGGAACCGGATCCTCCCCACGAGGGGAATCCCAGAGTCTCAGCCGCCTGCAGATCTCCTCCTCCGTGTTCCTCATTGGCTGCGACAGTGGCGTTGTGCGGTGGTCGCACCACCAAGAAGTTGGTCGGCGGTCGAGGACTGTGGGAGACTCCGGAGACACCTGGCGGTCGTCGTACGAACCGACGCACGTTGATTGTTCTGCGAAATCAAACAGTTGAATGTTAAATAAAAGAATCGATTCAATTTGGACAGTCTCGAAAATATGAAAAGAATCACGAAGCCCGAATATGCCCAGTATCTGAATATTTTTTTCCAGGATTCGTATTTTCGTTGCTACAATTTTTCAAAAAATTATAATTTGTAAGACACGTAGCCAGGAAGGAGTGGAGTTCTGGGGGCCTGATTTCTCTGAAATTAAACAATGTAATGAAACACAAGAACATTATATGTGAAAAATCTTGTTTTTCTAAATTTTTAACTATTTAACTGTGTGGTGTAAACAGTAGATCAAATTAATAATGGTTTAAGGACAAATAATTGGGAAGTAAACATCAATAACTTTTTGACTACGTGTAAACCCCCACCTCCAAAATTCCGAGCAAGGGAACGTGTGTCGCTTCGGAAATGCATGCAGCATTACGCCCCAAAACAAAGCCCCGGCGATTCATACATCACAATTTCAACCATTATTTTCTTATAGGTGGCAGAAAATAAATAATTATGAGAGTCTATTAATTATACATTTTCACTGAATAAATGAATTCAATGATTCATTTCCTCTCCCAAGAAATTGATCTCAAATTAGCTAAAATAGAGCAGAGGGGAAAATGAAATGATTTTTTTAAATTGAGTGATTTCTTCTGCCTAAACACGGAGAGAAGTTTTATTGAGCGCAGAAACGGAAAAAATTACGAGGAATGATGTGGTTTGCATTCTCAGTACCATCACCAAATTACTGAAACTTTTCTATCATGAATAGCGCGATCACCAGAAGTGAAATTTACATCGCGCCGAGGAAATTCATTATTCCAGTATTGCTGTCAAAATACTTTTTGAATTAATCTTTGTCAGGTCGATTATTTTTGCGTATCAAAACTTTTATTTTGATTTTAATTTTTGTACGATTAATTGAAAGGCAGGTGTCCATCATGTTTCAACTCTACATCCTGCCATTGGAGCAATTAACTCGGTCATTTAGATGTTGTAGACTGAAATTTGGATATACGTAGAAAATTTATTCTAAACCTATCTAAAGCCTGATTAATTTAAATATGTTATCATTGGAGAGAGAACATATTCTGATATGTTTTTGATAGAAACACTATAAATCATAGACGGTACAGAGTACAGGGAACGATCATGGAAGTATAGACTGCGAACTGCGGAAGAATTATATTATAATAATATAACAGTCATTCGTCAATTGAATGTTATTAACTTCCGATCTATTCGTCTTACCTTCGTGGCAAAGCAATCGTTTTTAATACTTTTGGCTGACCATGAAAGTAAACACATCCACGTTAAAGTAATAAGCTTCTATTGTCTTCTCGGAAGAAGAAGAAGAAGACGATGATGAAGAAGAAGAAGATGATGATGAAGATGAAGAAGAAGAAGATGATGATGATGAAGAAGAAGAATATGATGAAGAAGAAGAAAAAGATGAAGAAGAAGAAGAAGAAGGAGAAGGAGAAGACGGAGATGAAAAACGTGAGATACAATAAGTTCTGCGGATTGCATTCATGCCCCTGAACATTTAACTGATTCACCAATACGGAGAATTTATTTTTATTTTATTTTTCAAGATGGGAGTAAGAAATTTCGAGGACTTGCTTTCGTATTGCAAAAGTTCACTAATAAAGAATTTTATACTATTTTGAATTTGTAGAAGTAAACTGGTGTGTATTGTCATTTTCCGAATTTCCCCTATTTTTCACCAACTAATTAAGTTAATACCTCGGTTTATGTATAAAAACGCTGTTCATTAAAATATATAAAATCTCCAATATCTGTGTTTTGACTTTAAAGTGCAAGAAAAGGAATAAAAATTCTTACAGGTGTTTATCAGATTCGCGCTATTGTTCCACCTCCCACTATTCTATTCCTCTGCATTCTATTCTATCTGTGGTTATCACTTTTCTCATTTCCTTCTGGGATAGTATTTGTACTTTTTTCGTGGTAATTTTTGTATTCAAATAACATATAGTTCGGTTTAAGATGTCTGAAAGAAAAAGTCAAACTGACCCACAATATATCCTAATGAGGTTCATGAATGAAAGAGCCCCGCAATTGCTTGACCTCGGCGCAAGGAGGAAGAGATGAGACCAGCATCACTCTCAGGCCGTTTTGGCTCCAGAATAGAACCGGTACTCGTTTTAAAGCAGACTGAGTAGGCCTGGGAGTCTGGACGTTGAGGTATAGGAGAAATCCCGCACCTCACCGGGAATCGAACCCTGGCCATCCATCCAACAGCAAGATACCTAGTATTCAGCTAATATGTATTCGATATCGACATTTCTACCTACTGTTCCTCAGTTTGAAAGAGTACTTATTTAACCGTTGGGATAATATAATTGATCCGTCCTGACATTTGATTAGTTTCCCTCAAATCTTGATTTCAGAAAAATTAATTAGCTGCCAAAAAGCAGCTAAGAATTGCTTTGGAGGACGATAAGCTTTTTTTACAAAATGCATGAAGAGAGTAACCTAAGAAATGTTTCGAACAAAAAATATAATTGAAAAGAAATTTGAATTATAATTTTCACCTATATATGGAAAATATTTTTCTCGTCTTGATGGAGACAGAATGTACCGCTTTGGCGGCGGTAGATCGATTTCGAGATATTGACGGGTGTCGCAGAACATGGAAAGAGTGAGTTTGGTCTCGCTGTTTGTGAATGTGCGTGTAATTATATCTGTCTGTCGCAGAGATTAAAGCTTAAATATGTTGACAAACAAACAAAGAATACTTTCCCAGCATCGCGAAATTGGAAAACGGGTACTTTTGTCGCAATATATTATTAGCTTTTATCAATATCTGTTTTCTGTTTGTCTTCAAATTTTAAATGTTCTATGAAATTATATGTATTTTTCTACAGACAATCAACAATTTCTGTTAATTCAATTAAATCTTTATACGTAAAAGGAACTCTCCGAGTGATTGTATGTACGTTGAATGCGAGGTTGAGTTGAACCTTCTTTGCGATTTTACGTTGTGTGACAGCAGATTAAAGATTTATATTAAAGTTCATATTTTAAGAGATGAACTGAAATTGGATATATGTAAGCTAGAGGTAATATTGTAAAACTCCACAATATTAAATCTTTAATACTATAATATAACGTTATTAAACCGAAAATATTTTAAGTATGTGATTAAATTCACTCAGAAAAATCTATATGTTAAATAATTTTATGATTAACTAGCTGTTAATCTTTCCATGAAGAAGCCCTGATGAAGATGTCAAATTAGACATTGAAACGATGGCTAATTTTAAAATAAATGTATTATTTTAAAATCCATCGATTGACTTCCTTTTATTTAAGAAGATTTAATTGAATTAATAGAAATTGTTGATTGTCTTTAAATAAGACACATAATTTAATATAACACATATTATTAGTTTTTCTTTTTCTAAGGTAGAGGAGGAAATAAATGCTCAATACGCTGCCCTATGAGCTCAAATCCGGCAAGAGTTTATCGGATACCACTCACGTGTAAATAAAAATGACATACGGATATTTGCCAGACTTCTGCGCATAAAATCATAAAAATTAGAATCTTTGTAAGTCAACAGGATTGTTTTTATCTGCTCTTTACTTTACTTCTTTATGCTGTCAAGACAGATCATGATCAATCCTTCACACTGACGTAAAATGTAATAAACTGGTAAATACATTTCGAAGTTCTATAAATTTCTCAGAATTAAAAAACGTAGGTGCTGTTGTACTGATTTATGTTTACAAATGTTTTATGAACTGTTTGTGAGGAATATACATGACAGAAAATAGATAACAAGCAGTTCTTTAATAATCTCGTGCTTTCAACTGACATGTGATCTTAGTTCTTTGTTAAGATGTCTCAAAACAAGGTCATACTGAAATACTAATATGTGTTTACAAATGGTGGTTGATAAAGGAATTTTGAAGAACCATTTTCAACAAAAATTTTTGGGAAGGAAAGAAAATAGGGAAATTCTCGGAAATGTGGGAACATGGCATAAATTGTGTTTGAGAAGATATGGAGAAAGCTGTAATGTAATGTAATCGGGCCAGACTGACAATTAAATTCGGTTCTAACATCGGCGTCTCAAGATATCTTTCTGAATCGAAAGATATCCAAAGACTTATAGATACAAATGATATAAAACACCAAGAAAAATGTTCCTCAATGTGAACTAAACTTTCGACATCCGCGTGATTTAAAAATTAGTTTATTTTATATAAAACTTATTTTTTCCGTAATATTTATTGCAGATAAAGTGGGTTTTGTGAGATGAAATAAAAAATACATCAAACTCCGAAAATGTATGTCTATTTCAGACATTTTAGTGATAAAACCACTAGTGTTAAATAAACAATCCGAAAAGGCGAAGAAGTTTTCGGTGCTACGAACTTAGCGACCAACTGTCTTAGAAAACTGATTACAGTATTATGTATAATATCTTAAAGCAAGCAGAAGCTTAAATTTGTAATTCAAGCACGAGTTCAAGACGTTCTGACGAATGGTATCAAGAAGTTGGTTTAAACTTGTTCATACGTTAACAAAATTTCCACGTTTTGTCATGGTAACCAATTTATGTTTCAAAACACGTTTTCGGCAGCATGGCCGTCGTCATCAGTGAATCTGAATGTTGGAAATTTCTGGCAGGAAAATGCCAAATTGAGATTTACTGATGATTACGACCATACAGTTGAAAACATGTTATGAAACACACAAATTGATTACCACGACAAAACGTGGAAATTTTGTTAATGTATTTACAAATGGTAAGTACAACTCACCTCCTTCATATTAAACTTGTTTTTTCGTTCGTGCTATAACTGCGAGACACGCCAAAACATATCTAAACTTCAACTCTTACCTGTTGCCATCGTTGATTTGGAAGGTAATCACTTCCCATCCGGGAGGTGGCTTCCGTCGACCGGGCATCCAACGATGGCTCCCCGGGACCACAGGGTTCGTTGGTGCTTTGAACGGGCGAACGTCGGCGGTCTGGTGAGCAGAAGACGAAATCTCCGTTTGGAATTTGTGATTCGCAGCCCATTGACCTCGGTGGCCGGAATATCCTTCGTCGAAAGAGTTCTGGGGCTTTTGGAAATCGTAGGAGACCCTGCCGATGTATTCAGCATCGGGGTCGTGCGTTGACGTCCTGTGATTGGTGCGTTGTTGTGGAAGCGAATCCTCGAGATCCAATGGTGACGATTCCTCGTCTTCACCATCGTCCGGAGTTTCCATCCGTGGTGTTCGGTGCTTGGTGAATGCGGCGGGGTGTTCGTATTGGTAGGGTTCGTCTATCGTAGGCCTCGGGATCCAACTGAGTCTGTCCATGGATTCCTCGTATCGGAGGTGCAATGCTGGACCCGTTCTGTGATTCCAATGGTCTCTCGCGTGACGCAGGCGATGTCCACGACGAGACATGGAAGCGAAGGGATTTCGTTTGGAGCAAAGGACCTCTGATGGCGCGAACATGAACACGTAAATTGCGGACAGTTGGAGACAAAGAACTACTATACCCATCCTGGTTGCAACGTAGGTTTGGAGTACAGTGCATCAAAGAACATTGTTATTTTTCTCTTGTATGAATTGGCAAAAAGTAAAAACACATTTCTTTAAAGTATTTCCTGTCCGTTGTCACGAAATGTAATATTTACTTCAATATATTATTATTATCTTGAATAGAAAATCACTCAATATAATATAAAATGAATTTTTACTTTTATCCGTTAACCCCTACCCGACTCAACAGATAGAAATATTCGCAGACACTAAACTGAAAAAAGATAAAAATCTTCATCAGTCACGTTCTCGATCGTTATGTATTGGTTTTTCGTCCTTTCGATACTTACATAAGTAATATAATTGTAACTGCACAGTAGTATCGTAATTTATCTATTGTACATTAATATCAAAACAATGTAAACTTCCTCGGTTAGTGACTACCAGTTTATATCGAGTTAAAATTCACTATTTTAATTACTCTCGAGTCATGTATCATCACACACAAAACAAAACTTATGAATTCTTCACCACAATTATTACGATTAAAAGTAGCACGACCGAAGTATTTCTTTTCAACTAGCAAACTGTTTTTTTTTCTCGAAGTAGGCCAGAAACTCGACCAGAACCGGAACTAACCTTTTTTCCACCATCAAAATCACACATCCGCACCCATAGACCGTCTTCTCGATCTGGATTCCATTGCACCTCGACGCGTCATCAACGGACGTGTCTCCAAGTGATGTTCTTCTCTTAGTCAGACGATCGCAGATATCCGTGGGTGAAGAAGTGCTTCCGAAGGCGTCGTGTGCTACGGGTCCGAAGTCGAGCGCGGCATAACCTGGTTTCCGCTCGCGATGTCGGTCGCATGCGCTAGACATTTTCCAGTGCGTGCTCTTCCCCCTCCACCCACACAGATACACTACTGCCGCCCCTGCCTCCGCCACCTCCTGGTCGTTCCGCGCCGCCGTCGCTGGCTGCACTCGGCCGCAAAGCCTTCTTCGTGAAACGCGATGAAGACACTTATTACTCCGTCTCGACATCCGCTCTGCAACTCTGTGAATGAGTGAATGAAGGAAGGACTGATCCCAAGTGAAGCAACACTGCTTTCTAAAGGAATGAGACTTCGATTTGGGTTTCTGCAATCGATTTTCCGTCGGGTTCTATGTACAGGCTGCCAAGGCTCTCGCCTGGGGGCGGCGGTCTGTTGAAATATTTAAATCCCGAATTCAGAGTTATTTTAGTAGTTACGATTTCAAAACAATATTTTCCGAATGATCTACAGTTTTTAATAATACGTACTTTTTGTTTTATTGATACAAATTTTTTGGTATTCTGTTAATATTATAACACGCAGTGAACTAGTTTTACCCCTTATCTGAGGAATGTGCTGAATTGTTAAATCTACGTGGTCACACGGTGTTTGTAACTGCTTTTTCGACAATAAAAATATATTGAGTTATTTCTTATATTTACAGTGAGACCGAAACAGGGGGTGGGGGAGCAGAAGGGGCATTTTCTCCCAAGCCCTTAGGTGGACCTCCAAAATTGAAAAGTTGTCACCGGAAACATATGACTAATAATAATAGTAAACTTCATGGTAAAAAACGCTGTTACAAACTGCGTATGACCACGTGGAAAATAAACTCTCCGGAAACAAGCGAGGGACCATCCCAGCAATTCCGATCAAGGGCAGTTTCATACTCACGTGTCGACTCAATTATTGTTGATGTCATTGTTGTGAACATTTCATGAAACGTATTGATGGTAATTTTAAAATTGTGGAAACCGAAAAATCTTTCGATATGTTCTTAAAAATACATTATGTACATATTCTTGAATTACTTTGAAATTTTTATATCTCGAGAGCATGTACATAAATATAGAACATGTGTATATATTATTTCCAGTTTTATATATTATTCCAAGTTTCTCTCGTATTATTTACTATATCTTTTTCGCCTAATGACATAGAACATTTCGGCACGTCCTTAATTAAATTGGACAGGACTCTTATATTTTATTGTTTAAAAATCTCCTCCTATAACTCAATCACAATGCAAAAAAGTAATTTTAAAAAATTTCTCATTTGTTTAATGTGATTTCTTTAGACAGCACCATTTTGCCACATCAAAAAGCCCGTGTGTACGTACAGTTCAATTCCTGTAGTTCAGTCACATAGTAATCTCCTTGCAAGATGTCACATAATTCGTTTGCAAAATCTGCAAATACATCATACGCCTCTTCTGTCCTAATCGGTGCTGGGCAACTCCGTATGGTGAAGAAACCCTTCCTTATTAATGTTACTATATATTGTTTGCACTTCGTCATAAAACTGACATTCCCACAGTTGATGTTCTGCATTGTCAGTCACATAGATTTAACATCATCTACCTGCTTTATTCAGTATAGATATGCTTACCAGAAAAGAAATCAATCAACAATAAAATTGTTATTAATTTGAATTAAAAAGAGAAAGAACAGTTACATGGAGGGAACGTCTCGGCAGAAAGTGAATTGCAAGGTCGAGTTGGAAATCTTCGCACTCCTTTTCGTCATTGTATCATAATTAGACATCACATGAGCGGAAAATGATGTGAAGCAGCCATGAAACGATGGCAATGGAATTGCGGAGCGTGTTTTTCGTCTTTTATGAATACAATTACGAGTTAAGGACGGGAAAAACGTCTAGAGGAGAAAAACGAAAATATCGTTTGAGTTAATCTGAGACTGAATGCTACAAAGGACGTAATAAAAATGAAGGAAGGTGGTTCTTTCTTGACGACTCTTTTCGCCGATAGAAATATGTCCCTGTTCGTCAAAGTGCAGTGTCCTTTAAACTACATCACCGATTATATCCATTAGACCTCTTTCTCGAGTGAAATTTCGTAAAGCAATAAATAAAAACTGCCTACATTGACGAATGTCTGAGCGTGACGTCTGTTCCTTTGTCTGATCATCCGTACACTTGAAGCCACGTTTCTTTGCAGAAGAAAAATCCATGAACGGAAACGCACCGTGTTTATCAGTGTATTGTATATTCGTTGCAGTAAATTAGTTTATTGCAGTGTAGTGTAGTGTAGTGTAGTGATATGAAGTGAGCGTGACTGTTCACTGCAATCCTATTTTGGCGTTATTTTTATTGTTATTAATTTCTTTTAATTATATTATAGCAATTCTTTTTACTTTAAGGTTATAGGAGGAGTAATTGTATATGTGTGTATATTGAAGCGTGCTTGTACGTATGAGTGTGTGTCTGTATCTGTTTGTAAGTGAAAATGTGTTTCTGTACGTATGTGAATATACACACATGATAATAAATTTTAATAATAAATTTATTGTCAAAAAACAGTACAGACTGCGTATGACCACGTGGAGGACAATAAACTAAATTACTCTCCGGAAGCAAGCAAGGGACCATCCTATCAATTCCGATCAAGGGCCCTAAGGCAGAGGCGGATTCAAAAATTTCAGCAAACGTTCCTAGATAAGATAAAAAGTTAGCTGCGAGTTACAATACATATATAATGTCAATATGTTTGTAATTTAACGCAAATATGTTTGTAAATTTACATGTACAAGTTATTATCGAACTATAGATTATTCTGAGTATAGTGTTTAAAAATCATAAGAGTTGAAAAAACACTAAATTCACGATTTATTGTTACAATAAACACGCCCCTAGACAAAGCCTAGAGAACCTGTATAAGAAATCCGCCTCTACCCGAAGGAAAAACGGAGAAAAACCCGGGCCAGGATGGGGCTACAGAATTAATGTACACAACCGTGCCAAAGTTGAGTACACATAAAACTAAATTAATATGAGCCATACGGCAACACAATCATGCAAGAAAATAGTTTTTGAAATTGTTATAAGTTATTTAAAAAGTGCTACAGCAATGGCGTGATAAAGTACAAGACGAATTTAACTTTTATTAAAATCAATAAATTCTTTTACAGTGTAGAAGCACTGGTGCAGGAGGTAGTTTTTAACCGCGGATTTGAAGATATTCAATTTCATAATGTCTTTTATATTCTTGGGCAGGGAATTATATAGAACGATTCCCGAATGATAAGGTCCTTTTTGGCAAAGAGTGGTTGACACTCTAGGGCGATGAATATTATTACTATTGCGAGTATTGTGTTCGTGAACGAGACTGTTTCGTATAAAGCAAGGGTGGCACTTCAGTAATTCGGTCTTAACAAACACGACCGTTTCATAAATATAAATGCAGGGAAGTGTTAAGATATTTAATTCCTTGAATAAAGGTTTACAAGAGTTTCGGGGGTGAGATTTACAAATTATCCGAACTATCCTCTTCTGAATTCTGAAAGTTTGAATACTCTGACCGGAATTACCCCAGAAGGTAATGCCGTAACGTAAATGGGAGTAAACGTTTGCAAAATATACGCAACGGGAAATACGTGGACTAACTGCGTTAACTAAGATTCGGAATGCGTAACACAATTTGCTTAATTGGGAATTAAGATTGTCAATGTGACAATTCCATTTGAGGTTGTCTTGAATATGGAGACCTAAGAATTTTGTATTCGTAACAGTTTTTAATTGTGTTCCGTTTAAAGAAAGAGAAACCTGGGGTAAAGATTTTGTATTACTATTGTGAAATGACATAGACACTGTTTTGTCAGTGTTTACAATGAGACGATTTGCATGGAACCAAGTCGAAAGATTAGACTAAACTTTTTGAGCATTGGCGTGCTTACACAGTAAATTAGTGTCATCAGCAAAAAGAACCATTTTGCAATCTGACGTGGACCATGTGGACCTAATTTAATTTTTTTAATTTCTTCGGTGTATATCTTATTATGTTTATTATGTTTTCCATGTGCCACCGAGGATTGCTCACTTGCAGATTAATAAATTATTATTATTATTATTATTATTGTCATCAACGTGGCCATAGGTAGTTTGTAACAGCTCTCCTCACAATAAATTATTTGTGTATTTATTTACTGTCAGTCTAACTGGCTTGGTGTTGGTATCGAGTTTGTACTCAATGTAGCCAACGCTTTTACTTTGCGATCTTCCATAAGAGTAGTAATATTTGTACCTCGCGTTATGTTGACAGGACATTCGAATTTCTCAAAAATTAAATCCATTGCCAACTTCGGCCACCAATAATCAAAGTTATTAAAGAGGATTAATTATAACGCATTATATTGTTGTCCGTGTCTTATTGTCGCTAAGAAACTTTATCACAGCGTAGCAGCCATTATCAATAGCTTACGAGTACATTGGATATGGAGGATATATGTTGCCTGTAGCATACACTTGGTTTGGAGGAGGTGTTGGCAATACATTTCTTCACGCCCAGTGAATGCTACTGATGATGGTTGCTATGCAGCCGAAAATGCTTTTTAGCGACAATAAATTATGGGCAACAATATGAAGCCTTATAAGTTACCATTCATAATCTATCTATAAAACTATTTTTATATGTAGAGATTATTTTAATGTAAGACGTCGTGGTTTTGCAGTAGGTATCCACGTCTCCACCAAGATGGAGCTCATCTTGGATGGGCTCACTGCAAAATTGTTAAGAAGGCCTCCTGCAACAAAGAGTTCGAGTCTCATGTCCGCCTTAGGCGACTTCGGCACTCATTAGTTCAATAGAAGGGCAGCGATAGAAGGCAGTGTGGTAAGAAAATAAAGTTTGATAGGAATCATTTCAATGTTGGGGGTGAGAAAGATGAGAGTGAGATGAAAGTAAGAGAATTAGTTAAAAAGTTAGGGGTAGAATGAGTGTATTGTCAATATAGGAATGTCGGAGGGATACCGCCGGTGAGCATGGGGATTAACTTTCCGAGCAAGATGTCGAGAATACTTGTGGGGGTGCGGTCGTGGAACGCCTTCCGGTGGTGTTTCCGGCTTTAGTCTAAGGACACTGCTGGCTTCTTGTAAATGATAATGTGTTAAAAGTTGGTGTATCTGTGTTTTCGGTGAGAACCGCAGAGATTCGAGAAATGGAGAAGATATTTGAAATTTTGTGGGGGACAATACACCACCCTGCAATTATTTCGAAATTCAAATTAGTTTTTTTTCCTATATAACTTTAAACGGATTTTGGTTCCCTTCGACTTGTTAGCGCAGAGACTTCAAATCTCGAGCTTTGAAATTCGGTAAACGTGTTCTTGAGGATAAATAATAGATTTTTTAAATTAAAATTTTAAGCGTTTTTTTTTATCAGCCGTCGAGGGAAGATGCAGGAAAGCTGATACGAAATTAAGCATATGCGTTCACCAGGGTGTGTCCAAGTACATCAAGCGATGTGTTCGAAATTCAATTTGGACTTTTTTATTATGTTATGTTTGGTGAATTTGTATGACTTTGCTGAATTTGTGAATAATTAGGACGAGACGCATTTTACACCAAAGTATGATACGTCACATCTCAATAAACTGAAGCAAATAGGTTACCTAATCAGTTAGTGGTATCGCATCTTATCAGGCTATATTTTCAGTTAGAATTTCGTTTCGTGTCAGTTAGTTGTTTCCAAAGACTTACTTTTTATCGTCTATTATTTCTGTGAAAAAAAGGGTTTAAGGATTCTAATAAACATTATATACCAAATATAACACAACACCAATTTTAATGAATAGCTTACTTGTGAATTATCGATAAAACGTTATTAAAAATAGAAGTGTTAAAATACTTCAAATTAAGAGAGTAATTTAAGAAAAAAAGAGTCAATCATCATCATATTTAATGGGTTTCATGCATTAATCAAAATAAGAGAACGTCTTTAGTTCGTAAAATTTAGTTTAGATTTTACAAGAATTTTAATGAAATGGTGCATCCGCTTCATGTGTCGGAAGCGAAAATTCGTCCGACGCGGTCTCCCGCAAAGATGAAGTATATACACTCAAGTTTTGAATTAAATTTGCATTTTTATGAATTTCAAAAATTAGGATGCTATACATGATTTTAAAAACCAGTAAATAAAAGTATTTTGATCTTACAATATGGATATATTTTATTTTTTCCTGAGTAAAAGAAGATTAGTGTAAGAAGAAATCCGGGCAACGCCGGGTCATCAGTTAGTACATAATAAAAGAACAGGAACAAATATGTACTGTTATAAATTCTTTTACATATTATTCCAAAAATAATGCTAATTTCGACGTTACGAGAGATAGTTGTAACGATTAAATCGTTTGTAGATTTATAGTAATAAAAGTATTGCTAACAGTGCCACCCCATAATACTGCTGCTTCTAGATCATAGTCTACTCCCATTTACAAAGCCGCCTCTAGATTACGGAAAACCCGGATCAGAATGGGTTCCCAAACTTTTTAGACACAGCTTTCTTGAACAGTAATCTTTTGGCGCCGCCCCAAATATGAATAAACTTTATTGTCAAAAAAGCAGTTGCAAACTGCGTATGACCACTAAGTTACTCTCCGGAGAGAAGCAAGGGACCATCCCATCAATGCAGATCAAGGGTCAACGGGCAGAGGCGGATTTCATATTTACAAAAGAAATTATTTAATAAATACCTACTGTTAACCATTAATTATTCAAAATAAATTGTAGATATTAGTGCAGTAAAAATTCGGGATTAATAAAACAAAAGTATTAATGACATTCCCGTCCAAGGAAAATCCGCCACTGCCCGGAGGAAAACCGGAGGAAAACCCGAGCCGGGATGAGGCTACAGAGATAATGTACACAACCAAAGTGCCAAGGTTGCGTACAGTTCGAAATAGACTATTAATAAACAAAGGGAGCAAAATCAATATGCATGAAAAAGGAATTTAATTAATATCTAGAGTACAATAACAATGGCGTGATAAAGTATAAGAGACATTAACATCACCTACATCATCCGAAATTATAATGGAAAACAATATTTATTAGGAAATTGAAACTCTCCTTAACTTCTTTTATTAAAATCTGTAAATTCTTTCACATTATAGAACCAATAGCACATCAGAAAACTTTTAACAACAGATTCAATTTATTTATGTCTTATACATTTTTGGGAAAAACATATCAATAACAAACATAAAACAATCACTGCATACAGTGCAGTAACATTTTAATTGTATTTCTAACTAGATTACTTTTCATATAATTGTCTCAATGTAAATAAATAGTAAACATAGGTACTTTTTATATGAAGCACAGTTTGTGTAACGGGATTTAGCGTTAGAAAAATAAAAGAATATTTCAATTTATGAGACCTCTTTTCAAGGGACGGTTCCCCTTGGGTTGCTACGGTACGCACTGGATTACAGAGATAATATTCCCAACCGTATCAAGGTTGTGTAAAGATACAAATAAAGAATGAAGTGAGACGATAGCTGCGTGCGTGGAACTCATTTTGTATTTTAATCAATTAGTATTAACAGTACCGTGGCAATGGCGCGTTAAAGTATATTAAAGGAATTTAACGTTATTTAATTCACCGAGGATTATTATGAAAAAGATTTTTTCATTTTCAAATAGACAGCTAGAATTATTTTGAAATAAAGTTATTTTTGTAAATTTTCAGTGTACGTGACAGATATTCATTGAAGTCCTTATAAGACAACGTTATATCGCCTTTTCATCCAAAAGCGCCTCTATCCTGGAAATTTCATAAGAACACTTAAAACTGTTCCAAAAAAAACCCAGATATATACACACAATTGCTAGCTTGGTAAATAATTAAATAAATTTATTATAAAAAAACAAATTTGTTACAAACTGCTTATGACCACGAGGGGGACAAATAACATAAAATAAAATACATTAAAAAGGGTCTTAAGGCACAAGCAGATTAAAAATTTCAGCTCACTCCCTGGATAAAAATACAATGTATGATGTGTGTTATTTATTTATATTTATTGAAGCTATGTTGGAACCAACCCATCATTTCCAAATCAAAGGTGGATTGACAATTTCTGCACCTCTAGACAAAATCATGGCATGTGCTCCACTAAGAAAAGAATAAGAGTAGTTAATTGCTTGTTATATTATAAGCTCATCGGACCATGTAACACCACCGCTCGTCCAGGGAACACTATATAACAAAAATTTGCCTAGCTTTTTTTATCGTGATTTTTGTTTTTATTGAAAGAAAATGGAATATCAACATATTAACTTTAAAAGTTTTCTTTCGCAATCAGGGAAAGTATTCTTTGATTTTTATGTTTTATTTTTAACGCATGAGCAGAAATTAAATTATTAAGAAGGTTCTTTACCCATAGATTTGAAATTTACCATTAGATTTGAACCATTAAATTTCAAAAGATTATATAATAAGTTAAATTACACTAAAAGTCTAGATGTTACTTAAGAGCGAGAAAATTGTACTCGCTATTTTTGAAAAAAAAATGAAAGAAAAAAATGTTTAACAATATGATTTTATCTCTAAGATGACCATAAGTTCAAAAAATAAAAATAACTATTTTTGTGTCAATTTTCCCCTCTACCCTGAACTATGCTATTATTAAATAAATAGCTAAAAACGTAGACCTTTTATGGACGAATAATATTTATAAAAAATACACACGGGAGTTTGAATTTACGTAGAGACATTGAAAAACTGTCTGGTTTATACAATATCATATTATAACATGTTTTGTAAACATATTTTGAGTTTATACTTCTGTTTATATCATGTTCATTTGTCCTATGTTTATTGTTATAATTTGTTATTACTTGATTATCGCCTGACGTCGGCGTAAATCCGAGTCGAAACGTTGTGAGTTCTTAACATATAACATATAAATAAAAATATTATTCGTCGAAAAAAAAGGCCGTAAGTTTTTAACTATTTATTTAATTAGATTACATAATGGACGTTAATGGTAGTAGAATTAGTACCTGTGCTCTTGTTAGGTGGTGACTACTATTTTGTCCGGTGAGCTTGCGATATAGTAGAATAGTTATATATGATAGAACAGGGTTGTTGCAAAATTGTACATTGAATGTGCGACTATGAAAAGGACTCGCAGCGATGGCAACGGAAGACGCTAATGACGTTCAAATGAATTCCGAAGTGAATTCACAAGTGTTACACAACGTAAGAGAAACCGTTTCTGTCATGTGGGTAGTTAGCTGCATGGCATCCTTTTCATTTCGACATAATGATTTACCTATGGATGAGATACTGCAATAATATGCGGTCATTCACATACCAACCTACCAAATCTAATGGAAGATATCTTCATCGAGGGCAGGCGTATTCTCTGGGTTCGAGAGTTGTAATAAATTTTAATACATTACATATTTTCTACAACCTGAAGATTTTTTTCGATGTTTATTTCAGACATCAAGATTTAAAAAAAATATACATTACAATTCTATTATAGATTCTGAGTTGTCTGCATGCCTTATATTGTTCCATCAACTCGTTAGTTAACCACACTGTTTATTTTTTCCTGAAGGAATTATTTTGACATTTTCGTCAAAAACCGTCTCGTTTATTTTTATATATGATGTTCAATTAATGCCTTCAAAATTAGTTCTTCCATCTAGAGATTTTTTAAAGAGGATTTTATCTGTTCATTGAGAGAAGAAAAATGTAAAAAGTTGACAATGTCATGATGCTACAGTTTTTTGATGTTGGAAGGATGAAAAGTACATATCAGAGTATATGCCACTATTCTCCACCAAGTTATTTTTGATGATTGAGTCTGGGAATATTGGATTACGAGAAAGTACGAGCTAGTAACCCTGGACGGAATTCTGTAAAGAAAAAGCTGGCAACGGATGAATATGTAAAATACTCAGAGACATAACTTTTGGCAACTTTGCCGGTTTTTTTTAGTTTTGATTTGTTGCAATACTCCGTCACTTGGTTGAATACTCTCATCCTGACCGTACTGTATCTATCATTAATAAAGTGTTCGTATTAAACTACACGTTTCTGCCACAATACATTACACTTTTAAATGTTGCTGAATGTGATTTTGACGTGTTTACTCTCTCATACTTGCATTGCATATTTTTTAAACACGTCTTAGCGCTGCTTAGTATATTCTAACAAAGAGTATTTAATGTATATTAATTATACGATACAGTCAACTGCAGTCATCATAGTCTTAATGCAAAGAAAAGAAAATACTTTTGAAAAATTTGCATCAAGAAATTCAGGGATATATTATCAAAAAGTTAACATTAGCATTTGTTGTAAGTTTAAATATTTTTTTAATTCTAAATATTATTTTGTTTTCTCGGAATAATACCTGTAGAGTTTCAGAGATGTATGAGTACGCTATGCGCACCTCTCTCATGGGTATTTCTGACTTAGGTTCATATTCGAAGAACTAATCAAAAAATATATTTAACATTTCGAAAAGAAACATAGATATTTGAGTGAAATGTCGCGAGTCTAACGCAAAATGTGATTTAAAATCTATCTCGTTATAAACGTTTGTGAGAACTCGATCTATTGAGTGACATGATTTAAAATCTACTGAGTGACGTGATTATATATAATAAAAAGCGTTAAGATGCATATGTATAGAAAGTATTCCATTATACACAGGTGTAATGTATAGAAAATATTCCATAATTAGTGTGATTTAGAGCAATTACTTTGTGACTGAATTCTATAATTACATGTTCACTAGATGTACAGGTACGTTAACGTATTCAAGGTTATTCAATTTTGGGAAAGGTTTAAATTTTTCTGGGCATTATAAATTACTTGCCCTTCAAAAATTATTTTTATAGCGTTATTTATTTCAACCAAGAAAGCATAACATAATGAAGCAAAAAATTAAAAACACGTTTTTACGTGTTACGTATAATTTTTTAATGCCTTGTATTCTCATTCAACGACTATTAACACACTTAAAGAAACTTTTCTTAGCAATTTAAAATTTAATTGATAGCAATTCAACAAAAGTTTAAATATAATTATCACTGAAAAAAAGAGAACTTGTGGCGCGCAACTAACTCACCTGTAGGTATAATTATTTCACATTTGTTTTCTCTCTCATCTGGGAGCTAATGATCGACTAAAGCACCACACATGTTGTTTTTTTTCAGTGAAAATGATGTATAAATTATTGTTGAATTGCTATCACGTGAATTCAATTTCATATAGAGCGTTCATAACCGTTGGAAGATAAATGCGACGCGTTGATAAAAAATATTTTAAAGAATGTGTTTTTAACTTGTTTCTATAATTTTTGTGTATTATATACTTTTTAGTATAAGTGAAACTCTGGGACCAAATTTATACAATATTAGAATTTCTAATGAGCAATTTTACTTTCCAAGCGAAGCAAATCCATGCGTTGTTAAATCCAACCATCCTAGCACAATGGTTGGAAAAACTACCGCAAATAACAGCAAAAAAGAATTATACTCGGCCAAACTTAAGAATATGGTCCCATAAGGGTTCGAAAAAATAATTTATGTCATAATACTACAAATATTATTGCAGTTCCGAAAATATAAGCCGCATTCTTCGCTTTTCATGTTTACGATAGTTATAAAGAAATATTGTTCCGCACTATTTTCTTCTCTCCGCCACCGTTTATGTTAGTATGTTAGGGTATGATTATTATAATATGGCTCGCGACAGCGAACCATGAACAATTATAAACAATTGTTCGGTCACAGTCGGCGATGTTAGGTTTGTTAGTCCCGGCGATTCCGTTTTAAGAAAATCTGTTGTGTGAAGATGGAGGCCATAGTGGAGGTAGCAGCACTCGCGGAAGGATATACGAAGAATTAGGTTAGGGTAGGACGATAATGTTAAATTTCCCATCGAAAAAGGGAATATTTTCACATAAAATGATTCAATTTGTAATTTCCGAGAACAAAGTCCCTTCCAGAATCATGGCAAATAAAGCCGTTTTTCGATATCTCATCTGGATATTTTTCTACGGCGTTGGATCATATAGTTAAGTTAGCCCTTATATTCGAATTTTTCGAGCGAAGAAATTTCTTAACCATTACTTAGATTTTATTATGAACGTGGAACAATACGAGAAAGGGATACACACTGTTAAAAACCAATGAAATATGAAGAATATCTGGTGAAATGTAATACTTCTCTTTTTCGGAGCCAACGAACAAGAAAATACGACGACTGCACGTGCATGTACGACATGCGTGAAGCTTGCTTTCTTCTAGTTGGTGCAGAAGAAGCGAGCAGCTTATTACAGGGCGAGCTGGGGCGCGAATGTCCTCGCAAGAAACGGCCTCAGAAATCCCCTCTTAACTTCACAGGAATGGAAGTTTTCACTGGTTAACTCTTGTTCTAAATCATCTCTTAATCAAGGATATAGAAGGCGATTTGTATGTATTCTCCAATAGGCCAACTAAGGACCATTATAACGAGTGTTAGTAGGGCTCAGTTCTCTGCGAGTTTATTTACTAGACACGTCGTGAATTTTGGGGGGAACAACGTCTAGATAGAATCTAGGTAGTTAGCTGCAGAGGGTAAACTTTTCAAGCGCCACAGCTATATGAGACATAGAATTGAAAATTTTTCTTGCTCCACCGGTAATTGAACCCGGGATGACTTGGTGACGAGCAAGCACGGAGACCGCTGACTCCGTAGCCACGGAAGGCCCATAGAGCGCGCTTTAAAACTCAACGTACTGTAGAAACCCTCTTAAGGTATTGTACTAGCGTAAGAAGCATTAAATTACAAAAATATCGGCATAAATAAACAGAATGAAATGTACTTATTGTGGCTTCAAATTGAAAAACATACCTCACCGGCCATTTAAATGAAATAATCGTAATTCTAATTTATGTTGAAATAATTGCATTATAATTTATGTTGAAATACATTTCTGATTTAAAAAATAACTTATAAATCACGAAAGTGATAAAATTTTACTTTGACTTGAAGTAAATTTTTCGTAGTATTTTTACATCACTTTTATCTACATGTCACTGGACATTTGAGAAAGATATTTCACTTTTTTCCAAAGTGAGATGCATAAATTACGCTCGACCGCCATGTTTGCACATGCTCGTAAGTATTTCAAACGAGTCAAGCGAGTTCCTGAATTTTGTTTGTTCTGTATTATTAACTATATCATAATCTATCTACTATCAATATTTGCAATTAATAATCGAGGGCAAAATTGAGAGAGAGAGAGAAAGAGAGGAGTCGTAAGAAGGAGAAATTCCTGGCTGCGGAATGTAAAGCATTGGAGAGAACTGCATGATGTGCAGACATCCATTAGTGGATATGCAACTGAAGAAGTAGAAGTACTTTTAACGGAGAAATACAAATTAAATCTTTTTTTCGTTATTATTCATGTTGTGGTGTATTAAAACAATTAGAATAATAATAAAGAAAACAATAAGACATCTCCGTGATTTGACTAACCTGGTGTGCTGGTCCCGTCTTAATTGGCCTCGGATCACCCGGTCCTCGGATTAACCGTCCTATCTCGTGGAACAGGTTTTCTTTTTTCTCTCAGCGTATTATAGCTAGCAGGTGACTCAATCATTGATTGATTGACGAACCTTTCCTGGAAAGTAAAGCGTTAGACGCGACGTTAGATGTGCAATGTGTCAGTTGTTTCTGGAAGAACGGTGGAGGGGGAAGGAGTTCGCCATTTTGTTTTCCCTCTTGCTTCCGAGTTTATTTTTGTATGAATCAGTTTTTATGTACATACAGTATTTATATTACATTCATTTTTATATTTTTATGTATATACAGTACAAAAGAATGAGTTGCGATGACGTCTCATTTGCTTATATATCCGTGATAACCTCATGAAGTTGTATTCTCTTTTGAACGAAAATCGATTTCTGGGATTAACCGGGCAAACAGGCAAACGTCCAGAGTCGAGTTCAGACCAGACTGGTTAAGAGGGGTTTTACTGTATAAACTTTGAGGAAAGGTGGAAAACACCAAAACTAAACACAATCACATTAGAATGTATGACCGGAAATTCAAACCTGATCAGCTTGAGGACAAACTAAGATGCAGAAATCACTAGTCAGAAATGAGTGGAAATATATCTTTCTTAACCAATACTTGTACTGGTATGACTGTACATGTACACAAATTTCACAACAAGTATTATGGAAAGGGTTCGACATTCAATGCGTCACCATTGTGATGTGTTCATAACTGTGGCTGGTTGGTAAGAACTTTGAGCACTTGAAGTGAAATTTAACTCCCCAAAAATAGAATATTCACAGGGTACAGTTTCTTTGGTATTAGATTCAAACTAACATGTAATAAATTAGTTAAAACTGAAAACACGTGAATACCGTATTATTTAAGCTAACCTATAGACCAAAATAATAGTTAACCTAATTAACTCGAATATCCCTCTCTTTAAGCGATGAATAAGTGGATTGATGGTTAAGATATTTACTGTCTCTTTTACAATATCATCAAATTTTTGAGATTTTGTCAAAAAAATATCATAGAAAACACTTCTCGATTCATATGCAATCATTTTTGATCCTCAATAAAAGGTTGAAACATAAATAAAAAGGAAACATAGATAATGTGCAAAAGATACAGCTAGTATACCATCACGTACATGTAAAATCATTGCAAGTTTTTAAACATTAGTAGGAAATTAAATTACAACGCCCCGCAGAAACAATTATAGAAAAAAAAACCATACTAAAACTCCCATAATAAATGTAACATACCTATTCCACAATCATTAAGTTAAAAATTTCAAACACATCACCCAAGTATAAATCACATCCATTTACATTTATACGGATACCTCCCTGGATAATACTTGATTAAACAAAGTAACAGTTCCCAACTGTACCATCGTTGGTTAACCAACCAATCAGAGAGCATTACCTAATCTATAAGTGCTCGCTAATTGGTTAGCCTACCAATCAGTGAACATTATTTAACCGTAGAGTGCTCACTTAATTTTTGGTTAATCTTCACATGTTCATTGATTGGTTGGCTAACCAACGGTCAATGCAAATTTATTCTCCCGGGTTCGGGGTTTTACCATCCTGGCCCGGGTTTTTCTCTGGTTTTCCTTCGGGTACAAGTGGATTTTTATAAAGACTCGCTAGACTCTTGCCTAGGGACGGCATCAATTGAAATAATTATTAGCGAATTTAGTGTTATTTAATAGTGACGAATTATTAACAATACCTTCCGAATGATTTATAGCTTGATAATAACACGTATTTGTGAAATGACTTTTCTATGTTTTATTAAATACAATATTTGTTGGTATATGTTAATACTATAACAAGCATCGAACTATTTTTTTATCGTTAGGAGTATGTTGCAATGTTAAATCCGCCTCTGCCTTAGGGCCCTTGATGGGAATTGATGGGATGGTCCCTTGCTTGCTTCCGGAGAGTAAATTAGTTTATTGTCCTCCACGTGATCTTTTGAGTTTGTAACTGCTTTTTTGACAATGAAGTTTATTCAGTTTGGCAGCGTTGCTTTATTCAATCGTGTATCAAAACTCTGGCAATATGTGTCCTCCCCGAGCTCTAAAAAGATTTCAAAAACACAGAGGTTTTCTAAAATTTTCTGATCAAAGATCAATTAAAAAAAAATTAAAAACAGATTTCTGTATGATGTTATATATTCTGTGTGATGTGGTTCTCAAGAGTCACGCTCTTTTGTCTATTTTTCATACTGGTATTTAGTAGATATGAGACGCCATCGTTTGGTCCTAGAAAAAATACAAGGAAAATCAACAATTGATTCTTCTGCCAGTCGAAAAAAATGGATTTTTCTCATCGAGATGAGAATCGAGAGTTTGTCGAATAAAATCGGGGAATCGATTCGTTTTTGTCTTCAGAATATCAAATATGGCGGGCAGGGAGAATCGCGCGGGAAAATCTGTCATGTGAGGGTAGTTTGAGAGGCAAATCGAGATAATTGTGACAATCTGTGGGTTCCGAGGAGGTGAGTTGCCTCGTAGTGAACCGTAGTATGGTTGTGTGTTACGTTTGAGTTGTATTAACTAAGTTATTGGTATATTTCAACATGCCGAAACGAGAATGTCCTTTTGATTATGATCTTATTCCACAATGCAAAATCCATGTAGGAGAGAAGGAGGTTAATTGTGGTTCAATGGAGAGATCAAACATGCGAAATGTGTATGGTATGTAGTGTGAGGTCAATGTGTACAAATTTCTGCGGAAATAAAAATTATAAGGAGAAAATTTTGTTTCAGAGAAGACTATGAATCTCCTTTTTAATGGAGCCAGAAACAAAACTATGCCAACTAGTCCAGAAAAAAAGAATACTTTACCAAATGAAGTCAAGTTGTACAAACAAATGTTCCTAAAGAATAATTGTCAGCTGGGGTCCTCTGGTGTATTACTGGTCAGTAATCAATTAAGTTTAATTTCCTTATTTTTTACACCTGAGTGAACATTTTCTTGTGACAATACGAATTTTTTAATGTTTATTTTGTTTTAGTCACAACCACTCAGCGAGTGCGACATGTGTAAAGTTTCCCTTAATTTAAGCGCATCCAAATCTTGTGATTTTTGTGATCGTCGCTTGTGTCGTGGTTGCACTTTCCTATGCATGAATTGTTCCGACAACTTTTGCAGTAAATGTATCCTGAAAACGTAAGTATCGAGTTCCTCAGGACGTAGTTTCGTACAGTTAAGACCTGTTTACATGGAGCAAGCTGCAAGGCAGGTTACCTACCTATGAAATCTGTTTACACGGGGCAAGTAACCTTCTTGGCAGCTTGCCTGTAAATTACAAGTGTGCTTGTCAGTCATAAGTGCGAGTGAAATAAGGAATATGGTTTGACATTTATTTTGTGATAGACTGAAAACATCTGACCGTAATCAACAATGACTCCTGCACAATCCCACCTCCACCCAACTGAGTTATATGTTGTTGCCACCTGACTCCACTCAACTAAGTTGTACATTGTTACCTGGTTCTAGTAACAATTAACCAAAATTAAAGAATGCAAATCGCAGAAAAATACTTGCAATAATCTACCGTTTCAATATATTTCAAAATACTTTGAATCAGATTTTTCTGGGAACTGGCTGAATAGTACAGCTAATAAAGGAGCACCAGTATATTTTTTTTTTGTAATCATTGGTAGTTTCTGTCACAAATCTTCTGTAAATTATATTTTCCTCATTAATAAAATAAGTGAAAATGATTAAGGTTATTGCAAGTGAGATACCAAGATAATTACCTACATACTCCTACAACAAAGAAAAGGCTTCATGATACTTGAATACAAGCCCTTTCATGAAGGCAAGACAAAAAGTTTGCCATTGGGAACAGAAAAATAACCACTAACGAAAATGTTGCAAAATACATGAATTGTGAGTATAATGATAGCAATAATGAGATTGCATCCCCAAAGCAAGAGCATTTACACACCCTTTGGAGCCTAAACATTGAATCCACCTCTACCTGAAATTGGGGAAAGACTAAATTTTCTTTGGTTACATTCAAAAACAGCGTTACAATTTTATCTAAAATTCTTCTTCCAAGCAATGTCAAAAGCATTAAAATACATTAATCTCATTCTGAGTATAGGCACACTAGTTCATAGGCAGATCGAAATAAATAATTATAATTTAAAAAATAAATAAAAAACAAATTAGTTTCCTCTTGTTATAGAATAATAAAATATATAAACATTTTCCAAATATAAAAGCTTTATTTGGCAACACCCTTAATGTGCAAATCAAAATCTATCTTCTTATGCATTTCAGAACACTTGCTGAATTTTCTTATTCCAAAGTTAAAAATGAATTCTTTTAATTTTTCTTCATTAGTTTTTGAGAAACTCACCATCTGATACGAACTATAGTTGTATCACCAAACTGATCTCAACCAAAACATTTTTACAAAGAGGGCTGGAAATATTAATGGTAATGTCTTTCCTCCTACACTTCTTTGATGTGAGGGGTTCGAGATCCCAATCAAAGAAATATTTATCTATTTATTTATTCAGAACTAAAAAAATACATTCACCATAACATTGTAACACACCATACAGTATAGAGCAGAACTTGTCAAATGTACAAAATATTGTCCACTCACTGGAACACAAAATGAAAATTATCTTTCTTATATAATACAGTCAAGTTTTTAAAGCAACAAATATAATAGTAATAAGAATAGAGTTATTAATTAAGAAAAAAATACAATTAGACGATAGAAAAAAAATTGGTTTCTCATTTTCTGTTGATCAGTGGAGATATATTTTTCCTGTATCTCTTCGAACTTTATTTTAGTATGAAGTCTTTAAAAGGTCATTTTGTGGATCATTTAAACTCTTATGGCAATGATTGCACTTATTTTGCATATTTTTAAGTCTCCACAACATAACTTCCATTTCCCTTTAGGAAAATAATATCTTGTTGTTCTAACTGAATTGATACAAAATAACTTCAAATTACTATAATTTTAGGAAGGAGATTCTAACATTAACATTAAAAAGTAGGACATCTTTCTCTTTTTTTATGAACAAGATTCAATATTTTCCTGTAATTTCTAGAGTAGTTTTCATACATTTCTGGAAGCACCTCCCAATGCTATTATTCCATATGTAGTATTACAATGAAATGAAACATTATACTGTATATCATAGATATTATTTTTAGTATCGTAGTATGTGATAATTTATTAATTGTTAATAGGGTATATTCTATACCACACAAGCTTCAGAAACAAACCCTTTTGTAATTAAAGCTTCTCAAATGTTCCTCTTTAATAAACACTATACATTATTTTACTATTTTCATCCACTATATAATCAAGATTAATAAATTAGTTACTTAATTGAAACTTTTGAATGATCATAGAAACATTGAAATGTGTACTTACAACACACAAAACATATAGAGATTGTCAAGAAAAGGGTTGTAAATTGTCAAGTTATTCACTCAAAAATTACTTGGGAATTTGATCTGGTAATTTCTCCAGTGAAATTCATGCAAATAGAAACAACAACAGAGAAAACTGTAATTCGTCAGATGAAAACTTCTCCAGAGTAATAATCATGTTTCTTCTTCTGCTATTATTAATTATTACATGTGCAATATTGCAATGAATATTTGGAACATTATAGTCAGAACTATTATCAACGCTAACACCACTTACACTTTAGAAAAACTTCAGATACTTGAAGTAACACATGCTAGATTATGAGCTTTGGATTATTTTGATCATTTATAGTTCATGTGAGAAGAGATATAATGACACACACACACACATGTATATGCTACTTAAACCAATTATTTTAATGCAACTACTATTCTTTTCACTTCAAATGAATTGTGAAAAGAATACACCTTACTGGTCTATTTGTAGTAATCTCAGTGATAAAGTAGATCATGAACATTTAATCTTTACTGTTATTATCAACACAAATACCACTTACATTAAAAACTCCAGATATTTGAAGTAACACTAGCTGGAAGACACAAGCTATGTACTTCACCTTATTTGTTCAAGTGTTAGAACAGATATAGGGACACGCGTGTATATGTTACTTATTCCGATAACTATTTCAATGCAAGTAGTCGTTTTCACTCCAAATATGTAATTAAATTTCTAAAAGGAAGTTCATACACATAAGTGTGCTATTTGTGGGAATGACACCTCCAAATGCACTCACTGTTAATTGTGAATAAATATTTTTGGCACTCCACTTATGACAGACATTACACAACGCAATTTGTAAACAGAAATTCAGAGATAGATTATATTACATTTCAGCATAACTATTTATATTTCAGTCGCCTACTATCAAAATACTACACTTTTGACAAAAAATTTCAGGAAACACTGAGTAACTCTACTATCTATAAAAATATAAACTTATTTTCTTCACAAGTTGCAAGTGTTAACCAAAGCATCAAAGTTCTTGCTGTTTTATTATCTTTAAAACATGTTAAAAAGAGTTATTATTTTGGATGTATCTTATTTTGAAAACAATATGTTGAATGGGTCTCCTTGTCTTGTTTTGAAATCAACCATTCACTTCACCATTTAAAAACAGTACAATGCATCTTGGTTTTAATGTCTCTCCCTTGTACAGAAGCCACTACATCTTGGAATCGCAAAAATAGTAATTTTTTAATAAACATCATGCCCATACGACATTCTGCAACATATTTCAGAGACACATCAATATATTAAAATTAAGTCATAAACTTCAATATTATCAAGTAAAATGGTATAAATTTCACTTACTTGTAAAATCTACTATACCAACCAACTACAAACTGTAATGTGCACTATAGATATGAAACTCACATGAACAATTATGCACCTAACCTCACATGCTGCTTTGACAAGTAACCTACCTGCTGAAATTATGAGCAGCTTGCCTCATTTTTTGAGGCAGGTTCTGTTTACACAGGGCAGGTAACTTGCCTCGCTGCTTGCCCCGTGTAAACAGATTTCGTAGGCAGGTAGCCTGCCTTGCAGCTTGCCATGCAGGTTACCTGCAAGGCAGCTTGCCCCGTGTAAATGGGCATTTATGCATTTTTAAATTGCATGGTTATTTGAATTTTGATTATTGTAACAGCGTACTCACCCTTGTGTCGTTGTGAAATCTTTCTTGAGAAAATGACATTGTGAATAATATTTGAGAGGTCATNAACTCACATGAACAATTATGCACCTAACCTCACATGCTGCTTTGACAAGTAACCTACCTGCTGAAATTATGAGCAGCTTGCCTCATTTTTTGAGGCAGGTTCTGTTTACACAGGGCAGGTAACTTGCCTCGCTGCTTGCCCTGTGTAAACAGATTTCGTAGGCAGGTAGCCTGCCTTGCAGCTTGCCATGCAGGTTACCTGCAAGGCAGCTTGCCCCGTGTAAATGGGCCTTTATGCATTTTTAAATTGCATGGTTATTTGAATTTTGATTATTGTAACAGCTTACTCACCCTTGTGTCGTTGTGAAATCTTTCTTGAGAAAATGACATTGTGGATAATATTTGAGAGGTCACATGTAGTGTGAGAATATTTTGATAGTACTGTGTAAAATAGGAAGTTAAGTTTGTCATATACCATCATTGTGTTTTCAGCTAAGCCTGCTTGCTTTATCAGATTTTTTAATTCCTGATACTGAGATTTTCAGTTTCCTCAACAAGTTGTAAATTTAGCCTAGAATGAGATGAAACCCCATTTTGAAAATTTCACATTAACATTTGTATATGAATTAAGCACATATAATTTTATTTCATTCTTATTATGTAAAGTCAAGTGGAGAGCTGTTTTTTTGGTTCAAGTTATTTTTAGTGTTATTTGCTAAACATTATTTTATGATACAGGATGATTCGGAATTCATGGTATGAAATTTAAGGGCTGGTACAAGACACTGTAACAATCATTTATTATATAGGAATATGTGGGTGCAAGTAACACGTTGAAATACAAACTTTACTGTTTATGGGGATATCGGATGAGGTTACCTCAAATCAGGATCTCGTTGCTCGAATACCCATAGGCGCTGCATGTGTGCCTAAAATACCTGGCATCTTGGAATGTGTACTCCAGTTGTTTCACTGATGCTGTCAAGCTTGTATCACTGTTGGTGGACGCAATTGGGAACAGTTATTGTAAACATTGCTCTTGTTACCGACAGTCAATAAACACTTTGTATTTCCTTTCATCTCTTATTTTTTTGCTGTACAATAAATTATTGTTACAGTGTCCTGTACCAACCTGTAAAGTTTGTTCACATGAACTCGGGATCATCCTGTGTAAGAAATTCTCATTAAGAAATTAAAATGGTTTTGCATTCTTCACTGAATTTGTTTTTTCTTGTGTAATCTGCTTGGTTAATGATAGAGTTCTTGTCCCACTAAAACGTTTTATGCACTTATTCACCATTGCAGTACGAAAACATATTTTTAGTTCTTGTGAACTTCACTATATTTTTATTCTTCGCTGCTTGATATTCTCTGGTTCTGATATTTTTTTGTATAAATTATATTCCTTGGAAATATTACATTTTCCCAACTTAATTGTGTACTGGAACCCCTGTGTCTGGAAGTTACTTGGTTGGACATTTTTCAACCCCAGATGTTTTCAGGTCAAGTAGAGGAAATTTTTCAAACATATTACACTACAAGTTGTTTAAGTTCTGTATGTCTGTCATGCCATATCTTGATTTATTTATAAGTTATTTGCACGAAATCAACGCAGTAACTCATGTACTCAGCTTGATATGATTTTCTAAATTATTTGTAATGAGAAGTGTTAAGGATGATTCAGATTTCTTGTAAATTATTTATACTTTTAGAGATGTTTTGTTATTTCACTGTTATAAGATACATGTAATATGATTAGTAATGCATGCAAGTAAGGAAGGACAGGATATGTTGAAATTTAGCTTTTTTTTTTGCCATATCATGACAAGTATACTTAATTCTCATTTTAGAGGAGGAGGTAGAATGAGTGAAACAAGTAACACACTGCAATGAAAAATAAGAATGAATATGGATTTAGTATTTAACCAAATCTACACTGATTTTACAAAATTGATTCATTTTTTTAATATTCTTTGTCCTTTGAATGTCTTTTACTTATTCTCTGTGAGTCCTTAAATGAGATTTTCTTTCCCAAAGTAATCAATTTGTGTGTTTGAGAATTAAATTATGAAATTGCTTCTTCTTTGCTTTCTTTCATAGCCAGCTTTTTTCTGTAACCACAGTGTCGGGGTATTAAGAATATTTAAAGTGCCTAGTACTAAATCTGACAAGAAATAATGCATGCTCGTAATAGTTGATTTCCTCTCCAAAATAATTAATAAAGGAATAAAGAACACAAATTATTTAGCTAACTACTAGGAATAATATGCTGGTTCAGTATTAAAATGCACTGACAATGTTTATTGCTGAGATTGGAATATCTGGAGCTAGGAATAATTACATGAAATTATCCCCAATCAAATACTAGAACATTCCCGATTGTTATGCACTTTGTTTTTTGGGGAACATTCTAGTATTTTATTGGGGAAAGGTTTTATTGCATTTAATTCATGTTCACTGGTTCACTGTTGGTGTAATATGTAGCTTCTGCTACAACAGTTTGAGTGAAGAAATTTAAAAAGGGAAATGTTGGATTATATTCTTGTGCCCATTAAAAATCCATGTTGATCGGTGTATTTATCAATTGATTCAAATTGCTTACCAGCACATTCAAAGCAGTAGTCCCAGGTTGGATTCCCAACCTGTCGCCATCTTCACCTGACCAAAAGTTATCACATATCTTCTCCATATGTAGGGTACACGGAAGAAATATCTGCATCAATATTTTATGTTCTTAATGTTAAGAATCTGAGGTAAAGAGACTGAAGGATAGAGTTCACCAGAGGTATCTTTCCTTGATATGATATTTTCATTTTGTTTCAGATACTCTGGTCCTGAGGACTCCCAAGTCTGCATTAGTTGTGTTCGTTAGATGATGCAATTCGAGAGCAAGGTGGACTTTACTTTATTGGTTTGATTCGTGTGTTGTATATTTATTTTCTTATTTTACTTGAATACTGTTTAATATCTATCATCTTCTGATGAATGTTTGAGTGACATAAGCGTTAGTTGTTACTTATTTTTTATTTGATGTGTAAAATTATGATCTCAAATTATGTATTGGTCCATTTTATTCATCGAACAGAATGTGTTCCACGGGTCGTATGTAATGTAGTAATTTAACAAGAACAGTATTAAAAAAATTTACCCTAAAGAATTTTAATGTACTTATTTGTATGAGTAATTTACTCAATCTTGCTAATTGGTATTTTGCTATCTTGTTATCTTCTCAGAGAAATACATGTGTCAAGTACGTGTGACTTCAGAGATTTTTCATTTTCCTTCTCTTGTTATCTTGATAAGTAGTGATAATTACGTAAGATATGTTGTATATATATTTCCATCCATACAAGGTTTGTTAAATTAAGTAATAATAATGACATTGCACACTTAATTAATCCTTTAACAATACTGTGATATTGTAAATTTTATCTGACACCTTTCCAATTTTGGTGATAATCCTAACTATAACCAAATGATCATTAATATGGTGTATCACAATAATGACATAGATAATTAACTACATATTAATAACATAATTAATTATTGAACTACATATGGATCAACACAATATATGGTGAATTACAGAACTAATCAAAACTGTATGTTGCGTGAAGTCAGCTACACTGTCCACTAACATTTTTCTTCTAGACTAGTTTAGGGAACTGTTGTTCACATCATGGTGACATGGTGGCCAATTGATGTACGAATTTTGAAAGTAACTATTATCTAACAGAACATCGAAATTTAACAATCTATTCCTAAAGAGTTGAGTAAATATTCTTCTTAGGCCAGTAGTTCAAAATTACAGGTAACATGTTTTAATAAGATCAACTCATTGATGTTATGTTTTTCGCTCCAGAAATGCATAGTACTGCCGATTTTTTGATCTGATCAAATTTAATATTCCTAAAATGTTCCTTTTTACTAATTTTGATATTACTTTTTGTCTGTCCAATGTAAACTTTGTTGCAATCTTGACAGATAATTTTATAGATATCCGATTTATTATTTGGAGCAATTTTTCTTTGCAATTAACTTTAATGAATGACTTTATATTGAATTTATTTTGCAATGCCAAAGTAGTATTTACATTAACAAATTTTTTTGAAATTTTTTATACAAGCCTGGGTGGTAAGTAATTATTCTGAACATAGTTTCTTTTTTCCACTAAGTAACATGATTACTTTGTATCATTTTTTGTCTCGCAAATATCTTAGTCTTCCTATCTGGTGAAGTTTTGGAGAAACAATTTTTTTCAACAATGTTGACAACATTTTCATTCTCTAAATTGTATTCCAAATCTTTTGGTGGAATTTTGACTAGTCTATGAAAGGTAACTATAATGACTTGTTTGTTTTGAACAGGATTCAAACCAAATTCCTTAAAAGTTGTCAGTATGAAGATCTTATCTGTTACTCCCAAATTCAAATTTCTTTCAGTATTGTTAATAGTAATCCAATCCTAATAGTAGACAGGAGAGGAGTTCATGACCCACCTTCTTTGAATCTACCCCTCACGCTTTAAGTTTTTGCTCTTAAACATGTGATAAAAAGTGACTGTCAGGACACTATTTAAAAAAATTTACTGTAAAATGTGGAGTGAAATGCCTAAGAAATTTTTTAAGATTATTTTGGTTGAGAGGAATTAAGTAGAAACAATTGTATGGAGATTTTAAATCAGGAGCAAAGGTATTCCAAATCTTTAATTCTTTAATTTTTTTTTTGACACTGTTCAAGATTGTCTCTTATGATTGTTAACTTGTTTATTACTGATCATTGCAAAATAATTTAGCAATGACTTCTGCTGTTTTATTGCCTGACGTATTTTTCCTCGTATGCTGAAATTTAGACTTTTGTTTTGTACACCTTGTTAGCTCATCCTGGATTGTAATTTATATATAAAGAAAATTTCAGAAAAAACATAGGTGACCTTTACGGCTCGTCGACATTGAGGTCATTGGAGCCCGAAAAACTTGTACAGGTAGGGAAAATGCAGTTACGCTCTAGGGAGAGCCAACATGACTCTCCCCGCGTGTGGGACTCGCCGAATGACTCAGCCATACCCACTAAAAACCCTCCTGAATTACAACTCAAAATTCAAATCCCAACATATCTCAAGACTACTAAAAACATTTGTTTTAAAAAGAAGAAGAAGAGGAAAGAGGAAAATGAAAGATACCATAGCCCTAATAGCGTCGGGATCGAAATGAACAAGAGGTGACCAAGGAAGGTCAGAAAAGAGAAAGGAAGGAGTCTCGCACAAGTAAGTGAAAGTAATGCCAGACTCAGCTCGGGGCCCCGTGTTTGCCAATCACGTACTTACTAGATGTAAGTCCCCTGGGGGCTTAATTTCTGAATTATGTATGATATTGAAACTGAAGTATTAATTTCTGAACTACTTTCTTAAAGTTGAATAAGATGGTTGTGCGTTTTGGAAGAATATAGTTGATTCCAACAAACGAATTTTTGTTTCCCTGGAAATTAAATATAATTGAGTGTAAGAATTGTAGGAGCAGTATAAACAGATGAGCTCATTATATTTCACTCGATACTTCATCAAATATTATATACTGTATATTTCCACATACAAGACGACCTTCAGATAAAAGACAAGGTATACATCTTTGTGAAAGTTTTTTAGTTTTCGCATCCGTCCATTCTAAAATGACAAAATTCCCAAGATTACCCCCAAACTATCAATGTCTTATAAAGCCAAAAAGTGAGGTATTTCTAATGCCATGGATGCCACTATAATATGTTTTGTTATGGAATATTGATGAAGAGGATATCCACACGTTAGGTACACGTGCTTGAGGAGCCATTTCCCTTAGATAATGAATGTGAGGATTTTGCAGGATTTTTAATGCATTGGTGAGTGATGTGGTTTATTTTATTATGGTTTTAATTTATATAAATTTCAATCCAATTTTATGGTCCCAACATTTTTTGTGTGTGTGTGTAATTAGAACTATCGAAAACATACCAAACACCTTTGAAACTCTTGTTTTGGAAAACATTTGAGATATGCATTATACATGTAATCAGCGTTATGTATAAAGGACTATCTCTCCTTATCAGTACTTGCTAAATTTGCCTTTAATACATAGCACTAATGATGTAACAGAAATTTTGCTTCTGGCTTATGCTACTTATTTTAACTCCTAATGTTGAAAATAAATATACAAATTTATTTTTAAGTTGAATTAAATGAAGAGCTCATAAAATCAAGTTTGGCCTATTTTTATACCTATTATTGTAGTAATATCATGCCTTAACATTTTTGGGGGGATGGGGGTGTCTTTACGGCTCTTCGACATCAAAGGTCATTGGAGCCCTAAAAACTTGTACAGGTAGGGAAAATGCAGTTATGCACTAGGGAGAACCAACATGACTCTCCCCGCGTGTGGGACTCGCCGAATGACTCAACCATACCCTCTAAAAAAACCCTGAATTACAACATACCAAAATACATCTCAAAACATTGAGGACAAAAATGAGGAAAATGAAAGATACCCTAGCCCTAATGGTGTGGGGATTGAAAAGAACAAGAGGTTACCAAGGAAGGTCAGAAAAGAGAAAGGAAGGATTCTGGCACAAGTAAGTGGAAGTAATGCCAGACTCAGCTCGGGAAACATTTTACTGCATCTGATCTCGTAAAGAGAATGCTTGAAAGGAACCTAATAGGAACATCTCATTTTCTAACATTTTTCCTTCAGTAAAATGTGAGTCATAGGGTAGAATACGGATCCTCTTTCCTTTGTACAATTTATTCATGCCAACATAAACTTTGCTTAATAGCTAAATTAGCAAAGATAAATTCAACAAACAGACATCTACCAATGTGATCATAGAGTAACTCTATTCATTTATAAATCATTACTTTACTTGGATTGCCGCTTTATAGATGTTAATCATCTCTGAGATCATTAGGGATGTGACTTCAATAAGACTTCCATAATAATAACTGAGAACTTAAATGAATTTTTAAAATTTTCTTCAGGTTATTACGAAATATTATCTATTTATTAAAATATAAAATATCTGGTATAATCATTAGTTTAATTAAAATTCGTTTCTTTTTGTTCTTATTAATGAAATCGGAAATTCACTAACGTTATGTTTTGAGATATGTAAGAGAGGTGTGATGGGGTAATACATTTAAGTTTTTCATGTCTATTTTGAATACTATTCTAACATGTTCTGTCAGAATACTAGTCTTGTGTATTTGTAGTTGGCATTTTCTTTACCTCTTTACACAATTGTATGTTATTTAAATACATCTAACTTTGTGTGTGTTTCTTTCATTTTTTAAAATTTTCTTGCTTGCTTGTACCGAACTACATTTGTTTGAAACATAAGAATTATTATCTTCATTATCATTCAATTTTCTTGAATACTTGATTTCAAAATTGAAGAGAATTGCTGTCTACATTCATTTTACTAGAGAAACAAATCACTGCAAACTTAGAAAAACAACTGTTGCGCCATTCATGAAGTTGTGATAGTTATTATGTATGATGATAGTGTTACTTTATTGTAATTTATAAGAATAAATGTCAGAATTCAGTTTGAGGATTTTGCAATTAAGAATCAACATGAAATACGAAATTTTACAGGACCAGCTAATGATTCTGTCTTTGGCTTTTGCAGAATTCTCCATCTCATTTCACTTTCTGGCTGGTCTAATCTAGAAATATAGAAAAAGAAAGGTCAGACTTGAATTGATCATTGACTATTTTATGATTTGTCCGACATTTAAGTAAATTTTAGTCAGTAATGAAAAAATAAAAAGAAAGAAACATACTTGCAATCATGTGCAAGTGAATAACATGAGATACAGGGTTGTGTATTTTGTAAGGTTGTGATGGATTTCTCTGTTGGTTACTATAGGTTTTTTTATCATGGAACCCTGACTTCTAATAGCTGTGGACAGCACAACAAAAATCATAAAAAAGTAGGTAGTGCCATTGGATTTTGTTCTGCATATCCTCGTGTGAAAAAAATTGGTTTATGAATGATTATTAAAATTTTAGAAACTGAAATGTTTGAAAAAATCATATTTTTACAGTTTTTGTCGATATGGTAACTTTATTTTTAAAAAACTAGGAATGCTAAAAATTATTCTAATTGAGCAAATAATGATCACTGTTTTGTTTGTGGCAGCATTTAACACTTGCAAAATATAATAGTTATTAAATTTTTTTTCAAAAACACTGCCAAAAACGATATGACACATTAATATTAAGGAATAAAATGGTTTATATCATGCTTTGAAAAATGCAGTGATTACGTTATAATTTAATTAAAATGTTTATGGCAATTTATGCAGCCTCCAGCAAGTGTGGATCGAATGACCTCGATGTTGACAAGCCCTAAAGCCCCACAAAAAAAAAAAAAAAAAAAAAATCCAGCAAGTTATAAGTAAAACCATGTTTTCAATGATGCTAGTGGTGCAGTACTGTTGTGTGTGTAGTCCAATTTTCTCACTTGTGTATATGCAGAACAAAATGACAAATCCAATGGTGTTATCTGTTTTTTTATTCTAAGTTTCTTTCAGCTATTGGAAGTCGGGGCTCTATAATAAAAAATCAGATAGTAATTGCAGTCGTTTTTCTCTCTGGGGTGAAGGTGGGGAGTTCCGATTGGCGCACAGATCGGAGTTGATGGGATGGTCACTTGCTTCCTGAGAGTAAGGTTGCTTATTATTCTCCATGTACTTAATCATACAGTTTTTAATGCTTTTTGGCAAAAATTATTAATTTCTTATAGTTAATTTGTGTATCAATGATTAATTGATCAAAAAATATGACAATAAATGTGCAACTATATATGGACAGCCAACGACATGACTTGATGACTGCTCCCTCCATTCACTTTAATCAAGTTTTAAAGAAATATGAAGTCTGTCCTGATATTATACCATTTTGACTTTCAATAATTACTTTATAGTAAATAAGAAGGAAAACTTCGTCTTTGCTGATATGGATATTGCCAAATTCACAAAATAGTGTCCTCTTTCCAAGATAACACACAAAAATCATGGTCTTCTCAAAATTCTGGGAACATGAAAATTTTTTTGAAACGTGGAGAGAGGCTGAAATAAATTGGAAAACATTAAGAAATGTATAAAATGTGTTTCTAAATGTAACATCTACAAGCTACAAAGAGGGTCTTTTACTAGTGTAGGTAGAACCGTGTTCCTCCATGAATAAAATAAATAAATTAAATATAAATTTATTGTCAAAAAAGCAGTNGGAAAAAAAACTAATTTACTCTCCGGAAGCAAGCAAGGGACCATCCCATCAATTCCCATCAAGGGCCCTAAGGCAGAGGCGGATTTAACATTTCAACATACTCCTAACGATAAAAAAATAGTTCGATGCTTGTTATAGTATTAACATATACCAACAAATATTGTATTTAATAAAATACATAAGTCATTTCACAAATACGTGTTATTATCAAGCTATAAATCATTTGGAAGGTATTGTTAATAATTCGTCACTATTAAATAACACTAAATTCGCTAATAATTATTTCAATTGATGCCGTCCCTAGGCAAGAGTCTAGCGAGTCTTTATAAAAATCCACCTGTACCCGAAGGAAAACCAGAGAAAAACCCGGGCCAGGATGGTAAAACCCCGAACCCGGGAGAATAAATTTGCATTGACCGTTGGTTAGCCAACCAATCAATGAACATGTGAAGATTAACCAAAAATTAAGTGAGCACTCTACGGTTAAATAATGTTCACTGATTGGTAGGCTAACCAATTAGCGAGCACTTATAGATTAGGTAATGCTCTCTGATTGGTTGGTTAACCAACGATGGTACAGTTGGGAACTGTTACTTTGTTTATTCAAGTATTATCCAGGGAGGTATCTGTCAAAAATTTAAGGAAAAATTCCTAGATAAAATAAAAAGTTAGCTACGTTATATATTACTAATAGCATGTCAATATGTTTATAATTTCTACAAAAAATATCTAATTTACATCTACAAATTATTATCGAACTATAGATTATTCTGAGTAGTGTTGAAANAATTGAAATAACACTAAATTCACGATTTATTGTTACAATAAACACGCCCCTAGACAAAGCCTAGAGAACCTGTATAAGAAATCCTCCTCTACCCGAAGGAAAACCGGAGAAAAACCTGCGCCAGGATGGGGCTACAGAATTAATGTACACAACCGTGCCAAAGTTGAGTACACATAAAACTAAATTAATATGAATCATAACTCGAGCTGAGTCTGGCATTACGTCCACTAACTCGTAATGTTCTGAAGTAATGATATATGTTTTGATATGTTGAATTCAGGAGGGTTTTTAGTGGGTATGGCTGAGTCATTCGGCGAGTCCCACACGCGGGGAGAGTCATGTTGGCTCTCCTTAGTGCGTAACTACATTTTCCCTACCTGTACTGAATTTTAGGACTCTAATGACCTCGATGTCGACGAGCCGTAAAGCCCCACACACAAAAAACAACTACAAAGAATCATAAGACAAAAATCATGCAAGAAAATAGTTTTTGAAATTGTTATAAGTTATTTTAAAAGTACTACAGCAATGGCATGATAAAGTACAAGACGAATTTAACTTTTATTAAAATCAATAAATTCTTTTACATTGTACAAGCACTGGAGCAGGAGGTAGTTTTTAACTGCGGATTTGAAGAGATTCAATTTCANTTTTGGCAAAGAGTGGTTGACACTCTAGGGCGATGAATATTACTACTATTGCGTGTATAGTGTTCGTGAACGAGACTGTTTCGTATAAAGCAAGGGTGGTGCTTCAGTAATTCGGTCTTAACAAACACTACCGTTTCTTAAATATAAACGCGGGGAAGTGTTAAGATACCTAATTCCTTGAATAAAAGTTTACAAGAGTTTCGGGGGAGAGATTTACAAATTATCCGAACTATTCTCTTCTGAATTCTGAAAGTTTGAATGCTCCGACCGGAATTGCCCCAGAAGGTAATACCGTAACGTAAATGGAAGTAAACGTTTTGCAAAACGCAACGGGAATATACCTCTTCAAGATTGCGCCTCACTGCCATTTTTCTTTGGAGGGGAATTGATTCAGAGAGGATAGAAGACTCATTAAGAAGAAATAATCTGCATCATCTTTGGTGGGAGTCCTGTCTTTTTTCATATCCTTCCACTTTTCTTTCTTCCAATTGATCCATTTTTTGTAGCAGCAATTTCGTGAATTGCCTAAGACATAGAGGTTTTGAAAATAGACTAGACTCTTACTGTTAATGAGTTGGTCGCTTGCTTGCTGAAGATGAAGGATTCTTGTCAGGTGCATCAACTTCATTATTTTGAGATAAATTATCAAATCCTTGCGTAATCTTTTTGGGATACATCTGATATTACTGCATGTATCATGTTGCTTAAACTAATCCTTACTTCCATCCATGGTACGAAGAGTATGGCGTTGAAATGAGCCCATTTTGAGATCCACTTGTCTCCAGTTTGCCCAATTGCGATCTAATGTTTAATGACTTCCTTCCGATAATTTTCACTCAGGCCTCTCCATTTAATTTTTGCCTCTTTACCTGGAAACATCTAAAACAAATTGACTTAGGATTCAATTAAACATGACAATTGACCTCATTTTTATGTCTGCACCTTGGTTTTACAAAACGAAACAAAAATTTACATATGATTTGAACCTTTAATTTTAGTGTTGGTTTCAGAATTTTATTTACTTGACTGAGAAAGATCCTTGGTGTTTTCATTTAATCTGGCTCATTTGAGCGCAGGTTTATGAAACATGTTCTGCAATTTGGTACATTTTCCTGGAGGATGATGTGCCCTTTCAACAAAGAATCCTTGTATTTGTAGGCTGAGTCTTAGTCTCTAACTAAATTAAATAAGAATATTGATGGTCTGCTTGCTTTGTTCTCACATTAATAATATCCTAATTATCTTTATATTTATTTATAAATACATCTTTTGAAATGAAATATAAATCTCTCTGATCTAATCCCCTCCAAAAACAAAAGAACAGAATTTGTATATTAGAGATTCTTTTATACAAATGATAGTAAAAGTATTTCTTTAATAAACTTTTTAATTTGGGTAAAATGTAGACGACCAAAATCCTGTACTACATGGCATTGTGGGGAATGATATCCACTAAAGATATTCCCGTGATGTGCATGCGATTTACACCATTTAAGAGGGCAGTATGGAAGTAGGTATCTACACAAGT
The DNA here is from genome assembly GCA_002313205.1 of Laupala kohalensis. Lineage (NCBI taxonomy): Eukaryota > Metazoa > Arthropoda > Insecta > Orthoptera > Trigonidiidae > Laupala > Laupala kohalensis. The sequence goes on along the minus strand of NNCF01127464.1, from coordinate 168,167 downwards.
GTGACTTCAGACTATAAGCCAAATGAAATAATGAAGTTGTCATTTCTATTGTTTAAAAATTAATAATTTTTCGACAATGTTACGTACGGATTCGTAATCAACTCCCAAAACTACTACTGATTCTGACACTGAATTTTAAGCAAATTGGATCGTCCCGTGTCCATCTTTTCGGGATCCTAAACCGCTGTGCGCTGGCAATTTCCAACTCTTGACTGCTTATTTTGGTTCTTCGTGCCAACTTGCGCAAGCTCACTGTACCGGCTTATTACTCGTTTACATTAGATGCGCTTGCGCGAGCAAAGGGAGTTGAATACAATAAAACATCTTGATGTACGTGTAAGCAAGCCACTTGCATACGCTCGCACCACCAAACCTTAAACTAGAGCAAGTTTTTGCATCGTATCAATTGAAAACATGGATACGGGGGTGCAGTCACCTCCATCCCCACTTTCTTGAAAAAGAAAAAAATATTTTAACTGTCTTAAACGAGGATTTATGTTATAACAATTTAAACAAACTTTGGTATCTTATCACCGAAATGTATTTTCTTGGCGTATGCTGTTAGGTTGGGTAGCAAGAACAGAAGGATATAATTTTTGTCTACCCCTCGGAATTTTTTTGCTGTCAANCCCCCCCCCCCCAATTTGAATTCCCAAACACCATTATTGTTTGTGACGAAGATAAAGCAAGGAAAAGTTAAAATCTCTAATACCACAAATTAAGGTTTTAATGAATTTCGTGGGCGAGATTTGCATTGTATTCAATCTATTCTCTTCAGGAATTTGGATGCTCTATGCGGAATTACCCCAAACTATCATACCATATAAATGGGAATATACATTTGCAGAATTTATGTAGCGGGAAATGCGTGGACTTAACAGCAGTGACCAAATTGAAAGGCACAGCATAGAATGTTAGTTTGGAATTTAGATTATTTTAACAATTCCATTTGAAGTTGTCTTGAATATTACAACCTAAGAATAGTTTTTTTTTGTAACAATTTTTATTTGGAATTTTTTAACGAAACATACCCGGGGCTGAGATTTCGTTGTACTATTGTGAAATGACATTCAGTTTTGTCAGTGTTTACAATGAGACGATTTGCATGAAACCTAGACGAGGGGCTATGCAAAGCATTTTGAGCGTTGACATGTTTACATAGAAAAATAAGTGTCATCAGCAAAGAGCACCATTTTGCAATCTGATGTGGAGAATGAGATGTTGTTCAGATACAACAAAAAGAAGATTGACCTTGAAAACTCCGCAAGTAGCTTTTGAAATGTAAAGTTGAAGCACTTGATTTTTAGCATAGGAAATTTCTACCTTTGAGTATTTTCTTTTAGGTTCTAAGTTGACCATTGATGTGGTAGTCTACGAATACCGTAAAAATGTATTTTACAAGAATTTTGTAATCGATGACATCGATCTTAAGAGAAATCGTGCTGATTGTCAAAGAGAATGTTATTATGAGGTTAAAATTCTGAAGACTCGTATAGAACAGTTTGCCTAGATTTTTGGAATTGGGAAATAGACTGGTAGTTTCCTTCATTTGTATATCCCCACATTTATTTCAAATTCAACCCATTCTTATTCCATCTCAAAGGGAGGCGCATATGTTTAAAAATGACTTTTTAGTGCAATTTTTTTTTCATAAAACTATGATTTTGAGATGCTGAAAAGGTAGTTTTGAAATATTAAAACAAATATTTTTATTCCCAAACATAATTGCTCATCATACTGAAGCCTTAGAATCTAAAGAAAATGTCTCAAATTTCAAATCTCTACGTCAAATGGTTTTCATGATCGAGAGTTTTCAAAACGCGGCCGAAATTGCGCCAATATACAAATTTTGAAGATTAACAACTAACAAACGGACGGTCAAAACAGTCTATTTTTCATATAAACCAATAGTACTACGAGTATACAAAAATCTATGTTTCTGAGGTAAGAAGGTCCAATTTTGTCCGATTTCACATAGGAATGACATTCTCGTCTCGGACCTCATTAGGTGTAGGTACGCCACCTATCTTGGTCCATAGGGTTGAGAGTGGTTTGTAATTACGTGAAACACGGGATTTCCTTTTACCTGTCTATATCGTCCGCATATGTTAAAACCGTTAGGCGGCTCCACACATTCGTCATTCGACGAATCCCGAGCAGCAGCGACTTGCTCAGGGTATTTCCCGAGTATTCGCCAATTGGCGAGCGCACTGATTCAGATATAAGCAATTTGCCGAGCACGTGCTCGCTCTGGGATCGACGAATATTCGTGTTAGTGGTTAGATTTTTTTCCTTGGGGCTTTAGGGCTCGCCAACGTCAAGGTCATTAGAGCCCTTAATTTTAGGGGTTAGAGGTTATGGAGAGTGAATCTGAAGTAGTCATACATGCTGCTGCGTATGTAGTTGTCACGTGGAATGTTGTTGAGTAAAGTAAATGGGTCTTATCTAATTTTAATTAAATCAATGAAATTAAATAATTAATAAGCTGATTTTTATTCCATTTGGATTTAGCCATAGTAATTGATTTTCTCGAATTCTAAGATGCTTATAATCGTTATATATTTTTTCGCTCTTAAAGAATCATTACTGTATATCTATCTTAATTTGTATCTACACAACATTCCACACTATTAAATTATTAATAAATCATTGTTTATACGGAAATGTAATATTTTATTATTACATTTTTAAAATTTTGTATTAGCCTCGCCCTCGCGCGGATTATACGAGCGTGTACAGGAAATACATGCTCATACTACTAAAAACTAGATAATGCTAATAACGTCAATACTGTGAAACTTTAGGACGCTTAATAAAAAAGTAAAATAAAGTGAATAAAACTGTTTGTGGTTTAATTCACATACACTTTATAGCATAAAAGCAGTTGCAAACTGCGTATGACCACGTTGGAGATAATAAATGAATTTACTCCATCTCTACTTTATTACATTCAATTTCTCTATTTTACAACTACTAAAAACACTTATTACTTTGTACAATAAATAGAAGAATTACAAATAATTAGTTTTTTCAGCGATTACTTACTCGAAATAACTTGAAATCGTATTACTCGTATACTCGCGATCCTTGGTATTCGTAAAAGCACGAATATGTGGACAGAAACACGAACAGGTCACTCGCGAATATTCGCCAATGCTCCGCTTCCTTTGATGTGTCTCAAAAGACCGACACGCTGGGTGAAAGGACGAGCACCGATATTCGTGATGCAACGAATAGCAAGCAACCCATCCACACAACATGCTATTGGACGAGCGGTTGCTCGGGATTTGCCGAATGACGAATTTGTGGAGCCGCCTTTACACATTTATGTTGGAACACCATACTCTGCAAAATAGTATTGTAGGGTCATGTTCAGACGTATAAAGGTTGTAAATAAAATCTACTGTCTAAATTTCATCGCAACTCCAAGCTCTAAACAATCTCGAATTGTCAATAATGTTCGCTAGAGTCTAATTAGTCTGACTGACTAAACACGAAATCTCAGAAACTACAAGGACTACAAACTTGAAAATTTGACAGGTAGGTTCCTTTTATAGTGTAGATGTTACGCACAAATCCCGAATTCGGTCAAAACAACCAAAACTAGTTTTGGCGGATGCGTTTTTGCCAGAACTAGTTTTGAGCGTTTTCAAAGTGCGCAATACTAGTCCTGGCAAAAGTGAATCGTCCATAACTAGTTTTGTCCTCTCAGCAGTAATGAACCTTCTTATACTCGATGCCAATTCTTATTTTAAACTACAGATCAAATGTTATTTTCGTTTAAGAGGCGTAAAAGAAAACGGTAATTAGGCGGTTTTGAGTGTTTTTATATTCGGATTGGAGTATAAGTATTCATCGGGAGTTTATTACAAGCTTTTACGTAACTTGCTCCGTTCGATGTATGTTTGTGCAGTTTGCATGACAATAGACGATGGTACCATTTTAGGAAAATCGACCATAATAGAGTGAAATGGGGGTACGTGTGTATTCATGTTGTCCTTCCGTTTCCAAATTCGTAATTTTATTTTTCGGTCACGTCCAAGTTTCCAATCGAGCTGTAATTTTACAGATATGTGTTGTTTGCATGACATTATGGTACGTTTTTTCGGAAGTCTATCCCTAAGCAAGTTGAAACGGGGCTATGTATGTGAGTATCCATGACATCAGAATGCTTCAAGCACTTTAAAACAAACTTTGTACCCAGATGACTATCTGACAACAAGCACCGTGGGGATAAGACAACCTTGGCACTTTCTGAGACGGAGTGGGAACGGGGTAGCATGTAAAAATAATTGAAGAAAATATTCGATTGGAAACTATAGTTTTCGGTACCGTAGAGATGGATAACGACAACCCCAATGAGTTCACCATTGATCCACAGGGGAGATAATATGCTCCTAGCACTCATAGAAGAGGGGGTGGAAATACGGTGGCAAGTTAAATTAATAAAAAACGACCAATATTGGCATCCTTTTTTTGTACAGCTGAGTTGCATTGACACACTCAATGCAACTTATGCCCACGGTCACCCTCCACGAAGTTTATTCACCCATTGAGAAGGGGATGAAATGTAACAATTATCGGAAATGGCCGCTATTAGTTTCGAGATCGTAGTTTTAGGGGCCTCTGAAACTGAAGTAGTGATATTTGCGATGACACCAAATTCCACGATCAGCCACTATATAGTCACAGTACATTTTGGGAGGGGAATGAAATGTAAAATTTTAAATACTGAGAATTTTTTCAGAAATTTTTAAGTTGTATTAGTATTTATGACGCTCGAACCCTTTGATTATTAAATTAATATTTCACATTTTAAAAATATCTATGTTTACCTTCTAAGGTGTTGAACTTATGAGTGACCAAGGAAGGATATTTTTATTGTTTGAATTTTTTAGCATAGTTCTCTGTAAATAAAAACTTGTTTTAGAAATAGTTCTTTTACGTTTATTTTATTGAAAGATTAAATTGAATTGTATTTTACTCGATGCATCGAGTGAGAAACTGAACAGCATCCCGAGTATCATAATTNAAATATCGATAGCTTCCGATTTTTTTTTTTTTTTGCTCGATACGCTCTTTTCAACCCCCCCCCCTAGAGGGGGACCTAACATACCGTTTGGTTGGACCTTCAACATGACGGCATTGGTAGTATAATTTTACATTTAGAAACATTGAAAATTGCAGAATGGACGCAAATCAATCATTTCCATGTTTGCATAATGCCACCCTCTTTCCATCCCTCTCTCACTGACTTAGGGGTGGAAAGTCATTTCTCGTGGGAGCTGAATTTAGACTTGCACGATATCAGGATGTCACGATTCTACTCAGGGACGTTGAAAACTGTGGATTCTTCTTTGATATATTATTTTCGATAATTTCCCAAAGGGTGGAACGGTGTTATAGGGGTTGTTCGTGATCTCAAACGTCCCCGACAATATCACTCATTTACAGAGGCCACGAAGACTAATATTGGACATTTTCGATAGATTTGACGGCTTCACTTTTTGACACTAGAAATTATATCGGCTTCAAGTACAAGAAACTTCATTGTTGTGAAAATGCTCAATACTAGTTCTGTTCTTCAAAACTAGTTCTGGCAAAGAAGCATCTGCCAAAACTAGTTTTGGTCGTTTTTTTTATCGTCCAATGGCCGAATTCGGGTTTCGTGCGTAACATAGAAATCCGCTAAGAAACGATTTGGCGAAAATCTATCCTTAAGTGCGTGAAATGGAGGTTGTAATATTTTATGTACCCACCATAACTAGAGTGCTTGGAGCAATTTCAACCAGACATGGTAAACATGACTGACTATGTGATAACAAGCACTGTGGGGGGTAAGACATCCCTTTCACCCCTAGGGAAAGGGTGAGAAGGGGATGACATGTAAAAATAATTGAAAAAAATCGGTATTACATTCGAAACCATACTTTTCGGTGCTTGAGATGGATAAGAGCGTGCACGGTGCTTTGTAAGTTAACAATTAGTCCACATTGCTGTTAATATACCCCTAGCATCCTTGGGTAAGGTTGGGAATGGGCAGGTAAACATAATAAAAAAACACCCATGTTGGTGTTGAATAAATCATTTTCGGGACCGCTATAGTGAAGTGACACTCTCATTGCCAGATAAGTACACGATCACCCCCTATGAGGAATAAACACCCTTTGTAGTGACATTCCCAAAGGAACCAAAGTTCACAATCAACCCTTATAAACTCCAGCACCTCTAGAGAAGGGGAAGCCATGAAAAAAAATCGAACATGGCATACTAGCGGCGAGTCCATAATTTTCGGCGTTGTCAAGTGAGATTCCGATATCGTGTAATTGTGAACTCATTCCTCATGAAACAAATATACCACTAGACCCCTTGGGTGGGGGTGGAATTGGGCTTATTGGTAAAAATAATTTAAAACTGATATTGGAATATGAAAAAATAAAAATAAAATGCATCGGATACATAGTTTTAGGATTGACGAGATGTTTCAACCAATAATGCCGTTGTGTTCAAGGGATCACATAGGAGGACTGTATTATTAGAGCTAGGGGCGAATAGGACGAGACGTAAAAATAACGTAAAAAGACCAATATTAGGGTCGAGTCCATGATTATTGTGTATTCTGAGATGTGTATTCTGTATTTCCAATTACGCTTCAGACCACATGAGCAGCACGACACCCATAGAGGTGGGTGTTGCGAAGAGCTTGAAAAAAGACATCAATAATGTTCACTAGAAGGAAACCCTAAGGGTGTGAAATGGAAAATTGGCATTCTCAAAAAACTTTTTTTTTAATTACACAAGTGAAAATATGGGATTGAGGGTACACACCAATACTATTAAACCTCCAACATTCATGGATAACATTCTTAGTGGATACCAATGAGTATACGAGAAAAAATAAATTGGAGACATATTACAGAATTTACGCGAGCAAAGCTGCGGGTAC
>NNCF01127464.1:112077-160583 GCA_002313205.1 Laupala kohalensis | reverse complement strand
ATGTATATGTATATATATATATATATTCATTAAATGAACCTGCGTTGACGTAAACTTCGTAGAACTACATTAATCACAAATGCGTGACAATGACTGGATTATCTAGATTCGGGATTTCATACAAATGTTCGGGTCTGTCCCGAAAGAAACGGGACAACCTTTGCACTGCCTTTTTATTGATATTTATTTGCATTCAATTAAATATTTAAAATTGAGGAACCACATAACTGAAAGCTAAGAAGAACATGAATGTTATAGATTTGTTTTGTGTTGTGCTGAGAAAATGATTCGCATAATGAACTTGACTTGACGGTTAAATCACATGGTTAAAGAATGACATGTTGTACTAGTAATCTCGACATTTGAAGAACACTCGTATTATCTGAGCTCTGAATACGTTATGAGGAAAACGTCCAAGGTCTCTTCATGGAGACTAGGTATACATTAGAATTTAAATCCAGATATTTCGAGAAACTTAAAAATGTATTTTTAATTATCTGAGAAAATAGCCAGGAAAACGATCACCTATTACTTTCTTAATGTGGGAGAAAATGTACCGTCATATCTCATGTTCTATGTCACGATGACGGCATCCGACTTCTTTTCTTCCGATTTTATCTGAGGATATCATATTAACTTAAATGCAATGTGAGTATGCACTTTCAAGTTCCAAGAACAAAACATTTTTATGGCGAACTTTTTAGAACATGAAAAAAGTTCCCTGATATTTTAATGTAATAACTGGTATTTTTCCTGAAGTGGCGACGTGGTTGTGGTTTTGCGTAATTGATTGCATGAATGGTTCCTTGTTTGTTTCCGGAGAGGAAAAGAAGCTTATTGTTCTCCTCACCTTGATAAGCAGTTTTTGAATGTTGTTCTAACTATAAATTATTCTATTTGACGTGTTTTTACAAATTCATTCCCATTCCATAGACGAAACATTCACAATCCATAGATGTAAAAACATAAATAAACTTTGTTGTAAAAAAAAGCAGTTGCAAACTGCATATGACCACTTGGGGAGTAATAAACTAATTTGCTCTCCGGAATCCAGCAAGGGATCATCCCATCAATTCCGATCAAGGGCCCACGGGCAGTGGCGGATTTAAAATTTACAAAAGAAAGTATTTAAAAACACCTAGTGTTATCCATTAATTACTCAAAATAAATTGTAGGTATTAGTGCAGTAAAATTAGAGACTAATAAAACAAAATTCCCGCCCAAGGAAAATCCGCCACTGCCCGGAGGAAAACCCGGGTCGGGATGGGGCTACAGAGATAATGTACACAACCAAAGTGCCAAGGTTGCGTACAGTTAGAAATAAACTATTAATAAGCAAAGGGAGCAAAATCAACATGCATGAAAAAGGAATTTAATCAATATTGTAGCGTCGTCAAAACAGCGCTGAAACATTCGCTGGGACAAAATTATATTTTGTTAACAATGGAGTCCGCCAGAATAACGTGAACAATTTCCAGGAAATGTGTAGAGAAAAATTGATATAGAATGAATACTTCGTGGTTTTTTATTGTTTATCGCAAATTTATTGAGTAGTGTTATGTATTGAATGTATAATCGAATTTAAAGTTTGCAAACCACTGAAATAAATAAACTTTATTGTGAGAAAAGCGGTGGCAAGTCCCGTATGACCATTGTATAGACAATTGTGTTTTGCCTACACAAGAAATAATGAAAAAAAGAATCATATGATATGAGTGAAGGATAAGAAATGAATAGTGATTAGTAACAAGAACAGATGGTTTAATAAAATGCCAAGAAAATAATGATAAGATACTGTTTCCAAGAAGATGTGCTGCTTGAGATGAGATGTGTGAAAGCATTCCTGGGAACAGTTGACTTGCTTGTGGAGTAGATTCGGTGAAACGTCTTGTTACCAATTTCCATATGACCAATTAGTGGGATAGTCATAGAATCCCTTGTTGCATTGTAGCGAGATGAAGCGATTAAAACTTTCTTGAGGCAAGCGAAGTGATGTCTTGATGTAACGAAGGAATGTCCAATGAATTAATACAAAGTACTGTTTATAAATAGCGTAGTAACGACTGTGACTTATAATGTCTAGTAAATGCCTGCTAGACAATGAGTGTCTGCTAGACAAGGAACAGTAAGAGAATGTCTCTAGCAAGCAAGGGTCATGTGGTCTTTATAGTTGAATTTAGTGCGTGGTTGCCAATTTGTATCGATGATGTAACTTGATATTCGATCAGGTATCGAATTGGGGATGACATGCCGTGAGGTAGACAAGGGAATTTCTAGGCTCGCCCAATTTGAGTGAAGCAAGTTGTGAGTTAAAGCAAAGGAACTTGTAATTATTATAATAGATTATATGACGAAGCACAATTTCTTCTATTTTTTTAACTAAATGGCAAAAGATTTGAATCAACCTATTGCATCAAGGAAAAATTTCCTTAGCTCGTCAACGATTAAGATAAATCACTCAACTTGATCAAAGAAGAATGTATACTGGAGATGATTCACTTCATCTGACGAAATATACGTCAAAAATACAAAACAAATGACTGAATTATTGCGACTCACTCATTCACAAACAACATATCGAAAAAATGTCTGAACAATCACGTTGGGGGCAATAAATTAAGTCAGTGTACGGTCCTGCCCTAATCTAACTTATGATTCTTCACTCATTGCCACTACTTCAAAAAAATGTGCCAATGAGCGATATAGATTCTTCTAGTCCACTTTTATAATCCGAGTGCCAATGAATCATACGAGATATCAGGTTTCGCACTGGATGAATGACTCACCATTTTCTCTGAATTTCTCAAATAACTAGAATGGTTATTCAGTCCGAATATTTTGGAATGGAACTCTGGGAAATGTTGAAAAACAAAAGGTTTGAATAGTGTCCTTCGAATAAAATAGAACATTGAATAGTGTACTTAGAAGGCCATTTCAAATATCATGTACTTTAATAGAGTTTCCAGAATTCAAGATTTATTGTAAAGTTAGTAAAAAATTGTCTGTTTCAAAGACCAAATCTACGTATCCTTGTGTACTTGGACGCGCTAAATTGAAATTGCTCCATCACCCTCCATTAAAAAAATAGTCTTGAAGCAGACCAATGGTTCAAACAAATGGCAACAATATTATGATGTAGTGAATATGTACGGGACTCTCAGGCCGCATTTTCGTTTGACCGGGTAGCAGGGGTTAAGCTCATGGCGTCGCAGGAATATTTTTCTCCATAATTCTAGACTCTGCCTTGGTGGAGAGGAGCGAACTGAACATATCAGGCGGTTGAAAAACCGTAAATGAATAATTATAGGGAGAAATATTGAGAGACGAAGAAAGTGTATTGAATGTCTCAGGTTTATGCGACGGATCTGTCAGAAAAGAGAGGGAATAATGAGAAAGAAGAAAATATGATACGAGAAAAAAGGAGTTAGGAGTTACTGCTAATACGTTCGAAGACGAGGTAGTCCGTATCTCATAACTAAAAGGAAATAAAAATGAAAAAAATTGTAACTGCCCAATCAGTTTTAAAATTGTAACTGCCCAACGACTTTTTCAATCAGTTTTAAAAATATTAACTTGTTTATTATTTATTTTATTTATATTAATATCCAGACACGGTTTTCCTTCGGGTAGTGGGGGATTTTCCACGGCGGGAATGTCATTAATACTTACGTATTATTAATCTCGAATCTTTGGTACACAATTATCTACAATTCATTTTGAAATAACGAGTGGATAACTACGTATTTATTAAATTTGACCTCGTATAAATATTGAACCCACGACTGCCCTTGGGCCCTTTATCGGAATTGATGGGANATAAGAGACAGTACAGATATATATGACTTTTCTTTTATATATGTACATACGTTTTGTAAACAATATATTCCGATTATAATTATGAACGACTCGAAATTTATTGTGTACTAGTGTGAAAATCTTTTTTGTGTATTATCAAATCGAAATTTATTGGTATTCTGACGATATACACGTAACTACCTTTTTATTCTTATCTAAGCAGTAAAGTGCTGAAGTGTTAAATCCGCCTCTGCATCAGGGACGTTGATCGGAATTGATGGGATGGTCCCTTGCTTGCTTCCGGAGAGCCAAGTTAGTTTATTGTTCTCCAAGTGGTCATACGCAGTTTATAACTGCAAGTAATAAGTATTAGAACTTATAAAATTTATTTTTCTCTTTTGGAAGGCCACGCGAGAAGACCTTGTGGGAGGCCTGAGAAGTTTGAACGCACCATGAGAAGGTGGGAAAGTAATTAAGTAATTGGCAAATACGCCACTGTGCGACCTCGATGCGACAAGGCCCTCTTCCATTCTGTACTCGATTCGCCAGGATTCTCATATGCACAACTCTTTCTTCTGTTTCTCGTAGATTTTAATAAATATGCTTATAACTTCACTTATCCAAACATTTGTAGCTTTTTGAGCTTTACAGATATTGACATTACTATTTTTTTTTTTTTGAAAATAGAACTAAATAGTCCAGGAATAATAGACATTCCACAAATCAAAAATTCGCATACGGATAAAATTTATTTTATATCTTAGGGTTATCATTTCAAATGAAATATCAAAAGTCTCTATCGACCCCACTTGAGCTAAAATTAGTAATCACCGACACAAGTCACGAGAAACTGTTTCTCGAACATATCTCGTTACAATCGATACACGTTCAAATCGATATTTACAATGCAAGTACTAGCACATGTAGAATTAAAACAAAAATTAAAAAACACAAACGAATAAACAGAGTAACATGTCCTTATTGTGGGTCAACGTTAGAAAAACATACTTCACCGGCCATTTAAAAGAAATAATTGCAATTATAATTGATGACGAAATACATCACGTCTTATGGAGAAAACACTTAGTTTCAAAAAAAAAGAAAAACTTTTAAATCATGAAAGTGGTGGATGTTTTCTTTGATGTGTAGTACATTTTCCTTTGTAGTATTTTTTATCCCACTTTTGTCTATACGTCACCGGCCACCTAAGAAAGTTATTTAACTTTATCTTAGACGAGCAGCATAGATCGCGAAACCCTTTCGCTCGGCCGCCATGTTTGTTCATGCTCTCATGCATTTCAAACGAGTCAAGTGAGTTCCTGGATATTGTTTGTTCTATATTATTAACTGATAGATAGGAATTAAATTGTTTTTCATAATTATTATTCCTATTGTTGTGTTTTATAGCATTTATAATTTAAAAAAATCAATTATACATCTCAGTGATTTGACTAACTTGCAGCGCTGATTCCACCGTAAGTTTCTCGAGCGTAAGTCTGTACGCGTGTGCTCGCACTTCTGCGCATTGTGGGCGCAACGCAGTAGTAATCGGTTTTTAAATCGCGCTAGCTCGCAAATGATGCTTCGGAAGAAAAAACATGTAAGAAACGTTTTTGTGGGCAATTTTATAATTATAAAATAATAACTTTTTTAGGATAAAATGTATCGCTGAAGAGATATTTTCTAAAAACAGATTTTCGTTGCCTTGACCTTGAATAAAATTTAGCACAAGTTAGGTCGATGGGGACTTTTGATATTTCGTTTGAAATGACGGCCATGAGATGTTTTTTTTCTCCCAAATGTCATCTCTACACGACTTTTTATCGAACTTCGTCTTTTTTCTGTCTAATGTTCCTGGACTGTAAATAGTTTTGACAGCATTACTCTGAAGTTCCAGACAAGACGAATATGCAGAAAGACCATTTATTGGTTTTGAACTAATAAGAGTTGCCTAATAGCGACGTCAATATTTAAACAAAGAAATAAACGGTTTCATTCCGCGCGAGGAAATGTGTTTTAAAACTCATTACTTCGAAAGTGCTTAGATATTGTTGACTCTGTTACGCTGCTGTAGTTGATTCTAATTCAATAAATATTATATCATTGTATTTGTCCTTTCTTGATTATTTAACAAACAAAGTAGCAATAATTGGAGTTAAAAAGCAATGAATCATTTAAATACGTCAGATTGTTTGCTCGTAACAGGAATTATCTCAGTGAAAAACGTACTTCAATATCTGTATCCGTTTGGGATATATTTAAGGTCTATTTTATTATTGAATCGCTGTGAACCAAGGTTGTAGATGATATATCTGTTACCGACTATGTGGCAAATTCAGGCACTGTGAACAATTCCTAGGTAATGTGCAGAATACGTAGTCAAAGAAGGAAATATTCATCTCATTTCTCACTTTGCCCAGGTATTGTGCACATTACCTAGGCATTGTAAAACATGGTCTAACGAAAGACAGTACAAAATATTCGAGTTTACAATAGTACAAACATGATTATTTGTATCATTTCTCGGTACTTTTTTCAGTATTCTAACAAACAATTTTCACTTTTGACAACGATGACTGGTACACTTATTATAAATACATAAATAAAATTTACTGTCAAAAAAGCAGTTGCAAACTGCTATGACCACGTGGGGGGCAATAAACTAATTTGCTCTCCGGAAACCAGCAAGGGATCATCCCATCAATTCTGATCAAGGTCCCACGGGCAGTGGCAGATTTAAAATTTACAAAAGAAATTATTTAATAAATATGTACTGTTATCCATTTCTTATTCCAAAGTAAATTGCAGATATTTGTGCAATAAACATTCGAGATTAATAAAATAAAAGTATTAATGACATTCCCGCCCAAGGAAAATCCGCCACTACTCGGAGTAAAACCCGGGCTAAGATGGAGCTACAGAGATAATGTACACAACCAAAGTGCCAAGGTTGCGTTCAGTTAGAAATAAACTATTACAAAACAAAAAGGAGCAAAATCAACATGCATAGAAAAGGAATTTAATCAGTATATAGAGTAGTATAAAAGTGGCATGATAAATCAATAAATACATTAATTAGTATTTCCTGTGTAGTAGCGAGGTTTAGGTCATGAGACCTGCTTCTCCACCGTTTCATGATTTCGATGAGTGAATAGGGAAGGAAAGATGTTGGCTTGTTGACCAGACATGTTTATACTTTCAAATCATCAGACAAAATTCAGATGTGTAATGACAATGTGTTAAAACGAAAGGATGTTTATTTTTCTCCGTGTAATGCGCTAACTTGATCATCTTGTCTATTTACTGGGTCATTATAAGACTCACGTAAAGTTTTTCATTCAATTCTTTGTATAATTATTTCTTATTTTCACGTTTGATATCTCTTCAGTCACATACGTCATAAAAGCATTGAACTTCTCATCTATATCTTTATGTACTCTCCTCTTGGTCCAAAAATAAATTTACCGTATTTCTTCTACAATATGTCCTATACTTCTTTCCCAACGCTAGAATTATATGAAATATTTTCATTTATTTTCTTTTTTTGTATTACTCGTTTTAGCGGTATTTTTTTTTTCATTTGCTGAGCAAATAAACTCTCTTAACGGTAGAGAATTCACTCCATCAACATGTAAGAATGAGAGGATTTCTAATTACTATAACATCCGGCATAAGAGGCAATGTGTTCGTTTTATACTTACTAGGCCTAGGTAATGCTAGAAATAAAAATTATTTCCTACTTCAGCTGTTTAGTTTTAGTCATTGTTCACAATTCCCAGACAGTGCATGCACAAAGCCTAATTTCCTACTTCGCCGGTAACATAACCCTTCTCCTGGCGACTGCACTTTAAAGTCGGCGAACAACAAGTGAAAGGAAACGGGCGTGAATTCATCGTGTCGAATGTTTGAGGTTAGGTTAGGTTAGGTTCATTCTGATCATTCCAAGAAAATAAACCAAATATTACCGAAGAAAACACCTTCTTTCCCGATACAGAACAGAGGGAAATTAGTCCTTGGCAATGGGCAACAAAAAGGAGGATAAGGCAAAATAAAAACATTCATTAGCCGAGTATAGTGTGGTCTTTCCTTTTGACAAGTATGTAATTTTTACCGAAAAAATTCAGTACCCATGCATAATGAAGAATAATTACTAATTGGTATTTTGGTAGTGGATTAAGCTCATTAGTATACTTAATTCATCTTCCTTGACATAAAATAGGAGAAAATTTTACTTTTGAAAATCATCAATTGATAGATTCGAAATTTACCAAGAGATTACTCATAAGGAGGTCCACATACTTTAATTTTTCCTGATCAATTTCATATACTTTCAGTGTTCAACTCCGACGTACTATGAAAAGGCCCTTTGTCATTCACAGGTCCTAAGCGAAATAGATTGAGTGATTGCGCTATGAAATTAAGTACATCTCACTTGAGTAATCGCAATACAAACAGTAAAGAATTATCAGGTATAAAAACTTAATTATAACTCAAGGAATTCATTAAACATTTTATTGATAGACATAAAAATGGACATAATACTTCAATGTCAACCGTGTCGTTACTTTGCGGCTACTATCTTTGACTTTTAATTGATCTTGATTTACGTCCATTTGTTTATAAATATGGACTTAACTGTTCATAATAATATTTGAAATGTTGTTTTGTCCTTGTCAATTCCGGTGACCTTGCGTGGCCGTTTGTCCTCGTGACGATGCGCGTAGGGCGACCACGAAAATTTGCAGAAGTATTCCTTTATCTCATTTTCCTTACTTTAAGATGGATAAATATATATTGAAAAGAAATTAATTTTAGAAGTTTTTATTTTTATTGTTTGATCTCTTTTTATTGGATATTTGTGAGGGTGTTTAATGAAATCCACAAGAACATACAATGAGCATGTTCGAGGAGATCCAAATAAAACGCAGGGACTTTCAGGCATATTATTTTTATTAATTTTTTTTTATTATTAATTAATTTTCTTTTACACAATAGTAACATAAGCTCTTTGATATGGTTATGCGTTAGTTTATTCGAATAAATTTATATCTTATCCTCGTACAAGATTAATGAGAATTTATTAATATTAGTCATCAAGAAAATGAAATTATAATGTATCTATAATATCAATGCGTGTTATAATGATTTACAATTAATTATATTACTTTATGTAACAATTATAACTTAACTTTAGAACAATATTCAATTAGTTGTTCTGGTTAATTAATCACAGATTCACTCGTAACAGATATTTGTTGAAAAAATAATGTGTGAGGTTAATGAAAAGTCGCATTTGCGCAAGGGAATATAATAAGCCAGAGAGAGAGAGTACAGGTGCGTAAACGAATTTACGACCGGAAGAAACTGTCTTTGGATACACAAAACGTTCCTTCAATTGAATGTTCCGTCGTGGATCGCAAGGCCTATGTGTCGTCGTGTATGTAGGCCAGAGCCACGACGGAGCGGTGAGTGAGCGAACAAGCGAGCAGCGCCGCCGCGGACGCCTCTACCGGTCGAAGGACGAAGCACAGCAGTCCGCGTGCACGTCGTTGGCGCGTCAGTGCCGGCTCTGGTCTTCGTAGCAGTGGACGTTGGGTGCCGAAGCTGCGGGATCTGACGGAGCGCCACGCTGCCTCTCTGTACCTCTTACCTCCACAGCGCGGTCGGCGGTCAACGTCTTCTTGGCGAACGAACGTAAGTTCAAGTGCTTGTGCGCGGGATCGCGTTTTGATGCACTGCGCTGTGGAAACTAACGGAATATGATTGGTCAGTGGAGATGTCGGTTTGTCGGACGATTTGCTTGTAACGGGATTGACTATTGCGAGCGACATGTTGTCCAATGCCCGACCAGTGCTAAATTTTCTATTGGATGCCCCGTGCCATGTAGTGAGCACGTGAAATATTCCGATAAACTGGCGATCTCAGAACCAATCATTCCCTACTAGAAATCAAACACAATACACCTATGAATACATTCTAGCACTTCACTACCAACGGAACAAGTGCGCGCTATTGTAAAAATGATTTGCAACATCCTTGAATGTTGTGTTCAATCTCAAACCACTTCGTTGTACCATTTCAGAAACTTACACGACCGAACTCTTAACACACAGCTGCGATTAACATTTAGGAAATACGATTTCTTGGAGAAGGAGTGTGAATAGAATAAATCTCAACAAGAGCACGGAAAGCAGAAATTAATTGTTTATTAACGTAGCAACTACTTTAATAATGCCTTTGCACAATTGTCGAGTGCAATAAAAAAACTATTTTCTGTTGTCACAAGCTGGGAAGGAAGAAATACATTGACAATGTGTTTCACTATTTACTGAAACTAGTTCTTCATTTATCATTCGTTTTTTTTAACCGAACTCCGTCAATCGAACGAGTTTTTGTAACATCGGGAATTATCAACATTTGTGAATCAACTGAAATAGTTATTTTTTTCTTATTTTAAGAGGATTGAAGTTTTATTGCTATTGGCTTAGTAATGAATCATTTAATTCTGTGTTTTCTAACATAAAATTATTTCTCTCACCATCCAATTACTAGATAGTTTTGTATTGTGTTGATAACATTTGCAGTACTTTCGCGGATCAAGTTTTACAACCCTGGGATTTACAGTATATATTTTTATCGTGCCATTGAAGTAAAGGTTTGTATGTAATCACACGAATGACAAACTCTATATGACAGATACGAAACAAATGATTAAAGAGAAAAAAAAACGTAATTGAACAAACGAAGATCGAAACTATGAGGCCACGAAAACAGGATAACAACTGCAGTTATAAGGATAGCCGTTTTTCTTCTAATATTTTCGTTTCATAGTTTGCCTGCGTACTGATAGTAGCTCTCAGGTGAATGTTTCTTTTGCTTCAATCGTTATCGGGGCGCGCGAAATAGGCAGATATTTCAAGAAGGTCAGCTAGCGGAAATGAATGCAGTTGTACGCCTGTGCGTACAGCGGTGTAAATGCTGCAATGATCGTGTTATTATGGAGCGCGAGTTCACAATATATGTTGTTTTTAAGAACGTAGTATCTGTAATGTTTACGGAACACCTAAACCCATTTATGAGACGCAAATTATCGAACAAGAAAATTCATTAAGTCATGTCAACTTCAAAGTATACATTGATTACTTTCTCCATTGGAGCAGGGAATTTTTGTCTTTTATGAATGCAACGAAGATAATTCTAAGGAATGCCATAAGAAATGAATGTAACGCCAGCGTATCTCACGTTCTCTTTACGCGATAGTAACTTTTTACCCCGTCCGGGCATAGTTTTGTCTATTACGTTTATAGCGATCACTAACAAATACTCGGAGTAATGAGTCATTCAAATTGTATCAAGTGTATTTTGAATTCGAGATTTCCGTTTGTGCTGACTAACTGTAAGTACTCACTTCCGGTCAGGTTACGAATGATATCTTGAACAGGTATTAGTGATAGACCATGTAAGTGCTGAACTACAGGATGTTTCAAAGAAAACAGAATTCTGATCTGAAGTAATTACTCTTGATAGGACATGATGAATTATCAAGGCGTTCTATCCTTATTGCTCACTGTATTGAATTTCTTACTGTTATCAATGTGATTACAATGTGATTTTTCAGATTGCCTCGTGACAAAGAATTTACTTTCTGTAAAAATTTCTTTATCGGTTAGAATATCTTAGGTAAAAATTTCTTTATCGGTTAGAACTTTCTTGACTTTTTCTTTATGAATCATTGGTTTAAAACAAATATTTTTTGTCCGTATAAATTCTTTTGATTTCCTCCAGTTAGTCACAGGCAAGCATAATCTGACTGCTGTTTTACTGCGAGATCGGCCTTTACGATACAGTCGTGGTATATATAAAATGTATACATAATATAATTAATGGTTTATAGTTAGTGTCTCTCTATTGTTTTTAAACGTTTGACATGTATTAAAAACATATTATTCGATAATGAGAGGGTAACTTGAGAGCCTAGAATTACATTAAGCAGCTCCGCTTCTGCCTTAGGGCCGTTGACCGTAATTGATGGGATGGTCCCTAGCTTGCTTCTGGTTGGTAAATTTGTTTATCATCCTCCACACGGTCATACTCAGTTTGAAACTGCATTTTCACAGTGAATTTTTTATTATTGACTGAGTATGATAAACTAAAATGATAATTAAACTTGTTTGGTTTATAATCTGCACTCATGAGTAAACGGTTGTTTTCCTCTATGGATCTCTTAATTGAAATAATCGAAGGACGAAATTATTTAATCTATTTTGTCTTCATGTCGTCTGATTTTCATTTCCAACCGTCGATTTATTTTTTCTTAGCAATATAAGATTGTGTAAACTTGATTGTCATATTCACTGACCCCCCACTTATACTACTGACCTCTACTGTCAGTCAATGGGATCAATCAAACACCACGTAAACTATAAAATAAGCAGCATTTTATTCTTGAACTCTCTCCTGTTTTATAAATATTAACGATATTGTTTCTGCAAGAATCCTAACTAAAATTCCTTACAAATTTTAATAAATGTATCCAGTACATAGTTTTGATTCTGGTACTCACTTTTAATAATACTCTTGATTAATATTTAGAAGCATTCGAAATTTTAGTACAGATTATATTATATTGTTCATTTGTTTTCCTTTTTTATTAATCCTCTTGCTTCGCTTTCTTGGAGTTTTCTCATTGTCCTCTATGTAGAGCTGCACCCCAGTGAGCTCTTTGGGACTTCGCCCCAAGCCAGTCTCGATGAATGGGAGTTTTCTAGTCGCGACATGGCGTATTTTGCCCAGTGTAACTCATGTTGTGATTGTGCGCAACATTGAACCAATAGCTTTTTGATGAAACGAATTTTTCATATAATTTGAGATTATTAAAGACACTAAAATTACCGACAACCGTGACGTATTCGTAGCATCTCTGGTCCCTGCGTTGTACTGAGCGGAAGGGCGTGTATTCGATACCCTTCTCGGGCGAATCGAGTGAGGTTTTCACCTTGGGGTTTCTCTTGAGTTTAGTGGAAAATCGAGCCTGCTGGCCTGGATCTCGCTACACCATAAAAATAAGATTTGAAATAAATAAATATAATTGCGTCACATTTTGGTTGCTGACCGTTATATTTCCTTTTTCCATCTCTGGGGTTTTTACCCCTCAGACCCCTGTTTGGGGCTGCGCCCTGCAAGCTCGCCTGTAGGGGGTTCAGTCCGGCGTCGAACTTCGCTCCGATGACATTTTGTGACATTATTAGAACAGCGCTGTCCAACTGGCGGCCCGCAAAACTTTTTTTGTGGCCCCGAGGTAAAGTACACTTTACATGAAATTCTCATCAAACATTCGGAGGGTGGCATAACTGTGTGTTATGCTGTCAAAATAAATATTTGACGTGACATGACATGTCTATTGAGAGAAAATAGAAAATGGAATTACACAATCATATATTATAATACGAATACATTGTATTTTAATTCTAAATATTAAAAATACTTTTTAGAAAAATACTATTTAATATTTCCAGCTTAACATAAATTAAATGACAAAAATATTGCGTTACAAATAAAGAAATATCTTTTAGTTTTCTTCGCCGGGGAACATTTTGCTAAACCCCATCCCACGCCGCGTCGCGGAATCAGATAAAGTTTAGACTGTATTAAAGGAAATACAGAGGTAATGTTTCCGGAAACGGAAGTACTTTTGCATCGACGATCTCATCAAGAACGCTTTCAATACATTTTTTCTTTCGTAAATAGTACTTAATGCATTTTTTTCATTATTTGTAATAAAAGTTATAGTTGAAATAAATTTATTTGAATCGTGAACGTCGACTAGAAGTGGATGGAAGCTCTAATAGAATTAGTGCTTTCTTTTCGATTCGCTTGAAGCGTCGAATGCACATCTCCTCTTTTGACGTCCTTCTGAGAAAAGCGATCCGTTTGCGATTCGGAATTTGACGACTTCTCTTTTCTTCAAAGCTTCGAGGCGCAGGTCACGAGATCCCCGGCACGTGCTCTCTCGGAGGACATAAAAAAACAGAGAGCACATGGGCACGTCGTACCCATAACACCCCACCCCTTCATCCCCCATCACTCTCCCCCCTCCTCCTGTGCTGATTAATGGGACAACGTCATCTCCGATTTCAGAAGCATCCGATGTCTTATTTCTGAAAGGTAACTGATTTGTTACTATCCCTTTTGTCTCCCATCGTACTCAAGCAATTGCTCGAAATAAGGAACCATTACAACGAACTACATTCATAATTACTACGAACCATCATTCACACTCGTAATTTAATTAAAATATTTCTAATCTATCTATTTATAATATACTCAGAATAATCTATAGTTCGCTAATAACTTGTACATGTAAATTTACAAACATATTTGCGTTAAATTACAAATATATTGACATTATATATGGATTATAACTCGCAGCTAACTTTTTATCTTATGTAGGAACTTTTGCTGAAATTTTTTGAATCCGCCTCTGCCTTAGGGCCCTTGATCGGAATTGATGGTATGGTCCCTTGCTTGCTTCCGGAGAGTAAATTAGTTTATTGTCCTCCACGCGGTCATACGCAGTTTGTACTGTTTTTTGACAATAAATTTACATAAATTTACTTATTTCGACCGTGTATGTGGAGAATTTTTATTGAATATCACGACACAAATCCGATTCAGAATCTCTCTCTATAACACGAGGTATGCGTCACAGGTGCTCTCTATCTGTGTACGAACAGAATATGGCCAACAACAAATCGCAACGCGTTTTTCACTTGAAACCAAGTAAATGAAGGAATACTCTGAGAATCTGCAAAATGCTAATTTAATGCTGTCTTCATAATAAATAAATAAATTAGCTAATATTTCGGTATCAAAGTCTATAATAAATCTTCTTCCGTGTTGCCTCCGCCAATATCTATTGATAGATTGTTTCCGCGTGCTGACGGTTTTACGTTATCACTTACGAAAATTTAAATTAATCTTTTATGTAGTAATACGACGACTTTTTAGTGACAATTGTTTTGATACATTGGTTTTTCTTTTTATAACATTCAGTATAATAATAATAATAATATACTTATTTACTGCAATTGGGTAGATCTTACCCGGTGGCAGTATATAAGGAAATACAATACAAAAAATACAAAAAAAACAAAAATACATATCACAGAGAACAGAAATAAAAAATTGGTAAATAAATTATTAAACTATATTATTGAACTAATATTAAAGTATTAAATATATAAGAAAAAACATTTTACCCTGAAACATCGAAATAATTGATAAAAATAACTCATTGCACATTTTATTTCACTGATGACCCAAACACTCGATTTACCCTTTTCGTTGCACTTCACTTCACATTTCCCTTCCCACCTTATTCTAAATCACTTATTTCCCTCGTATCACTTCACTTCACTACCTTCCCATCTATAGTAACGTACCCATTCTTCCCGAACTTGCCTAATCCTTTTAATTTGTCTGCTCCCCTTTCATTAGAGCGTTTTTAAATTTAAGAGAGGTTGCTGAGCCCGATAGCGCTCCCACGACGTCCGCAGGAAAATTTGTTCCAGTCCCTCATCGATCTATTGAGAAACGAGTATTTTCCTACGTCTGTTTTTTGTTTCCTTTCACGAATTTTGAAAAAGTGATCTTGTCTACCCTATCTAGTCGGTTTTTCTAAACGCTCCTATGCGTTTGTTCATAATTATTTACTGACATGTTCTTGTTGTATTGGAGTGGGACACAAATCCGATTTTTTCCCTTAAATGACAATTCTCTTCTTATAATTAGGGAAAAGGGGTTAGAAGCTGCTGATGATTTGTTATCACGGTTTGAGTTCGCAAAACCTGGAAACTTGAAACCTTGAGAGAAAAACAATTTGTGATAAACAAGAACATAAACCTTGAAAATGTTTCCATTTTATCCAGAAAATAACCACTCGCATTTCGTGGGAGACGTCCTAATTGGTTCCGTGAACGGATGAAAAGAGATAATCACTACGTAAGTGAGTTGTAAGAGAATCTTTTTCTTAAAAAAGATCATCTCTTACATAACGTACTCATCCTTTTGGAATGTGCGAGGAACTAGGAAATTCAGCAAGTAATTGGAGCTTGCCAATAAGACCAAAACGCTGACTCGAATGAAATATTCTCTTGTTTTTTTTTTGTTTTTTTCAACGTTGCCTTATAGTGCTGATGATTTCGGTGCGAACATTTCAGAAAATATTTGTGTAAGTTCCTAATCGCTCATTTAGATAGGAATCCAAGGAACTTCTACAGTGTAAGGAAAAATACAAGGTTTATTAGTCGAGAAAAAGTTATCACTTAAAACTCATATGATAAGTTTTTCGTGTTGCCCACCTTTATTTTCCGTCACAAATCAAAATAAAACGAAAGATCTACATATATTTATTTATTTTCTCCATATATGTAACCCCCGTTACATTAGCGTTTTAAAATTATATAAATTCTATAGAGTTCAATCTGGAAAAGACCCTTTCTCGTATACTTCCCATTATTTCCGAACATCAACGTATTTGTGAAGTGGGAAATGAAGGAAAGTTAATGTTTTAATACATTCTTGATATTTGAAGTTTATTGTGAAACTATCTTCAAGGAAATAATTATAATACTACATTCTTCGATCATTTTGGAACCAGGTTTTGCGAGTATAAATACCCCACAAACATGGAAAGATTACTGAGTGAATATTTTGGATGTAACTATGTCATTGAAACGTCATAATTGCGTAAGACGTGAGAAATAATACGATATTATACCGAGATTGTGTTGCCAACAACCAGAAATGTAACTCATGGGCACCTTTTTTCTTGTTGATGTCATAACTCGCTTTCTACCAGTGGAATCGAAAACAACTATTCTTAAAAAAACTATTGTCGGAGAGTCCATGTCAAATTTTTCGCCCTGCAACAGTCAGTTGCTTTTCAGTCCTAGCGGTGGCGCAGGTGGTAGTGTTGTCGCTCATCACCAAGTCATCCCGGGTTCGATTCTCGATGGGGTCAGAAGTTTTCAATCCGCATTTGCCTTTGGGTCCTTGATTGGAATTGATGGGATGGTCCCTTGCTTGCTTCCGGAGATCAAGTTAGTTTATCGTCCTCCACGTGGCCATACGCAGTTTGTAACTGCTTTTTTGACAATAAATTTATTTATTTAAGCAGAATTTACGATTAATTTCGTTCAAAATAATTTTCTTACGCCAATGTCTTAAATCGATCAATTTATTAGCAAGCAACAAGTTAATTCTGAGTAAATTTCGTGATGTAGATGCACTGGCCGCAATTGCGAGGGGCGTGACGAATTGTCAATCGTCCTCTTGGAAATATGTACTAATTCAAATGCTGCTGTATTTTGTCGGAGCTGTTGGTTGATATTCCTTTAAATGATACTTTGGGGAGCAGAAAGTGAGAGAGGAGAAAAGTGAAACTCCTGCTTTTATGTTTTGGGTTGTGATTCCACTAATTCTCAAAGCGACCCGCGAGCTGAACGGGTTAACGTACTATCACGTTGCTCAGTTGGCAGTTTACATTATGGAATAAAAGTAATGTGAAATTATTTTTTTTCCACTGTTACGTCTTCGTAGCAGAGTTGGGATCTCGAGATTCGAGAACTTATTTTTTGTTGTTATTTTTTCTAAATTTTAATTCTAGAAATCCTCAATCAACATATTTCCTCGTCAATAAATCAAAATAATCAAAAATGATAAAAGACATGTTTATTTAAGAGAAAAACCCATTTGCTGGAGCAAAAGTTTTAGCTTCTAATAATGTTACATACGATATTTTATGGCTAATTTGACTTTTATTTTATTGATCTGCTCAAATCACTATCTGGATGGGGGGGGGTGTCTATTAAGGGCTTCGCTCATCCATTAAAAGCACGTTGTGTTTTTTTTTGGGTAAACGAAATTTGAGTCACTGGCTACTCGGTGTGCTGATTTTTATTAGTTTGTGGGCATTAAACGCCCTAAAAGAGTTTAACAAAATAAAATGCTCGCCGTATTATTATTATTATTTATTATACTTTACTTCTCGCTTTATTTCAATCGCGGTAATACGTTTTAGTCCAGATTCGAGCGAGAAATCAAAGAGACTTAGGCGAGCACTTCTCTTGAAATGTGCGCCGTTCCCTGGAGTACGATTTTCTGCTCTTCATATTCGTTAATGGGTTCTGGGATATTATCTAAATATTTACGGTGTCCTTTATTTATGGTTCCGAGGGCTGCCACAATAACTTATGTAAATCTCCCCATTAAAAAAATAAAATAAACATTCTTCGGACTTCTATTTGTTTCTTTTTTTTATTATCATTATTATTATAAATATTTAAATCAACCTCAGTTTTCACTGGTTAAATAATACATAACGCGGGTATGTCACCAAGGCATTATGTATGGCTTATAGTTCTGTCTAAAAATCTCCGAACTATAGAGCATGTACCAAGCACCGCATATTTCTGCATCTCGTTGTAGGTATTGGGATGCAGTCCCAACAGCCTTATCCCTTCGTGGAGTTTCTTGGGGATGAGTCGTGTAGCAGAGATAATAAGCGGAATAACGATGATTTTTTCTTGATTCCACATCTCTCGTATCTCTGCGGCCACACATAAATATTTGGTTTCTTGGACATGTTGTTGGTTAATGTGATTGAAATGTCAATTATAAATGTTTCTTTATTACTATTCTGTCTGGCTTGTTGAAAGGCAGGGTCCGATCCGATCCGCTCCGCTATTACTTCTTGATTCCTTCATTCTCAATTACTGCTTCAGGTTTGTACATGTTGTACACTGGATTCACTTCATTGAGTGCATTGTGGGCAACCGCGAGTCTTTGATGTACAGTAGCAGCCACCATATTGTGTCTCTCCAAGTAGTCACTCGGGGCTAACGCTGAGCAACCGGCTATTATGTGGTCAATAGTTTCATTGGCAAAGTAACACTTTCTGCACTTATCCGATGGAATTTCCTCGCCTACAATGTATTTCCTNAATTTATTAGCAAGCAACAAGTTAATTCTGAGTAAATTTCGTGATGTAGATGCACTGGCCGCAATTGCGAGGGGCGTGACGAATTGTCAATCGTCCTCTTGGAAATATGTACTAATTCAAATGCTGCTGTATTTTGTCGGAGCTGTTGGTTGATATTCCTTTAAATGATACTTTGGGGAGCAGAAAGTGAGAGAGGAGAAAAGTGAAACTCCTGCTTTTATGTTTTGGGTTGTGATTCCACTAATTCTCAAAGCGACCCGCGAGCTGAACGGGTTAACGTACTATCACGTTGCTCAGTTGGCAGTTTACATTATGGAATAAAAGTAATGTGAAATTATTTTTTTTCCACTGTTACGTCTTCGTAGCAGAGTTGGGATCTCGAGATTCGAGAACTTATTTTTTGTTGTTATTTTTTCTAAATTTTAATTCTAGAAATCCTCAATCAACATATTTCCTCGTCAATAAATCAAAATAATCAAAAATGATAAAAGACATGTTTATTTAAGAGAAAAACCCATTTGCTGGAGCAAAAGTTTTAGCTTCTAATAATGTTACATACGATATTTTATGGCTAATTTGACTTTTATTTTATTGATCTGCTCAAATCACTATCTGGATGGGGGGGGGTGTCTATTAAGGGCTTCGCTCATCCATTAAAAGCACGTTGTGTTTTTTTTTGGGTAAACGAAATTTGAGTCACTGGCTACTCGGTGTGCTGATTTTTATTAGTTTGTGGGCATTAAACGCCCTAAAAGAGTTTAACAAAATAAAATGCTCGCCGTATTATTATTATTATTTATTATACTTTACTTCTCGCTTTATTTCAATCGCGGTAATACGTTTTAGTCCAGATTCGAGCGAGAAATCAAAGAGACTTAGGCGAGCACTTCTCTTGAAATGTGCGCCGTTCCCTGGAGTACGATTTTCTGCTCTTCATATTCGTTAATGGGTTCTGGGATATTATCTAAATATTTACGGTGTCCTTTATTTATGGTTCCGAGGGCTGCCACAATAACTTATGTAAATCTCCCCATTAAAAAAATAAAATAAACATTCTTCGGACTTCTATTTGTTTCTTTTTTTTATTATCATTATTATTATAAATATTTAAATCAACCTCAGTTTTCACTGGTTAAATAATACATAACGCGGGTATGTCACCAAGGCATTATGTATGGCTTATAGTTCTGTCTAAAAATCTCCGAACTATAGAGCATGTACCAAGCACCGCATATTTCTGCATCTCGTTGTAGGTATTGGGATGCAGTCCCAACAGCCTTATCCCTTCGTGGAGTTTCTTGGGGATGAGTCGTGTAGCAGAGATAATAAGCGGAATAACGATGACTTTTTCTTGATTCCACATCTCTCGTATCTCTGCGGCCACACATAAATATTTGGTTTCTTGGACATGTTGTTGCTTGATGTGATTGAAATGTCAATTATAAAGGTTTCTTTATTACTATTCTGTCTGGCTTGTTGAAAGGCAGGGTCCGATCCGATCCGCTCCGCTATTACTTCTTGATTCCTTCATTCTCAATTACTGCTTCAGGTTTGTACATGTTGTACACTGGATTCACTTCATTGAGTGCATTGTGGGCAACCGCGAGTCTTTGATGTACAGTAGCAGCCACCATATTGTGTCTCTCCAAGTAGTCACTCGGGGCTAACGCTGAGCAACCGGCTATTATGTGGTCAATAGTTTCATTGGCAAAGTAACACTTTCTGCACTTATCCGATGGAATTTCCTCGCCTACAATGTATTTCCTGTAGTTTAATGTCGGATTCACTTGATCCTTAATTGTTAGCATCATTCCCTCTCTCTCAGCAAAGACACTGCCATTTGCGAGCCAAGAATTAGAAGCTTCACTATCTACTTTTGGCTTATTTAGTTGGTAGACATGTTTTCCATGGATGACTTTACAACTCCAACTCTCTAATAATTGGGTCTCGTTACGCTCTACTACGCTTATTATCATTATTATTATTATTGTTTTTTGTCAATTCTCAGCTCAAGGCTGGAGAAGAAGGGGTACGAGACATGCCAAGCACCCCCTTCTTTAATTTGATTTTGTAATTACAAGAACTTCAAAACAGTTCGACAAGTTTGCAGGACGACAGCTTTTTGCATAGGTAGGAAAAGGTGTCGAGGAAGTTCCCTGTAGAACCCGATCTTTTTTCCTGTAGAACACCAAATCATGTCTATTATGTTACAGTTATTATTATTATTATTATTATTAATTATTATTTAGTTCTCTCAACTTGTGTTGGTTTTTCTCTCAGCAGTAGATTATTAAATCCAGTTCTGCTGGGAGGAAGAATCTATTTCAGGTCCACGAACTTTCTGGTAATGTGGGCTGAGGACAGAAGGACGCTGTGTTGCAATCTACTTAGTATATTGGTGTTGATTTGGAGTCGACCAGGGATTGGGGTACTAGTCCTAGGGTAGATAAAATGATAGGCACTATGATCACTTCTTGAACATTCCAGAGTTTTTTTACTTCAAATGCTAGTTTTTGGTATTTTGATATTTTGTCGTTCTTTGTTTTTTCTAGATTGTTGTAATTTACGACAGCAAAATTGAGGGAGATACACTTTTGATTCTTTTCTTTTCCAAAGGATGGTATCGGGTCTGTTGTGAGTTGTTGTTAGGTCAGTGAGAACACTTCTGTCCCAGTACAAAATATTTGCTTTCAAATCGTCTTGGAGGACTGGTTGAGGTTTATACAGATGGTCTGAAGTTCTTAATGAAGTTCAGTGATTTTGCAATTTCCAGGTGGATTATTTTTCCCATGTTATCGTGTCTAGTTTTGTAATCATTTTGGGCCAACTGTGTGCAACCACCAATGATATGCTCGAGAGTTTCCTTGCTTTGGTTACATCGTGATTCCGATTTCTGTGAACCTGTGATTCTTTATTGTTATTATTAATGACGATTATTTCCTCGGATGTGTTGTAAACATGGCAGTGACTTTCGCGACGCGTTTTGCTCCTGGAGATCGTCGCTTGCCACCCACTGTGCCTTGAGTGGGCCACGGTCTGCTTGCCTTGGAGAGCGTGACGTTGCTTCGGTGGAGCTCCGTTGTGCATGAAGACCCCGCCCTTCTCGTCGTGTCCTCGTCTTGTTCCTTATACCACTACTACTATTACTACACAGCAACCGCGTAGAATCGGATCGATTGAACGAAGCTAATATCATTAGCTATGTCCTCTCAGTCACACAAGAAGTGGATTTTTATAACTTAGTATTCACGATGAGACAATCATAAATTATCTCGGACTAATATGCCATTAATCCATTTCAAATCCAGGAGAAATTTTCTTATTCAGTTCACCCTTATTTCTCAGTTTTTGCGTATTTTTATGTTTCGTTTAATGCCGAAGTTTGTGCGACGGTAATCGATTTTTACTTTCTCATGAACGTTAAGAACTTTCTCGTAATCATAAGATAATGTTTTCGAAACATATTTTTTTGAAATAAGTTTTTTTTTTCAACTGTCTGAGCGCTACAAACTGTTGAAACCAATTAAACTCTTTCTTCATAAATGGCATTGGCATTATTGTCGTCACAATTCTTTTGAAATTGTATATTTTGGTTCGAAAAAGATAAAGAAAACTTTAAGAAGTGACGTCATAAAAAATTTTATAATCATAAAAGAATTTATATATGATCGAACGGGGTGTTTGTGTTAAGCTTGATTTGGTGATATTGGCGCAAGCTTCTGTAGTTGTGTCTCCAACTTGTTCCTCCAAAATATCGTTTTGGAAAATTACAAACTATTCTTTTTTTTTTGTGAAAAAAAGAAAGAACATTTGTGTTAATAAGTTGCGTGTTTTCAACTATTTTCGGATTAATAGGATTTACAATAATTAATGTTCATCGTGGTATCATTGCCAGCGCTTTAAAATATAAATCACTGTGACGAATGAACGTCGTGTCTGGGAACCAATATGTTAAAATCGTCTAAACAGTTGTTGACATTTTTCGATCTCATGTTGTCTATGCTATGGTGTACAGTAAAAAATATTTTTTCCTGTCCCAGCAATGTAAAAGACCTTCATCTAATATTTAAAGGAATCCGATCAAGGCGCATGCTAAACAAAATGATCGCCTCGAGAATATCTGACTCACGCCGTTGATTATTTGTGTACTGTTTTTTAGCTCGTAGTGGTTATTTTTAAGGGTTTTTTGTTGTGAATCACAAAGTCAATATCATGAATAATATTTTTTGCTAACAGAAAATATAATATAAAATTAAATATTTAGTTCTTTATCGTCTTACTAAAATACTCTATTTTCCCATTTTATTTGCTAACCACAATTACTGCTCTTGTAACTGATGACGCTTTCTCAAAACTATTGAGAGAGATATTAAAACAGAACTTTTGCTCAGTCAGGTAAAGTGTATTAAAAAACGAGATTACGTTTTTTAAATAATTTTACTATTATGTCTCAGATCCTTTTTGTAGCACTTGTAAGATAATTATGATGTTGATCTTGACCAACATATATTATATAACGGAACGATATATTCGAGGATTGGTCATCAATAAAAGATTATTTTTACAACGCCAACGTTTCGGCAATTTATTTCATCTTCATCAGGGCTACAAAGAACATACACAATCTACATTATTTCTAGTATAGCTTTGAAACATATTGCTATGAATTGCCATTTTTATTTTTGTTTTTGACCTACACCAGGAAGGTTGTAGAGATGTAGTGAGTTGTATTTAGAGGTTATGGCTGGTGGTAATTGATGATGGTGTGGTTCCATATCATACAGGTATGTTGTTTTGTATTATAATAAGACTTTTTGGGTACGTTTTTGTAACAATTATTTAAAAGTAGATAGTGAGTAATAATTGATATATTGTGTGTGTTAATAAGATGTTTCAAAGTTGTACTAGAAATAATGTAAATTGTGTAAGTTCTTTGTGACTCTGATGAAGGCAAAATAAATTGCCGAAACGTTGGCGTTGTAAAAAGAATCTTTTATTGATGGCCAATCCTCGAATAAATCGTTCCGTTATATTGTATGATAATTTTTAATGTAGAGCCGTATTTTTTCAAGAATTTTTGGATGATGGATTCTACTCTTGGGATTTCGCATGTGCTGAGATATTTCTTATTCAGGATTATTTATTTATTTCCGCGCAATTGAGACAACTAATTTGAAACCACAATGTCAACTGGGCGGAAAATATCTATTGATAAATGTTTTTTTTTAATATGATACAATTCTCGGGGACGCAAGTCGTAGCTTACAGTCCTCGCAGTGAAAGAAAGCTAAGCAAGAGTTGTAACCAATGGAGCGAAAGCGCGGTGTTGTCACATCTGTTGTGGGGGGGGGAGATGATGACGTATTACAGACGGCGTGCGACGGCAACTACACAAAGGCTGCTCTAAACCATTGACACGCCGACTTCAGAAACTATTCTTTCAGCCAAACGTTAGGGATCAAGCCGTCACATCGGGCACGTCAATTGTACGAATTGGTTGATGTAGACGTTAGCGTCCATATGTAAACTCACTAAGATTCTGCTGACACGAGTAAAACACTCGCGTGTCTACGGTGAGAGGAAGAGTCGGCAATCTCGCAATGCTAGCATTGGCTCCTCCACTTTCCTAGACTTCTCCCTCATTCCTTTTTTTTCCCATATCGAGCAATGTAGCTCCATTTTTCCTCTCGATCTGTTCGTGTAAAGTTCTAATGAGTCAAATGAGCCATCTCTTAGGCTCCGCTGCAATGATAGTTGCCCTCATTACAAACGAAGCGTCGCGACACGCCGTTGACGCGTTCCGAGAAGGAGAGTTGCTTGCAAAGTGCAGTGAGCGAGTTCAAATGCTCCGAAGCGCTGCAATGCTCTCTCTCTCTCTCTCTGCGAATAACTCGCTTCGTGGCACGAAGAGGGTCTTCCAAGGTGATTCGACGATAAAAATAGACAATTCAAACAACCCCAACCCTCCTTTTTATTAAGCATCTTGAGGGTTCTTTTCTCGCTTCTTCTAAATAAATAAATACATTTATTGTCTGAAAAGCAAAAGTTACAAACTGCGTATGACAATGAACTGTGGAGGACAATGAACTAATTTACTCTCCGGAAGCAAGCAAGGGACCAGCCCATCAATTGCGATCAAGGGCCCTAAGGCAGAGGCTAAGGATTTAACATTTCAGCACGAACAAAAGATGAGAATAAAAATAGTTCGGTATATGTTATTAATAGAATATCAACTAGTTTGTATTTAATAAAACATAGAAAAGTCATTTCACAAGTACGCATTTGTATCAAACTATAGTTTATTTTGAAAATATTGTTTATAAATCGTAAGTATTAAAATAACACAATTCCGGATTTATTATCTCAATAGACGCCGTCCCTAGACCAGAGTATAGAGAGCAAGTATAAAACATTCGCATCTACTCGAAGGAAAATCGGAGAAAAACCCGGGCCGGGATGGAAAACCCAAATACAATGTTACATTTTCACTTTCACCTCGTCCGTAGATCTAAATCGGCTCTGTTCATCTGGAGGACTAGTAAATTTTACATCAAACGTTGGGAGGCACAACTTTGTGTAATAAATCTAAGCTTAATTAATTAAAAAATTAATTCTTCACGTGGCAATTCTTCACGGTGAGGGAAAAGAGAAAATTGTGTTCGGTATTACCCCGCTATACATTACAACACGAAGTCATTTTATTATAAAACTAAATATTGAAAAAATAACTTCAAAAAAGAAATATACAAAATGTAATATTTCCAGCTTGATATAAAATAAACTTGTTGAAAATCCAAATATGATCCATCAATTTCATTCGTTGGGCGCCATTTTGCCAAAGCCCATCTCGTGCCGAACTGATCGATGGAAAGTGTTCAGAAAATGGCCCGTGGACTAAGATATGTCGGAGAGCGCTGACCTAAATAATTTTTTTTTATCGATAATCAACGAATATGAAGTTATTTTCAAAAGAATTTCTTCAATGTTTTCTGTTCTCGTATCTTATTCCTAACGACAGAATAAGAAGAGAAGATTAAAATTTATTCCGCTTTCTTCTATGTAATTTACAAAGGGATAACGGAATAATTCCGGCTCTCGGATCCACTGAATGAACGTCAGCTTGGGTAACGTGGTATTAGACGAACGGAGTACGTCGTCATCTTTACGACTTTCCCTTGATTCGGGGAAGTTCACTGCAGTCTCGTGTTAACAGACTTATACTAATTACATTCTAAACAATTACATTGTAAACATTTATTAAACATGTTATATTCATTGGGACGAAAATAATAATTTAAAGTGAAATCAAGGGAATTATTTAAAGGAATTTAAATGANACAGCTTTAAATAGATGACACAAACTAAAAAACGAATAAACATAACCTTTAATCATTGTGTTTACAAAGATAATTTTATATTCTTCGCCCATTCGAAGGCTGAATGGAGGTTTCTTCTTAAAACCTAGAATCTCCGCTGAGGCGTTTCAGGAATGAGTGCATCGCATTTCGCGTCTTCTGTTCGCTGTGGGACTTCCGTATTGCGTGTCAAGGATTGAGAAAGAACCCAAACCACAATAAAAAAATTTCAACTTTTCAGCGATTGCCAAACACGGTGCTTTTTATTGTGATGACGTACGTTCGAAACGAATATGATGGCGTTCAAAAATCCTTCACTGAAGATAAGACCACTGTGCAGGGGGCAGGGGGACAGTTTACGCCGGACCCCATTTTTAAATACCTACGCGACAACCCTTCATCTCTCCTTCCCAGTTTCCTCAAACAAGTAGTTGTTTGGTGGGAGAGCACGTCTCATGGCCTGAACTTCGCCGTTAGACATGAAATAAATCTATATAAATTTTTTTAAAATATGTAAATATTACACGCTGTTCGTTTGTAAACGGATCACTTGAGAACGACTGGACCGATTTGACTATTAAAAAAATATATTCTGAAAATTCGGAATAAGGTTTTTAGGAAAAAAAAATCGGAAAAGTTCCCAGAAAATTGGAAAATTTGGGAAAAACTGAAAAAGTGCTTTTTTCTGTAGGATTTGTGTATGAGTTCAAGGTCATAACTCACGATTCGAATGATGGATATCCGTTATTTTTTTTGTTTTGTGCGTTATGGTGCTGGGAAAGTTTTCAGGAAAAAATATTGCGACTATTACAAAGAAAAGTCGGAAAATTCGGATAAACTGCAAAAATAGTTTTTTGTATGCACTCTAGATCATAACTAACGATAGGAACGACGAATTTGGTTGATTATTATTTGTTTTTGTTTCTTTTAATTTGTCAGTCGTGTGAAAATTTCCCATTAGTGTACTTCTGAATGTACCCTTCCTCAAATTGAATATCCATGGCCACAATCGTTCATAGATACAATGATCACTCAGAAATACGTTTTTTCTCTCATTTTTACTTTGTTTACACATTTAAAATAGCTTTTCACTAATTCACAAAACGATCACAAACAAAGTTGTTGAAACGCCTGCGGGGTCAGCTAGTAATCAATAAAATTGAAAACTTGTCTCTGAAAAAAAAATATAACCAATTTAACACGTTTTCGGCACAGAGAAAGTGTTCTACAAGGATCAATATTGTTAGTAATTTATTGTCGAAAAAATAATTGGTGATAAATTATTGTCGGTGACATTACAGTAACTGAATAAATTGTAGGATGTTTGTGTGATCTACAAACTGTACGTTATGTAAATATTCTCCTATTCATTTATTCATATAGTATGTTAATGTCTGTTTGATGAGCTACTAAGCATGATGGGCGTACGAAATGTGAAGGTTAATGTTTTCCTTCGTATACTTACTTCTGGCCTGAGGGGAGGAATGCAAGACTCGGAATGAGAGGGTGGTGGTGCGTGCATTGAAAATATGCTTCATGCCCTCACTACTGGGCTGTAGGATCAAATTGCAAATTGTGTTCCTAAAGCTCTATTGACATGAACACTGCGCCATTCTCCTGAGTGACTGACTAGTTCATTCACCCACGACTGGGAATGGGCTCTAATGACCNAAGCCCCAAAAAAAAAAAACCCCACGACTGGGGAAAAACTATCAAAGAACTTGAAAAAAATAGACGATAAGGTTTTAGAGGCTGACGAGGAAAAGTTCCTTGAAATTCCGATGTCGTCCGAAATGTGATTTTTCGAATTTTTGCTCTATTCACGAACCAATTGAAGTATCTTTTTGCTTTTTGTATGCGAACGTGTTATTTTGTGTACACTGAGATATAACAATTTGTTAAACTGTAACATAACAGCGAAAGACGACAACACTACTTTTCAACAGACTTTTCAACTAGTTATTTATATGGAAAAGAACGTTTTATCCTTGAATTTTCATCCTTGAGTTTTATGTTTTTAATGCGTGTTATTTGTTTGTAGCAGATTATTTCACTTGCTATGAATTGTTTGTAAAGTTTTAAGTGATTAATTGATCACGGTTATTTACTGCTCGTGGTATTTGTCACTCACTCTAACAATGATTTTTATTCTTATTTTTTATTCATACATGTATTTTTCTGCAGTTTCCGTTGTAGTAATTGCGTCTATTATAATTTTTTAATTACCACTAGATCATTAACAAACCTATATTTTCAAGTTAATAGATTTGTATTTACAAATTTTTCACAACTTTATGACATTTATTCGTACCGTTATCAGATTATTACATTTTTTATAAATACATTGCAGCATTAAAGCTTTTTAGAAAACACTTGCTATATCTATGGAATTAAATGTATTTTTAAATGGTTTCAAATAAATATTTACATTAAAAAAATTTATTTAGTGAAACAATATTTTCAATAATATATTTTTATTGATATATTTTATCAAGTGTATGTGCATGCTCTTGCCACTAAAAGGTTTAAAGGCATTTTCATTCCACGTGGAAAAATACTTAAATCAAATGTTATTAAATGCATCTCAAGTGTTACAAATACTGTCAAATGCGATTTATTATAAAAATTGGCTTTTTCATCGATTTAAGTAAAATCATTCTAACATTGTGTAATTTTAATTCATTTTCAACTGTATCAAATTTAGTGTTTGAATGTAGAAAGAACAAATCCTTGGTCTGCTTTGGAACATTGTTAATTTATTCAATATTATAAAATACATCCGAAAAGTTAGAAAATTTATTTGTGATTGAGTCTTATAAAGCTATGACACCATTAAAGACCATTATAATCAGAGACGGAATGATTTCTTTTTTGTAATTTCAACTCGGTTTAATAATCTAAAGAGTGAATCTTTAACTCACTGTACGAAACACAATTTAGGTGCGACAAATGAGGTCTTCCTAATGTTTCATTCGTTGTAGCTCATCATGGGATCAATTTGAGGCAAATTCGACATCGTTATTTAATGAATTATAAAGTACAAAAACGTCTTTGACTGATTTTGGTAGAAGACGATGTAGCATGGTGTTGTACAACTACTACAAATTATTTTTTGAGGAGAACTAGAATAATTAAATAATATGAATATTAAAAAGTTAAACAAGAATATGAAGTTCAAAATGAAAGGTAAATACTTGAAATATTCTCAATAAAAAACTTTTGCCGTGACTATTTTTCGGTCTCATTTTTCTTCGGATTGCGTAACACTGTTGTTGTAATCTTCGCAAATATAGCCCATTCGAAGGTTGTAATAAATAATAAATATAGCCCATTCGAGGGTCGTAAAAATAAACAGGTGTTCCTAATACGACCACTCATGGACTACGCGAGTACTTATCCCACACTATTAAGATAGCAATATATACGTATGTATTTAGTCGCATCGTAGCGAATATTAATATTTTCTGCACCTATTCAAATTTATATTATCTTAACTAAAACGAAGTTATCCTAAAGTATTCACGCTACTTTTTCAACGTTATCGCGTAGGAACAAACTCATTAGGTATTCTCCAGACGTAGCGTATTTTTTATCCTTTTTGCACGTAAACTTGTTCCTTCGCCAGGATGGCCTGTGTCAAAACCCCCTCGTACGATTGCGCTGGAGGCCGGTTTGCGAAGAGCCATGTTGCGAAAGTCACAAGGTATTCTCTGCGGCCGTGACGATGGCATGGGAGATAAATACGCTGGAACCGCAAAGACGCGGGATATCTGGATTCGAGCTCTTTTTATCATAGAAACGTGACTCTCTTCATCAGGTGTTCCCTAAACACAGGAGCACCACGCCCGCGTATCTAGACAAACTGACGATATCCCCTGAATACATGACGGTGATTAAATGATAGTACATAATTATCTATGTCAAGAATTATATTACAAACTGACAAACAATACCAAATTAATATATGATTCCGGTTTTACGAAATTTTCAAATTACACTTCCCTTGACGAAAAACCAAAATTATGAATAATTTTGACTTCTATTCTAAAATGTAATAATTGGATACTTATAATTATTATTCCTTGATGTGTAATTAGTGATTTGGAATCTCGTTATTAAAAAGCAAGGCTTGTTCGAAGCATTTGATGGGAGATGTATCTATGGGGATATTGCGTTTGAGTTACCCCAGGGGAATGATTAAAAATTCTAAATGGAAATCAATTTGGTAGGGTTGAGTATGTTATCTCTGTACCTCCGTCCCTTCCCGTATTTTCTTTTATGCGCTTTTGTAGGAGTAGATGGGATCCATTGCTTGCCTCCGGAAAGTAAATTGACTTATTGTTATCATATGCTGGGTTCTTTTGGTCATGTATTATTGTTCTTAGAGGTGTTCAATAAAATACGTTCCCAAAGTAGAGAATCTTAGAACCCTCCCCACTTCGTATCATGTTCTCACAAAAAGGATCCCTCGACGATGACGTCTCAAATTTATCAAGTACCCCCCCGGTTTTGAGAAAAACAAAAACAAAAAACAAATACCATGTTTGATTTTTGCAATGTTCGTGATCTTCAATGTCTACATAGTAATATGAAACTCGATGAACGTAACAAATCTTAGTGGCTGAAATCCCTGTGGTGGCGTAGGTGGTAGTGTTATCGGTGATCACCAAGACATCTCGGGTTCGATTCCCGATGGGGCCAGAAAATTTGTAGCTTTTCACATTAATGTCTCAGTTCATACAGCTGTGACTACTGAAAAGCAAACCTTCCCTCCTCTATCCAGCTCCTCCTAGTATCAATAACTCTAACTATTACTAACCCTCCACGTGGACCAAGTTGTTGGTAAACCCGGCTAACCGGCCCACCTACTAACAATAGCCTACAACTCAACACCTAACTGATATCACTCCATGTAGAGAAGCTTCAATAGCACTTAGCTACATTTCCCATTAACTAATACTACGATACAAAATCTTAGTGACCCCCGTCCTTCCCTCTATGACTGATCGTACATCAACGTAAGAGCGTATTTTAGTATATGGATGATGTCTTACTAGATGTGAATGAATCATAGTTCTAGGGAAGTTCCTTGAATTATCTCCTGCGCTGTTTCTGCCTGAGTCGTCCTTCGTCGCGTGTATCTCTACCGTTGCGTTTATAGAATGCCGAGTGAGCGTATTGCTTCTCCCTGTTGCCCGCTTTCCGCGCCGACGTCGCATGGAAACCCAAACATTGCGCGGCCAACTCGCAACTATTCGCTGACGCACGCACGACAAACGAGTGACCTTAAAGAACTATGCCTCAACAAACGCACACACACACGCCTCGACTCCCAGAGAAATTAATATTGTTAAGCAAAATCGTGGTGTTAAATATGTGTGTTATTTTCAGTTACTTAATATAATCAAAGAACGTGTTGTTTTTTGTGACGAAGTTAATGTTTCACTTTAGTTTCGTTTCAAATCCTTCGCTTCAATAGTTTATTTGTAATAGAGGAAAGCAAAGTATTTTGGTATGGGAAGTATTTGTACCATTCTTCAATACGGCGCAAAATGAGGGATTACGTTTCTCAAATTCGTGTCAATGAGTTTACACAATTACTTAAAACATACCAACGTTTCGGCCCCTTTATTGTGACCTTTATTTGGGTGAGTTGTCTGTATAAAAAAACCGCTTAAACTATATGGAAATTTGCTTTCAGTCGCATTGTCTGAAACTAAAGTATTTTGAGCAGAAACTCTTGACCGAGTGTTACAAAAGGGATAAGAATTCTTGAGGTTTGGTCATGTACAACATCCATCAGATTGCCAACGTTCCGATATTTATTAAGTCATCAGGGACCTCTTTAACCGTCGCAAGCCCACGTCGAAACGTTTGTAAATTGATGGGTGCTGTATTCCACAAATCCTCAACAATTCCTATCACTTAAGTGCTTTATTTAGCTGGTACATAACTGATCAAAAGTCACGGTTGAAAAACCAGCATTTTCTCCCCGTACCCCGGTTGGTTTTTTAAAGCAATTATTATTCCGTAAGGCGTACCTGTTGGTTTGAAAACTTAGGTCAACATTAAATGAGTATAGTAACGAAATTTCCATGTTTTGCCATGGAAACCAATTTATTTATATATTTCAAAACATGTTTTCTACAGCGTGAATCTGAATTGTGGAAATTTCTGGCAGGAAAATGCTTTGTAATAAAAAGTTCATTTCAGAAATTTCCAATATTCAGATTCACTGATGATGACGGTCACGCTGTAGAAAACATGTTTTGAAATATATAAATAAATTGGTTTCCATGGCAAAACATGGAAATTTGGTTAATGTATTTACAAATGATAATTACAACTCACCTCCTTCATATATTGAATGAAAACACGCACGAGTAACTGCTGCGATTCTTCTAATTGCTCTCTTTTAACTCGAATCGCGCCTGATTGGTGCAGAGTCAATTGTGGGAGTATCGTCTGAGGCTGAGTTCCATTGCACACTGAAGCACCCGCCAGACATTTGTCACAATGTTGCTGGAGATCGGGCTGATTGAACACCAAGTCTTGAAATCATGTTTCACTGTCAAACTATCCTTCTCGTAAATACGGCCATGTCCGCGAATTTCGAATATTTCATCAACATCTCTCGAACCTTTCAGGCATTTTTAATGCTGACTTTAGTGTTAAAAAATAAATAAAATATACTTTATTGTCGAAAAAGCATTTGTAATCTGCGTATGGGGGATAAGAAACTACGTAACTTTTCGAAAACAAGCAAGGAACCATCCCATCAATTCCGATCAAGGACCCAAGGGTAGTAGTGGATTTATTTTCTTATTTATTAAATAATTTCATTTATAAGTACTGTAATAATTTATTATTCAATATGAATCGTAGATATTATGTTCAGCAAAAATGAGATCAAAAATAACAAAAGTAGTAAATGACATACCCGCCTATGGAAAATCTGCCACTTCCCGGAGGAAAACCGGAGAGCAACCCGGGCCAGGATGGGGGTACAGAGATAATGCACACAATCGTGCCAAAGGTATTAATTGTTCATTGTATATTGTAACACACATAATACATATTATTATACGATACAATAACGATTTCGTCTACGAAGCATAAATTTTTTTATGATACATAATAATCTTTTTGAATATCTCTCTATAGAGAAATGATTGTCCGCGTATCAACCCTTTATATAACTGTACAATTATTGTTTCTTTCGAGAATGATGAAATTTTGTACACTTGACCTTCCAAAATGGAGGTAATCACAATATGCATGATATTTCGATAAGCAACATGATCAACTATTTCCCATCCTTTAATATACAATTTTAGTACTTTTTTTTAGGAAATATTGTCTAGTATAAAAATAATATTTGTTGGAATGTCCTGTATACAAATCTATACTGTAAGATAAGTATTTCTAAAAAATTGGATGAAACTATTTAAACTTGTCTACGATATTTAAAATAGTTCTTTTCACTCACGAACGCAAATGTAGACTGATT
The DNA here is from genome assembly GCA_002313205.1 of Laupala kohalensis. NCBI lineage: Eukaryota > Metazoa > Arthropoda > Insecta > Orthoptera > Trigonidiidae > Laupala > Laupala kohalensis. Next base: position 126,922 of record NNCF01127464.1, on the reverse strand, counting down.
CCGTGAATACTCTTTCGAAGTGTAATAGCAATTCATTGAGAATAGACCTCGCCAAGAAAGGTGGCTAAGCACGAGAGCTATTGCTGTTAATCATCTATTTATTAAACTACATGAATTTGTGTGAATCGGCCAGAACATCCTCTTCATACTCCCAGGTATCGTTAAGAGAGTTCAACTGGTCTTTAAAATACTCCATCTATAATACATTTTGACATCTCTGCATCGGAAATTCCGTGTCTCCATTATCCATACAAACGGATCTCTCGGACGGATATAGACCGAATTTCTGTGTTATTACCTCGTAAGGTGAACGGGTGGTGTAGTGGATAACACCCCTGCGATCAAAAAGAATCCCGGGTTCGATTCTCATCTCGTCGCCATTTTTACCTGAACAAATCATTGCATTTTTTTCAGATAAACCATTATCACTATAGTCGTATGCTCTTCAGAACGCGCAAGAAAATGATGATCCGACTAAAGGGGTTCGACTAAATTATATAAGTATTATAACTCGCAGCTAACTTTTTATCTTATCTAGGAACTTTTGCTGAAATTTTTGAATCCGCCTCTGCCTTAGGGCCCTTGATCGGAATTGATGGGATGGTCCCTTGCTTGCTTCCGGAGAGTAAATTAGTTTATTGTCCTCCACGTGGTCATACGCAGTTTGTACTACTTTTTTGACAATAAATAAATTTAATTTAATTTTAATACTTTTGTTATTTTTAATATCAAATTTTGAGTAATTTTACTAGTTACAATTAATTAACATGTATTCAGAATAATTTACGAAATTGATTTTAGTACAGATTTGTTAAATAACTGTCCTATTATAGCTATTGGCAATAAAATTCTTTAAATATTCTTTAGATATTACAACACGTGCTTTTTGCCTATTACTATTTGTGTGCTTTTTAATGGAGGTGCACATTGTGGTTGTGCTTTGATAAATCTGCCAAGGCCTTTGTGCCATTGATCAGAATTGAAGGGACAGTCCCTCGTTCATCTGCAGAGAGTAAATTAGTGTATTGTCCTTGTAGTGTATCATACACAGTTCTTAACTGCTTTCTTGACAATAAATTTAAAGTTGAATATAATTTCCCCCCTTTATTCCCTTTCGTATCCTTTCCGATCTCTTCATTGATTCATTGTGCCCTGATGGTCAGCAAGTATTTCGCGATCGGAGCTCTTCATTCGTGAAGGCGATGGTCGCATTGTCTTCTATCTTGGCCAAAGAGTTAGTGAATATAACATTCTTACATTTCAATTCTTCGACATAAAACGGTGTTCGATAGAGTTCTTTATTGGCCGCTGAACGCTTTTCAATTTCGGCAACTATCATTACAACCTTCCGTTTAAGAATTTTTTATCGATGGAAACGGCATGCGACAAATTCATGATACAATAGCGACGGTACCTTCTGATCAAGAAAAAAGTAGTGTCCGCTATTTCTGTTTATATTTGGTGAACTTAAAGTTGACCGTTGCGAACCCCTAGTTGGAAATTGATGGCTTAGATGAAGTATCCGATTAGAAAATTATTGGGGTTAATCTAATAGGCAATTCAATTCAATTGGGCATTTTATTTACAAAATTTACATTTTAAATTACATATGGCGAGGCTCTAGCCTCTTTGCCTTCTTAAGCCCTTTAATGCCTTGGGCTATGCGTTACATACCCTGGTATTCACACTCAGTGTATTGTTCAGTTGCGTCTACATTTTTCATAGAAAGACTGATATTTTTATTTCCTGCTGCCGCAATAGTAAATTTAGTTATGAATGGATAGAAAAATTAAATATTATTATATTATAAACTTTCGGCATACTGTAATAGTTTCTTAAATCTGAAATAGGTGCAACCGACTAATTCATTGAACACCGTTGGGAACCACGGAAAACCAACGGTCAGGAAACAAAGACTGTACATGGAAAGATATTTACAAGAGACAATATTTACAAAAGTATTTACATAAAACAAGATTCTATAAGAACTAATTACGAAATTAGTATTTACAAATAGAGTCTGTAAGAAAAACACGTTAATGTAAGGGAGGGACCAGATACGTTAAGCATATATCATTAAATAAAACAGAGCGTATTATATAAACTATGTACGAATGTAGAAACAATAAGTTACATTATGTTTGTTCTTCTTTCTTCGCCCGAACGTAGAAGTTTCGTTACCTGTAACATAGAAAGAAAAAAAACCGGCAGTATCATATTGCATTTTGTGCAACCCCTTTATCTCTTTCTTCCCCCTTACGAAGCTTAGAAACTGCCCCAAAGATTCCACTACAGACATTCGTTTGTCACGCATTATATTAATTGCCAAGTTAATGTTTCTTTTTTCGTTTATAAAGCCCCCGATTTGCAAAACTTTCAGATATTTTTTTGTTTCTGTACAATGTAACAGGAAGTGAATCTAATCTTTTTCCTGCTCAACACATATTGGACAAATCGAATCTGTATTATTTCTTAATTTTCGTAATTTCCATCCCTCGAGTCGAAACCACCCGTAACCTGATCGCGTTCTCGATTTCAGTGAGTTGATGTATGGTTTGCGTCCCCAGTGACCTGCTACAACTGTTTGAACTATGAGTGACCTTTTTTCTAACCTGCTCATTTCTATTTCTAGTGTGTACGCTTCATATAATTTATTTTGAATTACCTTGCTATCACTACTCTCAGGTGTGGCCTGACATAAAGTATTCCAGCTCTAAATTACGGATAATTTGCCTACTCCATTTACCATTTCCATTATTATGATACCAACCCTAACATTTTTTGTCCCCGTCCTAATCGGTAGCCAGAATTTTATTGCCCTGAATTTCTGTAAGTTAAACCAGCACCTGGCCAAATTCCCAGAGAATTCCACTGTTAGCGGTGCATTTTGCAAGACCAACTATATTTTTGAGATATGTATTTTGAAGAGAATGGAACATCATATTTTCTCCTGCCCTCCATATTTCTGCCCCGTACGCTATTCCGGGTACAAAGATTAAATTGAACATTCTATCTGTAAGATTTGGCGGTATTTCCGGTACCGTAGCTTTACTTCGCATGATACTACTTAATATGTACAAACCTTTGCGTTTTTCCTTTTCTTTGTGTCTGGTCCACGATACATTCATAGTTATAGTTACACCTAAATATGTGTATTCTTTCACATTTTCCAGCATTTCTCCTCGATAAGATCACATTTCATTTAATCCGATCACCCAGCCATCTTTGAAAATCATAGTTTTTGTCTTCTTAATGTTTACTTTAAGCACAGAATATTTCAAGCGTGTTTAGACTATTTTGTAGTCCTATTCGAGTTTTTGAAAGGATAACTAGATCGTCAGCGAACAATAATCCTGGTTTTGGTCTATAGTTTTCTCCTATTGTAGGAACATCCGAATTAATATTATGTAGCTTATCAATGAGTCCGTCTATGATTAACGTGAAAAGAAGTGGAGAAAGCACACAACCCTGCTTGATCCCTTGATTTACTGAGAAAAGATTTGTGACGGTGCCATCATAAAGACGGACACATGCACTCAGTACTACATGTGGATTTTAACATAGTGATAAATTTTGTCGATACGCCCTTTTCTCTTAATGCAGTTCAAAGTATATTCCTATTTACCGTGTCAAAAGACCTTGTTTTTCGAAATCAATATAAGCGCAATATAGTTTTCCTCTTTTAATGGATGTTGGCCCGTTCAGCAAGAGAGGTAAGAATAGAAATATTGTCTATTGTGCTATTCTTTGTTCTGAATCCTGCTTGTAAAATCGATAGTTTTTCTTCATTCTCAACCCATCTTTTCAGCCTATTACACAGTATTTTACGAAAAACGTTTACTACAACACTGATGAGTGAAATTTCTCTATAGTTATTGGTGTCATTCACTTTGCATTTGTTTTTATATATTGGAAAAATAATTGATGTGTTCCAGATAGCAGGGAATACGCCCATCGTATACATGTTCTTAACGATATCACAAAGTACCGGAGCAATTTCGTGGTTTAATACTTAAAACAATTCGCGCGGGAGACCGTCGTATCCTGCTGTTTTGCTGTATTTTAGTTCCTGTATCGCGGACATTACTTCACTTATCTCTATATTCTTATCAAATTCAGCTACTTGAAGTTCCATTTCAATTGTTGTAGAAACTACTATACTTGTATTGAGGAGCTCGCAGATGTGAGTTTCCCAACTTAACCCGTCTATACGATTAATAATATACGATTTCCGAGAGAATTTCCGTATCGTTGTCCAGATATCGCTAGTATTGTTTATATTAATTATATTTTGTATTCTAATTGCTTCCGCCTCTTGCCATGCTAATTTGGTATCTAATTCGGTGTTTTTATACTGTTTCCGTAACTTGATGTATTTTTGACGCAAGACTCCCACCCCCCGTGCCAAACAAAGAATTTTAGTGCGTTTTCAGCTTCAATTTTTGCTTTTTCGCAATTAGCGTTGTACCAACCTGTCTCCCTCTGTCTAGTCCTGCTTGTTTCCGATACTCTCATATTTCTATCTGCTTTATAAAGACAGTTCTGTAGTACTTTAGCTGCTGCATTATAATTTTCTATGGCTAGATGTGAGCGAATAACTGAGTAGGAACCTTCGAAGTTCCTGCAAAAATTCTCGATGAGTTCATCTTTTTTACTTTCAGTCCATTTAAAACGCATAGGTTTTCTATGTGTGACATAATTTGGAATTTCTTTTTCCGGGATATTTCATTTTAATCTAATGCATATATATAATGTGTGTGTGATTCTATCCTACTTTCAATCCAGAAATCGTCCAGCCAGTGCAATGATTTCTCGCACGCATAGGCATAATCGATCACACTTCTTCCATTTGTATTTAAGGTCTTGCGCGTGATTTCCGTTAAGGATTTCTAAATGATGCGTACAGCATAAATTTAAGAAATTATTTCCATCTGTGTTAAATTCTTTATCCTTACTTTGCCTACCTTTTACATTTGTAATCATGTCTTCATCATAATATTCAATAATTTGAGGAACAGATGTTGCTTCTCCGATTCTTGAATTGAAATATTATCAGTGCTGCAAACGGATGCCTAGTTTTAAGTTGGACCAGTACATTTTCTAATTCATCGTCAAATGTAATATTGTAGTACGTCGATCCCTGTGGATGTCTATACAATATTACAATTATCAATTCAAAGTTCCTACAATCTAATTTCAAGCAAATTGCACTTTGTAAATTTACTGTAATTTCGCGGAACGTAAAGTTATCTTCAGTTTTACAAAGAGTTACGATACCACCAGGGTGTCGACCTCTTGAACCTTTTCTCATCAAAAATTTACGAAAAGCTTTGTATCAGTTCACTGACACGTCGTCTCGTACTTTGTTCCACGTTTCAGCGAAGACCAATCACCGAGAATTTTTCCAGGAAACTGCGAAAGCTTAATAGGTAATTATGTCTCTAAATGATGTATAATATAACAAACTCATGTTTAAATATTCGTTATGATCGTAACGCAATGTTCGGACGATTACTTGGGGATTTAGTCAGAGATCAAAATGAGAATGTGTCTCGGCCTGTGCTTGGCGTCATTTTTGCCAAATCATGGATGTGACTGAACGAGCATTCGATGTCGTAAACCTTAATGATCACCGCTCTTTGATTTGTAAATCATAATTGCAATTTTCATTATCAAACGAAAGACTTCAATTAATTACTTTTCTGACAGGACCTCGTGACATGACGTGTTGGTTTTCTTCTATTTACACATTTTGGAGCTGAAATATCCATTTTTCGTTCGCCGGTAATTAATCACCTTTTTGAAGTTGACTTGTTTTAATTCTAACATATTTACATGACGTTACAATCTGTGTTTAGAACATATTCAGTTGTTAATAATGAATAATCAAAAATATTACGATATTACTAGAAAAATATATCCCAATATACGATATCACAGAAAACGTATGTATGTCATAGAACAAAATAGGACAAAAATGCAGAATCATATACATATCAGAATATGAAATTATGAATTGAAGATAAATTTTGATAAATTTAATGTATTCCTAGTTACCTTTAGGTGCATAATTTCGAAGAAGTTTCAAATGATGTCCTTTCTTATTCCAACACACATTGTATGAAGCGTTCACTACACACATATGTTTATTTTTTGTCCATTACTGATTAGAACGTTGACACTTCCTTGGCGATGTGAGCGGCGAGGTTTTTCCGCGAACGATTACTAATTTGCGACACACGCTTCTCCATTTTCGAACTTCGTTGTTCGCATGTTCTCAATCATTATTCTATCGGGGAAATGGCGGGTCCGCAAGGGATAAGAATGCAAAGAAATTTACGGAGAACGTCAGACAGTTGTGCACAAATATCGTAAAATTGAAAATTCAGTCAAATGATATGGAATGGAATGTGAATTTTATTGTACAAAAATTATAAATTACATTTTGAAAGAATTAGGTTAAAGAAATATTACGTGTCCAAAATTACAAAAAAACATTTATAGCATTTAACTAGTGCAATTGCGCAACGTACATAAAACATTTGTGTTTTCTCTATAAATCATATAAGTATATATTTAAAAAGAATAATCGAGTTAAAGTTTTGCTTTTTTATTCAGATGTTGAGAATAGGGAGGATTTAAGGTTCTCTTAAACCGGAAATAGAATTTCGAATAACTAGGGGCAGGCTATTCAAAAAATTCGCTACATTAATTTTAAAGCAGAGTTGAACATGCCATATATATTTATTTTTGTGGGTGTTTATCTCATTTCCTCTATTACGAAGTGGGTGCTTATGGTCGCTTATTGTCGTATGCGAATTAGGGTGTTCGATAACCATAACCTCAGTATTCAAACTAAGCTGTATGTATACCAAGTATAAAGTTACTTGTTACAACTCTACTTTATGGTTGCCAAACTTGGGTTACATACAGAAGACACTATGTCTGGGGATAATACCATCAACGTTGCATTAGGAGAATCCTAGGAATAAAGTGGCAAGACAGACGTACTGACAAGTGTTTTGGAGGAAGCTAATTCTACCAGGATTGAGGCTCTCATAATAAAACACCAGCTACGGTGGACAGGTCGTGTAGTTCGCATGCCTGAGTCACGTCTCCCAAAACAAATCATGTATGGTCAGTTGAATTTCGGACAGAGAAAGCAAGTTGGGCAACAAAAACGCTATAAAGACGTTCTGAAGGCAGATCTTAAGAAGCGTCAAATTGTCCCTGCAAATTGGTAGGTTGTAGCATCCACCCGTCCAGAATGGCGTCGCCTCGTCCAGCAAGGGCCCATGTCCTTCGAACTACAGCGTAGAAAGCTTCGACAAACGCAACGCTAGGAAAAAGCGTATGAAGCACCAACCCTCAAGGACCAGTGGCTACCCAAGGCACCATGTGCCAACATTGAGGAAGAGTCTGTGGTTCCAGAATTGGATATTACAGCCATCAAAGAACTCATGTGTTTTGAACTTTACCTTTGGAAGACAATCATACTTGTATACTGTGTGATAGCCAAATAATAATAAAAATAGTCTTTGAAGTAAAAAATCTCTGGAATGTTCAAGAAGTGATCATAGTGCCTATCATTTTATCTACCNAAAAACTCAAAATCAACACCAATATAATAAGTAGATTGCAACACAGCGTCCTTCTGTCCTCAGCCCACATTACCAGAAAGTTCTTGGACCTGAAATAGATTCTTCCTCCCAGCAGAACTTGATTTAATAATCCACTGCTGAGAGAAAAACCAACACAAGTTGAGAGAACTAAATAAAAATAATAATAATAATAATAATTACGAAGTGAGTCTTCAATGGCAACTGATCACTTCAGTAGTTAGAAATTTACGTGTGTACAATTTTGTACAACAGCGCAGTACCAAGTGGTAAATTTCGATTTTGCTGTAGTAACAAAGTACATAGAGACCTCCTGTACATCGATACATGATCGTAACTCTTTTGTCCAAAAATGTAACGAATACAGTTATTAAATGACGTTTCCAGTCTTTCAGTTTGTTCCACTTTAATATTACAAAAATGGTCTCGATAATTCACAATAAAATTCAAGGCATCATCAAGAAATATGTTTGTCGAGAAGGACGATTTGTCTAAATGCATTTATTTCCTTAAACATTGGATTCATTATGCTTCCATCTCGTCGTTGATTCTTTCTCTTCCGATATGATTCTCACATAGGGTATCCCCGGTTAAGATAAGCAAAATGTCCTAAGTCTTAGATTTTCGAATAGCCTGGTGTTACACACACCTAAAAACTTCTATTTCCACGGTCAATGTCTTCATTACCCTCTATTCCCTCCCGCAAGAGGCAAAAACCGTTTTTTCTTCTTCTTCTGACCCCAGGATGAAGTAAAAATTTTTAATTTTTGCGTGACTTTAAGGAATTAAAACACACATTTGAGGAATTTTTTTCAAGGTTATTCATATATGAAAATTACAGCATTTAAAAACGTGCAAAAAACCTTTCATATAGAAATTAAAAATGTGCACCAAATATAATCTTGCCATTTGGTTAGACGTATGAAAAACTCTACGTTCATGATTTTTTTCGTTATTTTTGCAGTGGNTTGCAGTGGTGCGCCATATTGAAAGAGTGATTTTTTTCGTTTTTTGCGTTTTCTTTCGTTTACCATTGAGAGTAACAAATTTGCGATTGATGTTAATAAATTACCTTCTAGCTCTCAAAACAAGGCGTATTTCTCTATTTTTATTGTCTCCGTAGCTTAATATTTACTCAAGTTACGACAATTTTTATCCGTCGAAAAATATGTTTAATTTTACATTCTCCATTCACACAAATTTACCGAAACGTTTATACACTCTTTATTGACGTTTGCTTATTTGTTATTTAATGCTTTCACAGTGAGGTCTCTCTTTCCATAATCACACTCCTTATGAATACAGTCGAGTACCTCGATTAATTACTCTTTGTTTTATTTTATTATCACTTTAATTAGCTGTTGATTACTCGGTTTCCCCGGATTTCTCTTAGACTAATCTTCTTTTACTCAGAAAAAATAGAACTCTATCTATATTGTAAGATCAAAATACTTTTACTTACTAATTTTTAAATGTACTGTATCCTAATTTTTCAAACTCATAACAATACAAATTTAATTAAAAAAATTTGTCTGTATACACTACACCGTCTACAACACATGGAGAGAATGTGTGTGACTGTATAAACTCTACCTGACGATGGCAACTTTCTTCACCGAAACGTTGGCAAAGTGATCACAAAAGATTTGGCGAAACCACAAGAATTGTGAGTTGTACTTCCACAGTGGCTGTCACATCCTTACTTCGAACACATTAAAAATTGACGACTTTTTTGGTAGATAGTTTTTTATTTTATTTTAACATTATTAATGCAGTAAACATGGACTATTTTTTTCCGCAATCAAATCTACGTTTTTTTGTGGGGCTTTAGGGCTCGTCAACATCTAGGTCATTAGAGCCCTTAAAACTTGTACAGGTAGGGAAAATGCAGTTACGCACTAGGGAGAGCCAACATGACTCTCCCCGCGTGTGGGACTCGTCGAATGACTCAACCATACCCACTAAAATCCCTCCTGAATTACGACTCAAAACTCAAATCCCAACATATCTCAAGACTTTACTAAAAACATTTTTTTTTAAGAAGAAGAAGAAGATAAAGAGGAAAATGAAAGATACCCTAGCCCTAATAGCGTCGGGATCGAAAAGAACAAGAGGTGACCAAGGAAGGTCAGAAAAGAGAAAGGAAGGAGCCTCGCACAAGTAAGAGGATGTAATGCCAGACTCAGCTCGGGACCCCGTGTTTGCCAAACACGTACTTACTAGAAGTAAATCCCCTGGGGGAATCAAATCTACGTTCCGATGAAATTTTAGGATCGGCTCATAGTGTGAATGTCTGTAGGACTTGTGAAGAGCGCGCTCCGTGGAAACAGACGATGCGATGCGTTGCAGTGAAAGTTTTCCTTCCTCAATTGCACTGCGCTACGGCTTCTACTTGGCAGCGGAAAGAGAGGCAGTCGGTGGAATCTCGCTTTTCATTTTCTACATCGCTCGAAACGGAGACGATAGTATTTACTAGAGCTCTTTATAGGTATACTCAAAGTCACGATACTTTGCCTAAAGTTATTCAATATGGCGACCTTAAACAAATTGCCAACCTCTACGAACAAATCCTTGCAACACTTAAGGAAGCCGTGATAGGAAATTTTCAGGGAAAGAGTGGTCACACAGAATTAAAGTGATATCCAAATAAATATTAATAGTCGTCACAAAAGCGACTATTTGCTGTAAAGACTATTTGCAGTATACAAGTTAATAACACAACAAACAAAGACACAAGGTATTCGTTCCACACGCTCGATGCAGAAAGAACAGAACAGCGCCACTAGAGCACGTGAATTTATTGTTGTGAATTCTATTTCGAATACACAGCCAGTTAAGACTGACAATAAATAAATAAATAAATATATAAATAATTTACAGTCAAGGGAGCAGCTACAAACTGCATATGACCGTATTAAGGAAAACAAAGTAATTTACTGCGACTAATACAAAATAAACTAATGAACACTGTGCATTTCCGTTCATGTTTTTCTACTTAAGTTGAATATCTCGATGCGAAGTATGATGACGTTTACTATAGAGAGGCAACAACCCTAACAAAAAGGAGTTTCGAGAAGATTTTGAAACTTCGGCGGATCTTCTGAGCGCGCATCATCATCCAATAGGCTCATGCCGTGAACAAAATGGCCGCCCTTCGTTTTCGTTTAAGTTGGTTGCGAAAGTGATATTGATAAAACTATTTTTCCAAACTAACTTCAATACTTTCACTGAATCATCCGTAATTTCATCATAATAACCTAAAATTTATATTAGACACTAATTTACTTATATCTAAATTAGTACGAATGAACTGAATTATGTCGAAGTATTATATCCCAGTAACTGAATCACCCGTAAAATGAAATCCCACACATAAAAATGGTTGCACGAACGTTTATTTACTTTAACCTTACTTTCAGAGCATTCACATCTCTTTGCTATGTGACCAAAATGGCTGTCAGCCAAGTTCCCGCTGTACTAGTGCGGGTGTTTCAGCGGAGCCAATCAGATGACACGACGTCCATGTGGCTTCTCTACCTTCTAAAGATCTCAAGCAAGTGCTACCGATAGTCTGGTGTTGTATGCTCGTGTTATTGTACCTATAATTGCAAGTGGAATTACGGTATGGGTAAAAGCAATAAATCACATCAAATTGCTACAGAGATTGTACATCTACGGAGGTTGCGATTTGGACTGATGCACTTAATGTAATTTTATGTACTATACCGAGTGGCATGTGCCTGCAAAAACTGTTCCTCCGTACAATAGTGAGGAAAAGTAAAGGAGTAATGTTGGAGGGCGAGAAAAAACCAAGTGATACAAAAGGGTTGAAAAAAAATTACAAAGTTATTGCTCGAGGCTTGGCAAATAAGGAAGACTTACATATAAATTTATTAGGGATGTAACGTTCGTGACAAAGAATAGAAAGTGGTTTAATACAGGATCTCGACGGGACATGGAAATGTGAATTCTTATCTACAGAGGTTTGGAATGAAGAGTGATTGAATGTGTTTGCGTGGGAAAGAGGAGGAGACGGTGGACCACGTACTGTGGACTTTTGATTTGTACGGAGCACAAAGGGCAGAATTTATACGAGTGATGCGGACGATTGATGTAGTGGACCCGACAAATTGGAGCACATTTATTGTGAGCAGAAAAAAAAATTACAGTTTTCAATAAATTTGTGAATGGAATATGGGAAATAAAGGAAGGAACACATGAATAAATTACTAAGTTATTGTAATGTAAGATCCTAAACGAGAAGCGGAAATGAATGATATTAATCGAATGATTGACGTCGTGGAGTGTCGCATAATTGAGACACGACAAAGTAACTGGTGTAATTAAAAAAATTGTAATTATTTAATCGAACTTTGCGCGATTTTAGTAGTTATGATTTTTTATTAGCAACCACTTCAGAATAATATAATAGCATGCGTTTTCTAAATTACTATCTTTTATAATATATTTAAGTTTTTATTTTAATAATCTGACGATGTTAAATCCCGACCATTTGATCGGAATTGGTTAGTGTACCCTTGCTTGTTCCCGGAGAGTAAATTAGTTGGTTCTTCTTGTGGTCTTACTCAGTTTGTGACTCATTTTTGCCTGTAAAGTATTCATTTATTCATGTATGTGACACACAGAACAATTCAAAGCGCCTCGGTGTAGTACTACCAAAAGTTGTATCACTAATTGCTTTTTATAAGGAATATTTATGTAGAATTTTACTGTTAGTCCAAAGTCAAAGAAGGGATCATTTCGCAAGCTGTAAAAAATATAATTTCTATTTTTTAATTTTCAATTTTGAGAATTTTCTCGTTTATTGCACTATTGAGTCAATCGAAAAATATACGCAAATATCTAAGGTGTTGGAAAATTCAAATCAGAAAAATCAGAATCAAAGAAAAATCAAATTCATTTTCAAATTTTTGGGTGACAATTGCATTTTTTTTTGCAAAATAAAACGCTTATCTCCAACCCATTTATGGTATGTTATCACAAGATAACTGTTTACATATGCTAATGCATTTAATTCAGTATAGCAGTTGTATTTACGCGGAGAAATATTAATTAAGAGAATTAACCAAAGAGAAAATAATTATAAAATCCAATTAAGAAATAGTTTTGATATCTGGTTTGCTGAAATGAAAGAGAAGAATACTCACTAAGCAGCGTTTCTAATTTTTGCATTTTCACAAACATTTTCTAAGAAGTGAACGAAGAAAATAATAATGAATTAACTAGGACAATAAAGGAAAACAAATTTAAATAAACAATAAAGTATTGACGAAAGAGAAGTTATAGAGAAGTAACATAGAATATGAATGGAGTGTTTAACAGAAAAAATTGATGAAGATAATGGTTAATTGAAAATTAGAAGTAAAATGTACATATGAAACTGTTCCTATCTCAAAGTAATTGAATAGAATACTTTTACCGTCATTAGAGAAGATTTAGGAGAGTGAAAATATCCTATTTGCTTTTGTGTAAGAGATAAGATTGCACGTAATGTATTCCGAAACTATTCGGGCAAATTGAAAGATTTACGAATGGTGATAAAAACTGAGGAGAAATTTGAGTGATTTTGTTGAAGAAATTGTGTTATGAAGCAGTATTTTAACATAAAAGTCATTTGTTTCTTTATTGCCAATGACCTCATAATATAAAAAAAAACTACGTAGGGTCATATTTAAAATGTTGATTGTACAACTTGATTCTTGAACTTGGCGCAGATTTGTAACTGACCAAATGCTTTCAGATAACTCTAAAGTTTGGGTCAAGGGAAATCCATTTACAAGATTTTACGAAACATTGTAATGTGAAAAGTGTGTTTGTGACAGATGTTAAACTTGATAGCGGACTGAGCCACAACATTTGAAGCCATGTGGTAGGTTGATTGTACGTATAGTTTCATCAATTTTTTAACTCAAGAGAGAGATTAGCTCTTTGTTTTGTTTGAAAGAAGATTAAAAAACTCAACATTTTTTTCTGGAAACAACATAATGAAATCCGTAATAAATATAGTGTACATTTATCAATATATTTGGAATTAATATTAATTTTGTCCTTTTAAAATATTTTATTGTATTTTTCATTAAAGACATTTAGCAGTAAAATATGATAAATTATTGTTAATCAAATCTCGCACAAATAGTAGTTATATTTGAAAACTATGAACTTCCTACGTTTAAAATGAATTATGTCATATCAACGTGCTCTCCGAATTCTATGGAAACAGAAAATTTCAAATATACTCTTTACATTCTATATCAGTTTTCGTATTTAATTTATTATTATTTCTGGGAATATACAAGTTTCAGTATCTTTTAGTTCGATAAAATGTTTCTGAATCATTCAAAAATCATTAAAACATCAATGAATCAAATAAAATATTACGGAGTGAAATAAAATTATATCGAGGGTCTCAAGGAAAAGCCATTCTTGTGAAATTGAGGTATTTGTTTTTGGGATTCTTGTAATATAGTACAAAGCATTCTTATATTTGTTTCTATTCTTAAGTTTTATTTCAATTTTAGGCTGAAAAAAATTGAGGAAATAACAATAGGCATTTTGGAAATCGCTAATTTTATGTCGATTCAATTAAAAATTCTTAGATGCCAGAAATGTTTGTTAGATACATTTAAAAAAATTTTTTTTTAAGGCTGTAAATCTGTTAAAATGTTCGAATCGTTTCCTGTCCCTAGTGTATAATGTTTGGCTTAATAATTGTCGCTTAGATATCTTTATCTCGACACCCTCCATTATCCGCCTATTCTCGCATGACTATGAAGGGACAACACAGCAAAGATAATAACTGTTTGCAGTTATAGTTGTCGCAGAGCAAAAACGTGCGCTATCTCCCATCGATATATTCCGTTCCCTGGACGCACTGCTTCCGCTCTGGTGCGACCTCGATGGCTGTGCTTCCTGTTCGCCGGAATCCTATTGATCTCATCACAGGAAGTTACTCCAGTTCGCAAATGAGCGAAGTTGATAGCCAGTATAATGAAAATTTCTATCCACAATGCAATACAGGTTCTCTAGGCTTTGTCTAGGGGCGTGTTTATTGTAACAATAAATCGTGAATTTAGTGTTATTTCAATTCTTACGATTTTTAAACACTATACTCAGAATAATCTATAGTTCGATAATAACTTGTACATGTAATTTTTTGCTTAAAATTACAAACATATTGACATTCTATTAGTATTATAACTCGCAGC
>NNCF01127464.1:92865-112026 GCA_002313205.1 Laupala kohalensis | reverse complement strand
GGTCATACGCAGTTTGTACTGTTTTTTGATAATAGATTTATTTATTTATCAATATTTAATAAATTTACTGCCAAAAAAGCAGTACAAACTGGGTATGACCACGTGGAGGACAATAAACTAATTTACTCTCCGGAAGCAAGCAAGGGACCATCCCATCAATTCCGATGAAGGGCCCTAAGGCAGAGGCGGATTTAACATTTCAGCAGATAAGAAGAAAACTAGTTCGGTACATGTTATAATATTAGTACCAACAAATTTTTATATAATAAAACACAAAAAATTTATTTCACAAGTACATATCATTATCAAACAATAAATTATTCGGAAAATATTGTTTATAAATCGTATCAAAATAACAGTAAATTTGAGGTTAATTATTTTCATGGACGCCTTTCTAGACAAGAACCTAGAGGACCAGCATAAAAATACGCCTCTATTCAAAGGAAAACCCAGACCTGGATCGAATATCATAGCAATGTCCTTCTGAATAGGTACACTATGAAAAATTACACGAGTTTTTTTTCTTTTTTGCAGAATTTAATTTCGAGTAAAAATTAAAATGAATTCGCATTTGAGACTCGATTTAGAAAACAATCTTTTATAATAATCGATTAAATTTTATTTATTTTTTAATTGGTTATTATTAAACCTGCAAAAAACTCAGGTTGTTATCGATATTACTATATCATCTAAATGTCGGAGTACCCTGAATATTAATAATTGATCATGCAAATAATGAATTAAATACTTGATTAATAATATTTATTATTCTTTATAATTGTAACATTTATTCTTTGTGTAGAGTTTTGGCATGGTTGCTTGTTTTATCCCTGTGTCCTGAACCGGGTTTTTCTGCGTTGCTGGTCTAATCGCAAACAAATGGGATGGTTTCTTACTACATTCCAGATAGACCAGTTATCATCTTCCTCGTGATCCTAAACAGTATTGTCAATGAATTATTAACTTAATCCTTCACCTATTTTTATCATTTTAACCACATTTCCTTTATTAAAAACTACTGAGAGTGATACAGTAGCAATACTATTTCTTGTGCTATTGCCCTTCTGTTGCCAATATCAAATCCATATAATAAAAATTGTAATATTATCCATGGTTCGTGGAAGTTGGAAAATCCTAGTGGTGTATGGTAGAAACTTAGTGGTGTATGAGAATTTCCGTTCATCTGCTCATAAATATTTGCTTTGGAAATTTTGAAGACATTTTTGGCCATATTTACGATAGGGATTGAATCTGTGTATTTTGGGATGATAAGTAGATTCATGTATAGCATTCAATGCTTACGGAGAGGATTTATAAAAGCAACTTTTTGTTTCGTGATCTGAGTTAGCATCGAACCCAGGACACGACGACGGCTGACGACCCCAGTGTTTGCGTTACGCAGAGCTTTCTCTTGAAGCATCAACCAAGAAAGAAACTTATTCTCCTTCCTTCTGTGGCAGAGTTCTGATATATTCTAAGGCCCAATTTCACCAAGTTCGTTTAATGTCTCAAACGAGATTTTCTGTGCAGTAAATCGTGATTATCAAAATGCGCGTTCCACCATCTTCGATTTACGAGAAAATCGCGATTAACGCTTAAACGTTCGGGGACCCTTCGATTACCAGCGCAAATCGCGATTTTCTTCAGAACTGCGAGAAATATGGCGTCCATTTTGTTTGTTTGCTCGTAGCTCGGTTTATAGGTTATGTTCAGTGGCACGAGGGAGGCCCGCTGCTGCCTATGGTGTCCTTAGGTGGCGGTAGTGAGCAACATGATGCGTTTTCCTCCCGTCATTTGTCTTCAAATTACCCATAATGCACTGTAAAACTACTACCAACCCAGAGATTCTTCAGAAACATTGAGCAACTTAATCGACGATTAGTTTTGCTTGGTGAAACGCATAAAATGTAATCGCGATTCCATTTACCTAATCACGTTTAAGGAAATCGCGATTATTCTACATTTGGTGAAATTGGGACGTAACTCGTCTGGTTTCTTCGATTTTTTAGACAAATTTTTGAAATTAATCTGACGAATTTAGTTCACGACGCTGTCAAATTTTTAGTGCCCAAGTTATAATATTTTCCCGGTTTACACATGTTTCAAACTTTTATTACTCTTTCTCTTGCAATTCTCTTAGTATTCGTGAAAAATACTTTTTTAATATTATCTACCTGACGTTAGGAGTAGTTTTATAATGGCAGCTCGTTTCAAAACGGGGAGAGTGGTTGGTGGACTCCACAATTGAGTGACTCCATATCTTATGATTATGATGATTTAATGAGGTGATTTCTTTTCATAATTATACGTTATATTTATTTACAAACCTGTTTTTTTAAGAATGTTACGCGTGATTCTGACTATTTCTACTCATCTATTTATTTACAAAATTTTGTGATAATTTGTGGAACGGTTGGAAAGCTGAGACTCGCCAGTTATGCTGCGTGGCCGAAGTGTACAATTTGTCCTCGACGACAATTGTCTCTTTTTCTGGAATCCTAAAATGTTTTTAGCGTACTACGTTATATTTCGAACGACGAACAATTTGGCTTACTTTCTTGATTTATTATTTCTTTCATTTACGATCCCCAACTCAACTCATTTACGTCATGAGTGATTCGACGTGTTGCAAGCAGACTTCTGCTCGCTCATTACTAGTTGCTCAATGTCATACCTCTGGTAATGCGGCTGCCATATTCGAGCAAAAACTTGTATGTTTGTTTGGACTCACTAAAAGACCTCGGCAGGTTTGTACTTCCATGATAGTTGCATTGGAGTTTGGTGAAAATATTTCCACTCTGGCGTTATTGCAGTTCTCAAGAAGCTTTGTATTTTAACATTAATTTCTGAAGTTAAAATCTAACGTGTTTGTTGAGTAATAAAGTACAATGTAAAGTAAATACATTTTTTTCTGAATTAGTGTTAGTGGAGGTTGTAGAGTTATAACTATATGTATAGTGCATTCTCCTTTTCAATGTTGTAATGCGAGAGCTCGTCGGGAGAGCAAATACAGTACAAATCTGTACGTATTAATTTCTGTTCTCGTATCACTGCGTATTTGTTATATTATTTATTGCGTCCTTTTTAATTTGGTGTAAATAGTTGAGTGTGTGTTGAAGAATGAGATGTTAGTATACAGTTTTTTTCTTTTAATCAACAAACACAATTTCCTCATTAGGTATTTTATACGACAATAGCATGTAGAGTTTGAAAAATTGAATTCCTGAAAATANGAGTTTGGTGAAAATATTTCCACTCTGGCGTTATTGCAGTTCTAAAGAAGCTTTGTATTTTAACATTAATTTCTGAAGTTAAAATCTAACGTGTTTGTTGAGTAATAAAGTACAATGTAAAGTAAATACATTTTTTTCTGAATTAGTGTTAGTGGAGGTTGTAGAGTTATAACTATATGTATAGTGCATTCTCCTTTTCAATGTTGTAATGCGAGAGCTCGTCGGGAGAGCAAATACAGTACAAATCTGTACGTATTAATTTCTGTTCTCGTATCACTGCGTATTTGTTATATTATTTATTGCGTCCTTTTTAATTTGGTGTAAATAGTTGAGTGTGTGTTGAAGAATGAGATGTTAGTATACAGTTTTTTTCTTTTAATCAACAAACACAATTTCCTCATTAGGTATTTTATACGACAATAGCATGTACAGTTTGAAAAATTGAATTCCTGAAAATACATTAGTCTACAGTAAAATTTAAGACCCCTAGTGGTCATTCGCGCGGGATTTCCATCCCCAAACATGATAAAACCAGAAAACATGATTGTGGATGTAAATAATCTTTGTTTCATTTTCAAAGTGAAAAGAAAATGCTTCTTTATTTAGCTTAAGTTCCTTTTGCATTTCTAAGCAAAATTTTAAAACCTATTCTATTTTTGATAATGGTTTAACGTACGACAAAGAGCTTAATCTATATTTGATCTGAGAAATATTTTTGCTCCATTCATTGATGATGTTTGAATAAAATTCTTGTGGTGTGATTTAGTTATAAGCTAGGAGAACTACCCCGTGTGNTTGCATTGGCAAACAAATATACAAAACATTACATCAACATTCAAAGAAAAATTTGTACTGAGAATTGATGTATTTACCCCTGAGGGTATTGCAACATGTCTGAATTTCCTTGAGCTAATTTTTCCCACCGTTACCCGGGGTTCTTATATAATATTCTAAATTCATACATGTTACTTTCTATATTTCTCTACTTTCGTTATATTCTATTGTAATTTTGTTAATTACAAAAATTGAATTCCACTAAGAAAATAAAATGAAAATACGGTATTGCATGCTACTGTGTACGTAATTACGAATTATTAAAATCCAGGCAGAAGAAAAATAGTTTACACAAATAAACGGAGGACATAGTGGAGATCTCTGAATTCACTAGTTTTCAATTCACTTCGATGTTATGTCCTTGAAAACATGTTATTCACATACTTTATGTAATTTTGCTTCTATGATTCGGTCTCGTAGAGTACACGTTCTGTGGATTATCCGTCTCACGTAACTCAATCGAACTCTGGCGGACATATTAGTAAGCTTCGTAGACAAGAGACATGCGAGTGAAGATTCACATCTGGTGTTTTAAAACCAATTTTAATTGTACTACTATTAACGTCCATGATGTAATCTAATTAAATAAATAGTTAAAAACTTAGGACTTTTTTTTGGACGAATAGTATTTTTATGTTTTGTTCAGAGCTCACAAAATAGTGAGATCTGAACAAAAAATAAAAATATTATTATCCCCAAGAAAGTCCAAAGTTTTTTAATTATTTATTCAATTTTAATTTTTTTCTGCTCTTCGAATTTCATCAACATATACCATACTTTGCATTTTATTCTCCGGGAAGCAAGGAACCGTCCCGTCAATTCAGAACGATGTCCCGAAAGAAATACTTGGCGTCTATGGGGTTACAATGATAAAATTGTGAAAAAGTATAAAGACTGAGTTCATTCGAACAACAGTTGAAAAGAACAATCGTGCCACTTTGTAGCTGACGATTGCCATCATCTTGCATTGATGCATTGTTAATTTTTTTTCCAAGAATTTACTCGATCGTTTAGTGTATGTCGTACTAAGAAAACTGAAAATTATACCAATGAGTCCATACATATTCGATGAATTCTGAAGATATATATTTTCGTGTTGCATATATTTATTCCGTGAACTCTACACGTGTTGAAGACATGTGACGGCTTTCGTTCAGGTGAAAATAGCGACGAACCAGGAAGCGAACCCGGGACTTCTGCGCTGATCACAGGGGTGTCAACCACTACACCACCCGTTCTCCTTCCACAATTGTTCACCATTTCACCTGACCGAAAGTTATCACATATCTTCTCCACATAAGGTACACGGAAGAAATATATGCGTAACGAACCTTAATATGTAGGTAGGCGTGAAACCTGTACTTAAGCGCACACTACATTATGTGCCGCCTGGTTCACTTATCTCCTGTATGGGGATGTGTCTCAGGACTTCCGGGCTTTAGGTCTGGGTGGAAATGGTGCACAGTTGTGGAAGGCGAACGNCAAGAAACCCGGGTTCGATTCCAGACTCGTCGCCATTTTCACCTGACCGAAAGTTATCTCATATACTTTCGTGAGAGAGAAACCTAGGAAAATAAACCGGAAAGTAATTCAATGAATTGATCACTCATCAAAATATATAGGATAATATTTCCGTATAATAGTTCCACTTATGTGTTGATTTGTAAAGTTAAATACACTGTAATAGGAATGCATGGGTGCAAGTGACGCGGTGAGGTGTAAACACAGGAAATACATGATCTCTTGGCTGGAATATCCGCAGCTACTGCACATATGCGTGAAATACCCGACATCTTTGAATGTGTACCCAAAATACTCCACCGACGCTGTCAAGGATGTATCTCAGTTGGTGGAAGTTTTGAATAGTTATTGTAATGCTCTTGGCAACGATGCTTTCTATAAACACTTCGTCTCTTTCATCTCTTATTTCTTGTATTTGCGCCGCACTGCGTCACTTGTGCCCACACATTCCTATTCTATAAATTAAGTGAACTTCAGAATTGGAAAATACCGACCCACATTAATGTTCTTCTTAAGGGAGTCGTTTCTTATGAGGTATCTAATTTATATGAGTTCACCTCAGAGGTCAGTGGGTCTCGCGAGTTGAATGTCGATGGTAGACCGGACAAGGAGGCGAACGGGGTGGCGCTGTTTCTAGCGCATCAGCGCTCTAAGCTGATCGTCTCGAGTTCGAATCAAAGCCCCGTTTCCCATTTTCATTCAATACAACATACTTAATCTATAAATGCTTGCTAGTGTCCTGTGCCAATCCCGTTTGTACCATGAATTCTGGATCATTCTGTGTGTTCAGAAAATACCTCTGTTGTTGAAGAAGTCAGTGGCAAAAGGCAATACGTAACAACCACTTAGCCATTCATATCATCTCCATCGATAGCTTTTCTTGGAAAATGAAAAAAAACCCGCTGGAAAATCCCATTGGATCACGAACGGATGTAAAAGACTAGATGTATTCGAAGAGAATAACAATGAAACATGACTAATGAACCCCCTTTCGGCAATTTCTTTTCTTGCATTTTAAGTTTCTGTTGTATAAAATGTTGATAATTATACCTCATACAACTGATTTCAAATCATGACAATTTTATATTCTCCATATTGTTTATCTATTTTTTATTCTCTGTCCACGATTTTGGCCCGGGTTTTTTTCCGTTTTCCGTTCGGATAGTAGCGGATTTTCCACAGGCGGGAATGTCATTTAATACTTTTGTTATAATTAATTTCGAATTTTGTCAGCATATTATATCTACGATTCGTTTTGGAATAATAAATTGAAAACAGTTCTTATTTGATTACAATTGTTATAAGCATTTAATCCGCCACTGCCCTTGGGCCCTTGGGCCCTTGATCGGAATTGGTGGGATGGTCCCTTGCTTTTCTCCTGAGAGTAACTTAGTTTCTTATCCCCCACGTGATCATACACAGTTTGCAACTGCTTTTTTGACAATAAAATTTATTTATTTATTTAAAATTTTAGTGAGAAAGATTGTTATGATTTTTTTAAAATTTTCATATGACTGCCTTAAAATTTCACGTTCAATTATTCTGATAATCATCATAAAATCTTATCACAAAAATGTATGGTGAGATGTAGTTTCGTAGAAAAACTGATATGAACCACGAAATGAAAGAATGATTGTTTTTGCATTTTTTCCGGAAGATTTTATAAATACACTTAGCTCATTCCTTTCCTGTTTAGGATTTTTGTTTTCTTGCCATTATTTGACAGAATTATACACATTTTTATTGTGTGTGGTTAATATAATTCGAAGATATCTCAAACGAGCTATCAAAAACTTAAATTCCTGTTTTCTTACTTAGCCCTTTCTATTCTTATTAATTTTACTTGTTAATTCGTCAATATTTCGATAGAAATGGAGCTGTGAATAGGAAATATATAGGACAATTCATATAAATAAATAAATATAAATAAATTTATTGTCAAAAAACAGTACAAACTNAAACTAATTTACTCTCCGGAAGCAAGCAAGGGACCATCCCATCAATTCCGATCAAGGGCCCTAAGGCAGAGGCGGATTCAAAAATTTCAGCAAAAGTTCCTAGATAAGATAAAAATATATAACACCTAGATATATAACTCCATTAAATTTTTGAATGATTTACGTTTCTTGCAGGGCCCTATGCAACAGGAGATATGGGTCAGTGGGGCCCGCAAAGGAGAAAAAATTATTAAAAAATTAATTTATAATAATGGTGACGATAATCAACAACTTGTTTACATATCCAATTAAACGTTTAAAATATTAATTTGAGTATAAAGAACAAGTATCACTGGCTAACATAATATAAAACAATGGCTAACATAAAACTTCCTCACACACATACCAGTCAAATTTATTAAAAACTTTCCCTCCTTTCGGGTCCTCAAATGGGTAACCCTTCTCAAGAAATTATCAGATTATTACGGATTTACGGGAACACAAATAACCTCAATGTGTGTGTCCTACGTCAATACAGTTCATAACACAATAAGGCACTGGACTTCGGACACACATCCACTTAGGTTATGTATGTTCCGACAAATCTATAATGATCTGATGATTCCTTGAGAAGGGTTACCCATTTGAGGAGCGAAAAAGTGGGAATTTTTTAAAATAAACTTGACTGGAATGTTTGTGAGGAAAATTTATTTTAATATTAATTTGTGCAATTATTCTTAATGTGTATGTGGCTTGTGAATCTTCACAATTATTAACACTTTTATAAAAATGAACTACATTATTATTATTACATTATTATTATTATTATTGAAAAGGATTCTCGCGAATATTATTTTATAATTGGGGTAGGGAATGTCAAGAAATCCCTAATGACGTAATGGGGGGGGGGGAGTCTGGTTTTTTTATGCTTTGTATTGTCAACTCCGCCAATCAAAAATTTCCTTTTCACACGACCATGTCCAAAACCACCTGAGACTGAACGTCTTCCGCCGCTTTTCCCACTGATATTGAAACTTGAGCATAAACAATACGGCAGGAGTTCGCGGAAGCAAGGAAAAACTGATTTATGACTGATATGATCTCGCATGTCTACAACAATCTCATCCTTACTACCTGGGAACCGACAGATAAGTGGATGCCGGCGGGAGGAACAGGTGAAGGTCGCAGTTTCTGCAGTAGCTCTACTGCACACACGATGTGTCGACGTGTATTCCATCGAAGACGTGACCTGATTTTTTCTTCTTTCTTGGCACCTGCTCGGACTACGAATCGAGTCAAGGTTAACCGTTTCTGGTTTGCTGACATTTTGAATCTGTGCTTTATTTGACTTGTTACGGTGACGATATTTCTGTATTTACGAGCGAGTTACCCGGAGCAAGTGTGGTAATAGCTGGGTAACATTTTCTCCCACTTTGTACCACATTAAATGTCTGGTGTAAATAGTTAAAATCGTTCCCCATATAATGCAGTACAATGTATGAGAAATTCTGCCCTAACATTGAATGAGGTAGTTTGTAGGAAACCACAGTCCAAAAACAGTCCACAGCCGTTAAAACTAAACATTAAATTTTTTCAACTAATATTTTATCAGATATTTTACTAAAACGAATTTAGATTAAAATATATTTTACCCAACAATGACCTAAGGCATGATAGCTGACGCCTTACCTATATTAACGTATAAGGTTACAAAAATTATGATCTGGGACGAATGAAGACTCCTTGAAAATATTTTCTCACCCTTATATAAAAGAAATGAAAAACTTTGAATTGAATTTATTTCTTTATAGTCGCATGTCTCAAAGGAGTGTTAGGATCCATTCAAAGTACAATTTCCCGAAGCGAACAAATACAGAGATAAAAATTAAAAAGGGAAGCAAATTCAAATAGCGAAAGGAGAAAGAAGAAGAAACTCTTCCAATTTACATCTACAAGTGCAATACATAAAAACTGTAAAATGCATTCAATAAATCTATATTAATTTTTTTCACATTTATTTTATTTCTTTAAAATTTTTGTTTCATTCTCCATTAAATGTAAACTTAACCCTTTTCGNATGACGGAAGAAAAGGAGATATTTATATTGTTGCAAATAAGATACCGGGATTTTAAAACTATTAATTGAATTGAAATTTAATCTACATTGAATTGAAATATAGTTCTCAAATGTGATGTTTAAAAAGAAATTGAATTGAAAAAAAAATATATTTTTGGGAAGGATAGTAGAATACCCTCTTCTGAAGTAATACCTGTCTCTTATACACATCTGGTGTAGCGGTTAACACCCTTGCGATCGAAGCAAGAGACCCGGGTTCGAGTCTCGGCTGGTCGCCATTTTCACCTGACCGAAAGTTATCACATATAATCTCCACAGGGTACACGGAAGAATTATGTACTTATCAAACCTTATCAGAATGGAATGAATGTTTCCTTTATTTTGAAAACGTTTTCTCTAATTTTCGTGTCTCTTAACGTAAAATGTTTAGTGAAATACTATTGAATTAAAATTTAACTTTTTGCTTGTTTATTCAGTTTTGTTTGAATAAATATTCTTAAAGGCTTAAAATAAAATTTGAATTGAACTAAATGTTCCGTTGCTTTTTAATGTATTTTCTATACCTGTGGAAGTGTTCGCGGTAATTTCAATAATATGATAAAACAATTATTCATATAAATTAATTATTCTAATCTTGTATAAAATTGTCAAATTACAACCTTACGTTTCTTTTGCAGATTCTGACTGAGGATCTTCAAAATGTTAATGACCAAAAACGTGAAATGCTGTAAGTATTACAACTTTTTATGGGAATAACTTCCTGTGAACTGAATTGAATTTATGCAGTAATTACTTCTCTAAATCTTAACATTTTAAACGAAGCTTGTCATAAAATTGTTTTTGAAATCGTCTCAGTAAGTTTAGGTGAGTACCCACAATAGAGCGAGAATTTACAAACACTGTTTTATGAAAACTGTCTAATTAAATATTGTATCAAGAATAGAAGTTACAATTCTCTCTTCGACGTTTTGTGTTTCGCGTACATTCTCTTTACAAAAAACGTAAAAAATACTCGACCAACAACTTTATCAAATGTATATAGTTTTTCTATTTTATTTAATTTAAGCAATACATGCATGATATTTTGCTTGTTGTTTTAAATGGTGAAGAGAAAATCACAAACCTGGTTGATGCTAAGTTTTTTATCTTCGCCTCTGCCTTAGGGCCCTTGATCGGAATTGATGGGATGGTCCCTTGCTCGCTTCCGGAGAGTAAATTAGTTTATTGTCCTCCACGTGGTCACACACAGTTTGTACTGCTTTTTTGACAATAAATTTATTTATTTATTTAAATTTATTTAATTCATGATGTATATCGTATCCATCAATGATGAATTTCATTCGAGAAACTTAGTTTACTGGTCGAGAAACAAACATGATACCTTGGGGGAGAGTCTCAAAAACTTTAGTTTGGCAGAAAATGTTGAGTGTATGTGTGGAAGCGACTATCTTGTGGGAATGTTTGAGTAATGTTGCTGAGAGTGGAGTGCACATATAAAAATTTCTCACAGTTAATGAGAAAAAGAAAAAAAGGCCCCTCACAAATATGACGGAGCCGTTTCGGCATCCAGCCACGTACAGAATGAACCCAGTCTTGTCTCTTCGGATTACGTTGGCCGAAAGTTAATTAGATGAATAAAAGAAAAGTAGGAGGGAAAATTGAATGGGAATAACTTTTCCAATCGTTAGTAATTCTTCCAAACAAGATTTTTTTTTATTATATAGAAAGTCTTGATATTGAAAGAAAGTCCAGCATTGATATTGCCAAGAGAAAATTTTGAGTAGTATCAACATTATTAGTAAAATTTGGGCAATTAGAGACATTCTTGTTCGAGAGTTAATACTTGTACCATCATCATCTGGGGTTGGGTTGGCGTCCATCTGACTTTCCTCGATTTATTTTCCGGAAACATCGGGGTGGGGTTTTCTGAACAGTCCAGTTTTTCCATAAACCAATAGTTGTTGTTTTTTTGTGCGCGAGTTATAGTACATTTTGGATAAACCTTGGGGAGGGGCACTACTTTGCGTTAAAAATCTACGCTGTCAGAATTAATATTTCACGTAACGTGTCCGATGAGAGAAAATGGAAAACTGTGCTCGGAATTACCCAATGTTACATTACAATATGAAAATATTTTATTATATTTTTTTGCGTTAATTTACAAACATGTCGACATTCTATTAGAATTATAACTCGTAGCTAAGTTATCGTATCTAGGAATTTTTGCTGAAATATTTGAATCCGCCTCTGCCTTAGGGCCCTTGATCGGAATTGATGGGATGGTCCCTTGCTCGCTTCCGGAGAGTAAATTAGTTTATTGTCCTCCACGTGGTCATACGCAGTTTGTAACTTTTGCTTTTTTGACAATAAATTTATTATTATTATTATACATAATACTAACAATTCTTTAAAAAGAATTGAGATAATATAAATTTGTTGGTGAGAATCCAAATATCGGGTTACAAATAAATAAATACGACCCACTAGTTTTGCATAAACGTTTCGCCAAAACACATCGCGTACTGACCCTACCGACTGAAAGAGTATCTCGGGCTGCGACATAGAAAATGGCCCGCGGTCTAAGAGAAGTGGGACAGCGCTGATTTAAAGAATAATCACGAAATTGACGGGTATTAATCTGTTAATTCTACACGTATGTTCGTTTCGTTGCTGAACTTGAGAAGAGATGCGAAGGTGTTCGTGAAAAATGTCTAACGAAGCTTCGTGGAATACCCCTGACCTTCACCTGTTTCCTCCGCTCTGCAGGTGTCCCCACTCTTTTGCGTCTCGTCGCTGCTTCGTTCTCCTCCGCGTAACTCATTCGCGCGTAATTTTGTTGACCCAGTCCGTCGGAGCGGTTGTATATCACTTTCGTCACCACTTTCGTACTCGCGTACTATCGACCTGATTCACTCTCGATTACAACCACTTCGAAAATGATGCCTATAAAATGAACACGTGAGAGCGATTTCGATTTTCGCTTCTAGGTGCCTGTCGATATTACTACTGTATCGAAAATTGAGATTCTCAATATTTCTCGGTTGCGAGATTCGATTCTACGTTTACAAATATAACAATACTGACAGCACTACCCGATGTTNAAAAAAAAAAAAAAAAAAAAAAAAAAATCGTCGTTATTGAACATACAAAATATTTTTAAATTTTTGAGACGTATTATGCTCAAAAATATTCATTATGCCGTATGCTTAAAAATGTCGGTTTTCGTGCAAAAGAATTGAAATATTATTTTCTAAAATGTAATTTATGATGTTGATCTTGAGCAATAAATATTACATAACGGAACGATATATTCGTGGATTGGTCAACAAAATATTCTTTTTACAAGGTTAACGTTCAGGCAATTTATTTTGCCTTCATCAGGGCGACAAAGAACATACACAATTTACATTATTTCTAATACAACTTTGAAACACCATAGTTAGATACTGAGTAATCATTGATATATTGCTTGTGTTAATGAGGTTTTTCAAAGTTGCTCTAGAAATAATGTAAATTGTGTATGTTCTTTGTCGCCCTGATGAAGGCAAAATAAACTGCCTGAACGTTAACCTTGTAAAAAGAATATTTTGTTGACCAATCCACGAATATATCGTTCCGTTATGTAAAATGTAATTTGCATATACTGTAACAACACCAATGTCCGATTTCTGTTTCGTATAATCTTCCGCACACGTGAAGGAAGAGGGGAAATTATCGAGTGCTTAAACTATTCACAAGTTTTGAATATCCTCCTTTGTTTATTCGCACAGACCTCGAAGTTATCTACGCGGGCGAAGTACATGGTCATTCTAGTTAGCAGCACGTGACCTTGAATTATGGATCTCGAATCGGTGTTATGCGTATCCTTGTTTGTAAACCATCCTTCATGTATTGTAACTGCTATGGAAGTCGACCGTCTACGTGCTTAGATATCAGCTCTTGAAAGCGAAGGCAAAATTAAACAATGAAACACAGAAAGTAATTTAGACCAAAGTGTGTCTTGTAACTGCGAAATCAACTACGCACGCGTTTTTGAATGCGATAATCCTGTGTTGTCCTTAGAAAACATAACCTAACTAATTTCCAAAGTGATTTCTTAATTTTGTACAAAAGATAGTATTACCTTATTCTGACTCTCCTACTTCGAAGCGCGATCATTTTATACATTCTTTCATAAAGTGTTTGAAATAGAATAAATGGACGCAAAAACTTATGATTTGTCTGAAGCACGTGCTTGGAGCAACGACTTTCATTCCATTGATAGCGTTGAGAAACGTATTTGAAGTACCATAGATACAAAGTTAAGTGCCATCGTGATACACGTCTTGTGCCGACACGAAACGAAATGTATTCGTGGGTCAGTGCAATTCTTTCGCGTTCTTACTATCACGAAAGTATCATTTTGTGCTTACATTATATCGTGGTAGCATTTAGTGGCATGCACAACGGTTATCCAGCAGTTGGTTTAAACAAAACCGTATAATAAATGCAACAATATGAAGAGAAACTAGTATTTAGTATATCGTCTTTACTTTCTCCTATTCGTAGTGTATAGAAAGTATTGAAAACGTGAAAAAATCGAAAGCGGGATTCCGACGGAAATAAGTTTTGGCGATCCCTGGTTCTGAAAATGTGGTTTTTGGCATAACGTCTGTCCATCTGTGCGCAGCAGTTCTGAGTAAAAGGGTGAATATAATTAATTCATATTTCGTATTTACGGTAGAATTTACTTGTTGCCGATGCACGTGCTCTATTTTATTTTACTTTAAAACAAAGGGTACTTAACACGAAGGTCAAAGTTCTCTTCTGAATGTTTCTCTAAAACGGTTCCAACGATTTTGCTTAAATTTTCTGTACGTAAAGTAGAATTAGTATGCATTACATTCGCATTAGCGATATTTCGCTTGAAAATATGATATAGAAGCAGTAAAATAATTTCAATCTGCTGCACTTACACATTAGTTTACTGTTTCAAGAAGCTTGAATAATATTTAGCAGAATAAATGAACCAAGCACAAGTAGAATACACTTTTCGTAAACTGAAATGAAAGATATGATAATGACAAAATACATAGGAGGACAGCAAACACCCTGCAGATATGAAAATACATTAATTTCTGTCAACATCGAAATTACCCTTACTTATCGCTTTTACGAGATTTATGAGACTGATACGTCGCTATATGTTTTGTAATAATATTTTGAATGCTTATTTTACTTTCAAATTTAAGATTAAAGACAGTAAATAAAAGACAAATTCCAAAGTTCATCTGGCGTTTTAGAGCACTGGAGGACGACCAAAATATAGAAGACCACGCAGAAAATGACTCTTTCACTATACAATTTTTTCTCACTCTATGCTGCAGACGGAGAAACGTATATGAGAAAGTATGTGCTATGGTTTTGCACCACTAGTTTTAGTTAATAAACATTAGTCTTAATAATAAACTCGGACGTCATCAAATATCATTAGACCTTGAGTACCGTCCTCTGGAAGGTAGGTTATGAATTGACTATATAATTTCATTTTAATTTGTAATTTAAATCAAATTTTGGAAGAAGAAGAATATATAGTTAAAATGTGTCATTAGGATTCTTTCCTTTTCCAGATAACAATCTTTGTATTCATACCTTATTTAATGACGGAAGAAAAGGAGATATTTATATTGTTGCAAATAAGATACCGGGATTTTAAAACTATTAATTGAATTGAAATTTAATCTACATTGAATTGAAATATAGTTCTCAAATGTGATGTTTAAAAAGAAATTGAATTGAAAAAAAAATATATTTTTGGGAAGGATAGTAGAATACCCTCTTCTGAAGTAATACTGCCACCTCTTGGGATTCCGTGCAGTTCGTATTATCCGAATAATCTTGTGAAGACGAAGTGGCTCGTTGCGCAGGACCTGGGTCATGATGCCGGGTAACAATGTTGAGACAGCATATCAAAACTCGTAGATGCAAGGGGAGAGTGGAGCAGACCGTGTAAGGAGTGAGTATGCACGCTACCCGAGCATCCGGATTTGACCCCCACAGGGGACGTCGATGTTTTACCTCGTCACTTCCACCTCTTCCACATCTCAGTCGACCCCCATAGGGGACACTGCGATGACTCCCGAATAGTTCCTTAACTATTACGGCCACTGTTGTCGTGGGCTCGACCCTCGTCTCCGTCACTCTCTCTCTCTCTCTCTCTGCCGCCTGGAGCCGACGAAGGATGATAACTGCTGGAGACACTCTGACCTGGCCCATGCTTCGCCGCCCGAGCCGTCATGTGTGAGTAAACATTAAAAGGGTTTTCATCTCGGACAGAGTCTCACTGGGTTCACCCCTATCTACCCCTCCTCTCACTTAGGAAACCCCCTCCCTTAATGAGGTCCCTCTCCTCAGCCAGACGTTCTCCGCGTCTGAAGGTCACGCTCGGGTCCCCTCGCTCGGCCAATTCGTTAGACCGGGCGACAATCTGTATGGAACAACATAATTCCATGACACTACTGTCGTGGGAAAAAAGTCTTGATACTCGAGTTCCAGCAATAATTCAACGTTAACCCGTTGATCCACGCAAGTGAGAAACGTCAAAATGTTCCGTATTTCATTTGCGTTCGAAAGTCTGAATTAAAATTTTCTTCTGCATCCTATTTAATTTTTATTGCTGGTATAAAGAAAACGCGCTGGTTTTTCCAATCTTGTAATCGGAGCGCAGACTTTGAAAATTCATTACTTAAACATCACTCGTCCGATCACAACCAAATTTTAATATAATCTGAAGACATTTATTGTTTAAAGGTTTACCGAGTTTGCCACTGATCTGAAGTAAAATAAAGAAGTTCTTATCAAATTAGCACAACGTTTTTTCGATTACCGGTGGTCGTACAAGAGTAAAATTGGTGTTACGAAGCTGACAAAAATGTGGGACTAAATTTTAAGAGTGTAGTAACAGAGTACATTAGTGTGAAAATTTAATGTTGAATTAGGGTGATGTGAAGCTTTTACACATGATGGAATTATGTTTCTGTGATTCTTACGTTGCGTCCTGGGGAGGTTTACATCACTTCGTTTTGTTGTAAGAAATTTTCGATTAGTGTTCGTGTGAGATTTTTATAATAATAATAATGATGATAATTATTATTTATTAGTCTGCTAGTGAGCAATGCTCGGTGGCAGATAGAAAAAAATAATACATAATAAAGTAATACGAAGTTAAAAAACAAATCAATATCTATAAAAATATCTATAAAATACACACATAAACGGATTAAAATGCTTAAAAAATTATTACACATGGATACAACGAGAAGGAAATTAGATTTAAGAAATTAATTATCTACATGAGGCTCATATGGGCGTACATACACAAACATACACAAACACATTTTTGCATACAAACAGTTACAGACACACTGATACGTACAAACACGCTCAATATACACACATATGTCATTACTCCTCCTATAATCTTAGCGTAAAAGTAATTCCTATAACATAAATTAAAGAAATTAATAACTAATAAAAAATAAAACGAAAACAGAGTTGCTGAGAGTACTAAGGTACACTTCACTACACTTCACTGTACTTCAGATATGATCCTATTTCAACGAAGCAAGAAGACTGTTGCGGAAACATATTACTCTTTTTGGTGAGTTCAAAAGTGTTGCTGCAGGTAAGTTATCCCAGCCTACAATGGTTCTGTTCATAAAGTATTTGAGTATTTACCAATATCCGTTTTCTGTTCGATACTAAGCCGCCATCCTCATTGGGGTTGGGTTTACTCAATCTCTTAATGTTCTTAAGCACTGCTTGCGGAAATTCTGATTTTTGTGCGTTTTATTCCTAACTGGGCATTAATGCATAGAACAGATTACTAAATAATCAGAACCTACTGTCTCGGGAACACAGCGTTCCATGAACATAAAACAGTATAGAATGCGGCTCAATTTTCCTATCTCATATACGCAATAGTTCGCACTGACTATATTGGAGCGCTAGTAGCTCACCCGTATGCAGGAGGTTATCGATTTAATTAGCTTTGTGTATATCTTTCTTTGGGCCATACTTTACAAAAGCATAAGATAGTTGATATATGCGTTTAAAATATGTTTAAGTAGTTTTAAAATGAAAATAAATAAAATATTGTAATTATCGGTCCAAATAATCGTGAAAATTAATCGATGCTAAAAAAAATCAACTAAACATAATAGATATATTTTTTCTTTGAATAACGCTTTAAAATAATAGATTGTCATTCGTCCATTTCTTGGTGAAGTCCTATTTGAGAGACCACGTGATGTCCGTCACTCGAAGAATTCGATTGGAGTGATGACCAGTAGCGGATCTAGACCGTAATCAGGGGGACAGCTAACGGGGGAGAATTTTTGTTTAAATATTATGATTTTACAACACATATTTTATAAATATTGCCTTTATATAAAATACATCAAATAAATAATTAACAATCTGGTATCCTTAATTTTATTAATACGATATTATTAATAACAATAACAATTTTATAACTAACAACAATTATAACTAATAAAAAAATATTAATCTAGTAACACTTTTACAAAGTATGCCATTTATCAACTTCAATTTTATCTGTTTAGAGTTCGGGTCCATTGGGGGGAGAGGGACTATAGCCCCCTTAGCTCCCCATAGATCCGTCACTGGTGATGACTATGACGTAGATACGTTTCCAGTGCGCGTTCTCAAGAGGCCAAGGAAAGCGAGCACGTTGGTTGCCTCCAGGGCGAGTTCCTCCGGCGCTACCACTCCGCGTCACCTCCATCTATCCCATGATTACACAACACCATCCTCCATATATTAGAGGGAAGTGCTTTATTGTCTTCAGACACGTAAACAGAAAACTGCAACCTAATGCGATGACAAACATATCCTAGTCCAGGATTGGACTTCTAACTCAATTTCCTCCTAAAGGATATTCAATCGTAATGTGTGAAAAAAAATCGTCTCATTTTTCCTTATTATGTAGAATAAAATACTCGTGAATTGTTTAAATTCCTTTCAGCAAATCGTAAGAACGAAACCCTCCCCATGATTTCAAATCTGGACTCATCGTTCATCGACGTTTAAGGCGGGACAGTTTCTCAAATCACTGAATAATTTATTATATTTTTTATTATTATTATTATTCTAAATGTTTTAAAACACAACAATATGAATAATGACGAAAAAAATTGATTTTACTTCTAGCTATTAGTTAATAGTTGAGTACAAATGAATGTTCTGGAAGTCGCTTGATTCGCTTGAAATCCGTACAAACATGGCGGCAGAGCGGAATGTTCCGTGTTTCAGAAACCTCACCTCGGAAAAAGTGAAATAGCTTTCTCAAATGTCTGGTGACCTATAGATAAAAGTAATAGAAATTAATACTGGAAATTTACTACGAATCGAAGTAAACTTCCATCATTTGAAAGTTGGTCTGTTAAGAAAAATAAAGTGTTTCCTCTATAACACGAAATGTTGCGGTATTAATTATAATTACAATTATATCATTTAAGTGGCCGACGCCAGTGCTACTTTAAGCAGTTCGCCCCCCCCC
>NNCF01127464.1:82297-92463 GCA_002313205.1 Laupala kohalensis | reverse complement strand
CCCCCCCCAAAAAAAAAAAAATTGAAGCAGTTCGTTGTTGTTGTGGTGTGTAAATGTTGAAAAAATTTTCCTTTCCCGTGTCTGTTTCTAAACTAAATGTTTGGTGTAAACAAATTTCCTCGCTCCTTATGGGAACAATGAATCATAATAAAACATTGACGTTATTGATAATGTTCTTCCCGGTAGAAGTTTTTTAAACTATCACGCGTTTACTTTTGTGGTTTCAAGAGCGAAGCGGATACGAAGAGAGGAATTAGTGAAAGGGAGATGATGAATGAATGGTTGGAGAAAATCTGCTGCAGACGAATTTCTTGTTCATCAAGTGTATTTAAACCGCCTACAGCAGTTTTTAAGCGAGGACTTCCATGTGGTTGACTTAGATTGTTATTTACTCGTATAATCCTTCGTAGTTATACGACGATCACGACCCTCGCACCTGACAATCACACCCGGGATTCAAACCCATACCTACGACAGAACCCATANATACCTACGACAGGGATGTCCTAGATGCGCGTCGCGGGTATTTTACCCGCGAGGGCATATCGCGGCCAAAAGAAGGTCAGTTTTTGCCTGTCACCTTGTAAAGGAGGAGTTGACCGCATGCACAGTGGTGTGGGACAACTAGTTCTGCTTATCGCTGTTTTATCGGAGTAACAAACGTGTATATTTTTTCGTTGCTATGCCAGAGAAGCGTTCGATTATCTAACCCCCTCTACCTTCTCATACGATGTCCGCATTCGTCAAAGGAGAAATTGGTGGACACCTCTGCTTTAAACACCTCTGATAGCTCATGGGTAAGATGCTCGCTTGCTACTCTCACTGCGATTCCAGAAAAAATTTGTAACCTTTCACTTCAATGTCTCGGTTCATAATAAAATTATTGTCAGTACAAACTGAGTATGAGCACGCGGAGGACAATAAACTAATTTACTCTCCGGAAGCAAGCAAGGGACCATTCCATCAATTTCGATCAAGGGCCCTAAGGCAGAGGCGGATTCAAAAATTTCTGCAAAAATTCCTAGATAAGATGAAAGCTACGAGTTATAATACTAATTGAATGTCAATATGTTTGTAATTTCACACAAAAAATTTATTGTACATGTACGAATTATTATCGAACTATAGGTTATTCTAAGTATACTGTTCACAAATCATAAGAGTTGAAAAAAACACTAAATTCACGATTTATTGTTACAATAAACACGCCCCTAGACAAAGCCTAGAGAACCTCTATAAGAAATCCGCCTCTACCCGAAGGAAAAACGGAGAAAAACCCGGGCCAGGATGGGGCTACAGAATTAATGTACACAACCGTGCCAAAGTTCAGTACACATAAAACTAAATTAATATGAGCCATACGGCAACACAATCATGCAAAAAAATAGTTTTTGAAATTGTTATAAGTTATTTAAAAAGTACTACAGCAATGGCGTGATAAAGTACAAGACGGATTTAACTTTTATTAAAATCAATAAATTCTTTTACAGTGTAGAAGCACTGGTGCAGGAGGTAGTTTTTAACCGCGGATTTGAAGATATTCAATTTCATAATGTCTTTTATATTTTTGAGCGGGGTATTATATAGAACGATTTCCGAGTGATGCGGTCCTTTTTGGCACATACTGGTTGACACTAGGGCGATGAATATTATTACTGTGACTACTGAAAAGCAAACCACCCTCCAATTCACCTCGTACTTTTACTATTACTAGCTCTTAACTATTACTAGCTACTCCTACTAACACCTCTACATGGGCCAAGTTGTTGGTAAACCCAGCTAATAACAATATCCCCTACCATCCACCTCCTAACTCCTATCGCCCCATGTAGATAAGCTTCAGTAGCACTTAGCTACATTTTCCATTTTCAAATACTTAAACATTGGCCTTAAGAGAGGTTTCCGCGACAACTAACATTCTTTTAAAATAACAATTCAGCTAAGAGCTTACCTTGTACGCTAAAATACAAAAAAGCAGTATCCTTGCGCAGTGATAGAGGAAAATGAGGTTTGAAGCCAAGTGGCACCTTCATTTACATTAGCACTCAATGACTTCATCGCGAAATGTGAGAATAGGAATTTTGCTAAGAGCTTGTGACAACAGAGTGAGACTACTCGAGGAACGACCGCATCCTAAATAATTGGAAATACAAATACCGCCAAAAAAAAATAGAAAAACTGCAAATAACCGCAAGGAATAATCATGTTTGGACAAGGGCTTCTAGGAATAATATATAATATGAATATTAGAATATTTCTGACATANCGGTAAGCGCATGAGCGCGTAGAGCTCAAGGTCCCGGGTTCGAATCCCGGTCCCGTCTACCATTTTCATTCGACGTAACATGATTAATTTTGTGTACAACTTACGTTTTTACTTTCCAATTATAAAGTATGTATAATGAAAGTGTAATAATCGGTAAAAGAACAATGAATTCCGAATCTCTTCGGATCTATACGAATTGGTTCCAGGAGAGTTTATTTTCAAATGTTTGTGATTATGTCCAATGTCTTGTGTGTGTATGTGTGTGAAGAATTTTGTTTATCCGGTAAGTCACGAACAAATTAATGAAATCAAACCAATGTAGAGACTTGACTTTGAACGCATTGAGAACAGAAGCCTATTTCTGGTCAGTTCATTCCGACTTCGTTTACGCCCCTCGTTGCATATCCCGCTTCTTAAAAATCAAAATTTTGTAAAAATGACTATAAACATTTTGTTGCACGTGTTTTAGTTTACGTTAACTCGAAAGTTGCATCTCCATAATCTTTCCTCTTAAAAAATACTCAAAGAAAAATATTTATTGAAAAGTGTCAGATAATAACCTCCAAGAACTTCAATCTAAAACCTATATAAACAAATATATAATCAAAGTAATGATTTATGAATCACTATTTTTCATCTTATTTTCCGAGAAACTGAAAATTTAATTCTCTTCTATTATTAAAATCAATGAATCAACATGTTTGAACAATAATTTTTATTTGAATATAATAACAAAATAAGTTTATGCAAGTGAGCTAGTTAATCGTCGTTCTGCTCTCTGAGATATAGTATCAATAAAAAATATTAATTTCTTATGTTTATAAAATTGACTTGCTTTGTTTTTAAATACTGATCGATAAACGATCCACTATCTATAAATGACTCACATGAAAAATATTTTAAAATTTCTTTTATACAGAAAACATTTTCTTACTTTACTATTGTATAAAAACATTTATCTTTCTTCAGCCAAAGTATATATGCCTCTGTTACTCGTAGAGTTCAAGCTTCAACCATTATGCAAACAAAAAGATGTTTTAAAGGAAATAATGTTACTGCGCTTCCTGGGAAATAATAAATAAATAAATATGTTGTCAAAAAAGCAAAAAAATTAAAAAAAAGTTCGATCCCCGGTGAGGTGGGGCACTTTTTCATCACACCTCAACCTCCAGACTGACTCCCAGACCTGCTCAGCCTGCTGTAAATTGAGTACCGGGGTCCATCCTGGGGTCAAACCGGTCGGTGGGAGATACTGACCACATCACCTCCTCCTAGTGCTGAGGTCAAGTAATTTCTTTACATAGATATCAGTACTTTTTGTACTTTTAAGTAATGGGATAAAAATACATTTGTTTGATGGAGAAGTGACATAAGAAGACTTCGCAAAAGACAGCTTCGGATATTCTTTTACGTCAACCGTGTCGTGGGAGATAAGAAACTAATAACTTTTTATGCGCATATTTATTCTTTATACTTCCACGTGGAGAAGATATGTGATAACTGAAGCCAGTCCCGGGTTCGCTTCCCGGCTCGTCACCATTTTCATCCGACTGCAGTTAATAATAACAACTTGGTGATACTTTACCAAACCCCCCCACACTTATTTTCGACTTTGTTTATTTCTTTTATTGTTTCACATTTGTTTAATTCTCCCTTGTCTTCATTACGTGTTTCAAGAGTTTAGTGCACGAAACATCACATTTTCTTGTATAAATAGGACAATAATTAAGTACATATGCACGGCTGTTAGGAAAATATGTGTAACGTTTTCATTTTATGTTAAATAATGATTTGCTACAAAGCAATTTACTTCAGAAATAAATCAAACATAATACGAATTTCTCGGAACATGATGTATCTAGTAATTACCAAATCATTCTCAGAACATTTCGTAATTTCTTCCTGTGCTTTAGCATTGCGTAACTGACGTTCTTGGGAACTATAATACCTTGATACATGCAAACTAACCACTGATTTCCACGTGGGTTCTGTAAACAGGATATGTATTTAAAACTTTATTTTACAGAATAAATTGAATTTCTTTTGATGTGTTAGATGAATGTTGAGCTGCGAGATGTCACTACGGGGAAAATGTGTTTCTGAAGACCAGCGTTATAAAAATATAGTTTGTGTAGTTTTTAAAATGTTATTTCACTTCTGACTTCTGCAAATATGTAAAATAAAGTATAAACATCGAGTTGTTATATCAAGTGTTTATGACTCGCTATCCAGATAGAAAATATTTTTTAAAGTTCTCGGTGGTGTAGTAAGTTAGTCGGTTAGCTAGTAATAGCTTCCCCCTTCCATATAGTTTTTTTTGTTTTAGTTTTTTCAAGTTAAGAATCCCGTATAATTTTCTGTGAGATGTTAGCAAGACTTCGTTTCGTTCCAACTTATCTCAAACTTTGTAAAACTTGTCAATTTATTTGTCTCAATTTGGTATTGTATGTATATATTTCTTTAAAATGAATTCGGATTTTGAGGGTGACATTCATATGATAAAATAAAATAAATTTATTGTCAAAAAACTGTACAAACTGCGTATGACCACGTGGAGGACACTAAACTACTTTACTCTCCGGAAGCAAGCAAGGGACCATCCCATCAATTCCGATGAAGGACCCTAAGGATTGAAAAATGTCAGCAAAAATTCCTAGCTATGTTTTCTCAATTTTCTGTTTTAAGTGTTTTACGATTATGTGTTCGATGCAATACCACATTCTCACCCATTGAGTAATTTCAACACCACTTAAATTTCTCCTCCTTGTGTTTCGAGATGTTCCGTCGTGAGTAAAATTATGCACACATTTTTTAAAAAGTGGTTAACAATATTTGTAATGCCGTGATCCAGCGTGGCTTCCATCTTGCGGAAGAAAACTTGGCATATAT
This sequence comes from Laupala kohalensis, assembly GCA_002313205.1. NCBI lineage: Eukaryota > Metazoa > Arthropoda > Insecta > Orthoptera > Trigonidiidae > Laupala > Laupala kohalensis. Next base: position 87,308 of record NNCF01127464.1, on the reverse strand, counting down.
TTAGCTAACGGTGCTCTTCTCTTGAAGTGCAGGTAGCGTTTCGTTTGAACCCGCTGCAGTTGCGCAGGCAGTTACTCCAAGAAACTTTTCGGATAGATGTTACGTGTTTCATTCAAATTCACACAAATTTGTACTGAATATTTAATACATTTTCTTTATTTTTACCTAGAAAGCAGATCATATTCGGTGTGTCCTAATGAAAGGTTTTTAGTATTTGTGCTAAAATTTGGGAGACTTTACGTGAATTGTTTAGTCATTAATAGATGATGTTTACACCATGGCAAAACGAAAAAAAAGTTATAAATTTCTGTACCATTTTTGCAAAAACTTTCAATGGATGAGGTGGATAAAGTTTAGATACAATATTTTATACTCTTATCTTAACGTTTAACCTAACAAAAAGGGCTAAAACATATCAATATTTTTCTGTTTTGAAAAAATAAAAATGTGCCCAAAATTAAGACTTTAAAGCAGTCATGTATAAATTTATTTTTTATAGTGACTTTATTCTTGAGCACAGACACTAAAAAATATTCATTAAGTCATAAAAAGTCTTCCAGCTATTCTAGGTAAGAATAAACAAAAGATACGAAATATGGAGTTTGAGTATAATTTTTTGTGAATTAAAAAATCCAGAACCATCTGTCATTAAAATATACTACAATTAACATACAGGTCATCAAAATAGTTTGGACAAAAATTACACATTTCGTGAATTGCAAATCTTTGTCATCAAATGTTCGTTCAATGGGACCAATGAGTGTATGTTCTGTGCATGAACCAGTTATTCTTGGTTTGTCCTCCTCCGCGGGATGTAGTAACTAGAGACTCCGATCGCAAATTTAAACTTGGTGATCTCTTACGCCCCTTCCCCCAACCCGAAAAACTCTGATTCAGTTTATCTTTCACTTTTAACGTCAATAGTGATTATTTTGCGTAGAGTTTTGATCTGAATAAAATGGAGTGTCATTTGAATGAACTCTACACTAACTTTTTGAAATTATGTTTTGTCAACAAAATTTGTCAGGATGCTTCGAAAAATTCAGATCGATTTATCTGGGAAAATGTTCAATTAAAAATATGCTTAACTGACAGATTATTTTTGGGAAAGTAACCTAACAACCATAAAGCAGATGGCACACTTACTGAGTTTCGTGGCGTTTAGCAATAAACAGGTAAACCTGACCTATTGCGTAACTCGTTGAGTGAAGTGAGGTTAATAAGTCGTATCACTTTCACGTAGTTCTCCTACTTTAGCAGAATTTCCTTTGCAGCCTTTTGCTTACGCTAAGACGCTATTTTTAATCTGTGAAATATTCGTAACATTCGACCACACGATGATTCGTTCAAAGGAACATTTCTCAAGGATCGGGTCCCGCATCCTCGACTCCCGCAATTGTGAAAAGAATCTCTCTATGTACTCGTTTTGTACTCCACGAACTACTACATCATTCAAGATTTACTTTCTCATGTACAAAGTAGTATTTAGAAAGTTTTGTAATCGTGAAAGAATCGAAAGTGAGATTTCGACGGAAATATCCGTTTTCGTTATCCCTCATTCAGAAAAGGTGGTTTTGGCATAACTTCCGTCTGTCTGTCTGTCTGTGCGCAGCGATTCTGATATTTAATTAATATATTTAATTAATAACAAATTAATATATTTAATTCATATTTCGTATTTATGGTAGTATTTACTTTTTGTCGATGCTTAGGTCTTTTTTTTAAACAAAGGGTACTTTTCATGAAGGTCAAATTACTCTTTGAACGTCTCTCAAAAACTGCTCCAAAGATTTTGCTTAAATTTTGTTTACCTAAAGTACAATTAGTATGCATTACATCCGCATTAGCGGTATTTCGCTCAAAAGTTTGATATAGACGCAGTAAAATAATTTCTGTCCGCTGCACTTATACATTTGTTTACAAGTGTTAAAATTCTGTACAAATTTGTTTTCTGTTTCAAGAAGCTTGAGTAATATTTTTGCAGTGTAAATGGACCAAGGAGATGTAGTATACACTTTTCGTAAACTGAAGTGAAAGATGTGATAATGATAAAATACGTAGGAGGACAGCAAACGCACAGCAGATACGAACATACTGCAAATTCTGTCAACAACGAAATTACATTTACGTAACACTTTTACGATATTTTTGTCACTCTATGCTGCAGATGGAAAAACGTATAGGAGAAAGTATTTGCAATGGTTTTGCATCACTAGTTTATCGTATGTAGACGACCTCGGAAAGCGGTTTTTTTAAATTATTTTGCCGAATATTTGGAACTAGCTGATTACCTACCTTTGTCCGGGATTTTTCCTAAACTAATCCTCTTTTAGTTGGGAAAAATATAGTCTATCTTGATTGTAAGACCGAAATAATTTTACTTGCTGGTTTTGAAAACATAACAATAAATTTATTGTCAAAAAACAGTACAAACTGCGTAAGACCACGTGGAGGACAATAAACTGATTTACTCTCCGGAAGCAAGCAAGGGACCATCCCATCAATTCCGATCAAGGATCCTAAGGCAGAGGCGGTTTCGAAAAATTCAGCAAATATTCCTCAATAAGATAAAAAGTTAGATGCGAGTTATAATATTAATAGAATGTCAATATGTTTGTAATTTTACGCAAAAAATTACATGTACAACATGTACAGCATCCTAATTTTTCAAGTTCATTTTAATACAAATTTATTACAAATCTTGACGGGAGCCGCGTCGGTCGAATTTTCGCTTCGGAGGCTTCACGCGGATGCACCATTTGATCAAAACTCTCGTTAACTCTAAACTGCTCGTCGAAATTTTACGATTAAAATTTTTTTTTTACCTTTGTTAAATGCAGAAAACAAATAAACCATTAAATTTGATGACAATTGATTTTTCCTTCTTAAATTACTCTCTTAAATTGAAGAATTTCAACATTTTCTATTTTTAATAAAACTTTACCAATAGTTTAGTTTAACCTTCGTTTATAGCTCTCCCGATCGTTTCTGTCGAACACTTTGAGGCACATGATATCGCCATTCATTGTTGTCACATCTCTAACCTCACTCTTTCGCGTTTCGCATTTATGTATTGTACATTTGGAATGTCTATGGCGGTGTTGTGAGAATTGGAACTGTTATGGAGTGTAGTAGCACAAAAAATGTCCTAGATATCACTAGTGTCGTCCATATTCTTTAATCGACTTGAAACAGAGTATTTGTGGTCCAATAGTGGCCAAAAAGTTATTTTTTAAAACCAATTTGTTTCACCATGAACACTTCGTCTTATCTAAAAAAAACTGATTAATAGGCGTGTCAAATGAAGTCTATTTTCGGAAAAATAGTTATATATGTCATTTAGTTCCGCCAATAGGTTGCAAGTTTAGGTTTTGCAATTGATTCTAGGTAGATTTTTGAAAATGTAAAGATATGGATTCAGGTACTTTTAAACTTTTTTAATAAAAATAACAAGTGTGTCGCTTTAAAGAAGTGTATATATTAGTGATGGAAAACTTAGATCAATTATTGCTGTGAAATATAAAATTATTAGCTGCTAAAAACTTAAGAAACAAGGTGTAACCAGTCAAATTCTTCAGGATGACAATTGTTCAGATCCAAATACAGATTCAGATTATTTCCTGATATTTATTAAAGATATATGTAGATTTGGAATAACAATTCGGGACAATTTTGTGTCACAAGAAATTAATGTTATTCACATTTTGTGCTTTTTAATAATTTTGCATTGTAAAATATACTCCACGTAAAATAATCTGGTTTACCTATGTAGCTGATGTGTACATTGTAAACGAAAGATATACTGATTGTGTTGATCGTCCATAGCCATTGTAAGTTTGTTCGAGGAGTTTCAATTTTTGCATTTGGTAAAAATAATTGATCCGCGTTGAAATAGAAAGCCCGGACCCTCTCCTTTCATTCTTGAAATGAAATAATAATACATAAACAGAAACAGACATGCAATAGTGAAATAAAGAAATAAATGAACTATAAATGTATTATCAAAAAAGCAGTTACAAACTGCGTATGACCACGTGGAGAACAATAAAGTAATTTACTCTCCGGAAGCAAGCAAGGGGCCAACCCAACAATATTGATCAAGGGCCCTAAAACAGAGGTGAATTTAATATTTCAGCGGACTCCTTAGATAAGAATAAAAAGTTAGGTATGTGTTATCAAATCAACAAATTTATCTTAAATAAAAAGCAAAAAATATAGTTTATAGGTTAGTATTATCGAACTGTAGTTTATTCGGAACATATTGCTTATAAATCATAAGTATTAAATTATCACAATATTATTTCAAAATTTAATCAATTATTTCAAAATTTAATTCAAAATAAAATTTCAAAGTTATATAGTAAATAAGGTTATTATTGTATGGAATAATAGTATTTCGAAAAATCTCACAACACATAATCTGGCAATTTTTAATGATTCTTGGAAAAACTTCATGAACAAATAGGAATTGAACTGTTGTGTTTTTATTAACGGGATTAAAAAGTGCTCGCTCCTTTGGTATGTAGCTATCTTTAGTTTAAGCAACACAAATTTCGAAGCTATGTATAGCATTCTCAGCAGCATTCTCTACGAGAGAAGGGGAAATTAATCTTGTTTCTTAAGCTACAATCGAAATGGCAAGTAATGTTCACAGACAAGAGACATTTAGATACGCTGTGCGATTCTCATTCCAGTTTATTTTCAGTTCATGGTTTTTCGTTGACATTGCCTTGCTTTTCTCTCTTCCCTTTATTTCTATCATCATTCTACGAGGGGACTTCGATAATGTCTTTGGTACCTTCACGTTTCTATGCACGGGCGCTAGAGGCCACTGACCCAAGGACCCCCAAAGTCTTCAAAACTTAAATAATTAGTTTTCTCCAATTTTTATTTATGTAAAATAACTAAGTTTTTGATGATTCATAAACATTAGCAATCTGTACAAAAATGAATTAAAATATTGTAACTGCTAATTATATAACTTTAGTTAATATAATAATATAATATTATA
>NNCF01127464.1:0-44434 GCA_002313205.1 Laupala kohalensis | reverse complement strand
CACATGAAGTCCCGGGTTCGAGTCCCAGTTCGTCGCAATTTTCACCTAACCGTTGATTAAGTTAACTTGGTTTTCTCCCCGAGTAGGTATACTCGCACGTTATGAGTTAACCTATGTCGTGTTCTCTCGTCAACCGCATCATGTATCTGAATTTATTTTCACGAGAACTGCTGAAAAAATTTCCGTGAAATAAACAGAATTGAGGTATTATGGGGAAAAGCTAGTTGTAATATGAATTGTAATCAATGGCAACCCCACCGGTGACGCAGGTGGTGTTGCTCATCACCAAGTCATCCCGGGTTCGATTCCCGATGGGGTCATAAAATTTGTAGCTTTTCACATGAATGTCCCAGTTCATATAGCTGTGACTACTGAAAAGCAAACCTTCCTTCCTCTATTCAGCTCCTCCTAGTATCAATAACTCTAACTATTACTAACTACTTCTACTAACTCCTCCACGTGGACCAAGTTGTAGGTAAACCCTGCTCCTAACTCCTATCGCTCCACGTAGATAAAGCTTCAATAGCTACATTTCCCATTTACTAATACAACAATACTAGTTATCAGTTGTGGATCAATGGAGGGGGCGAAGTGGGCTATAACCCCCCCCCCCATTGGACCTTCGAAAATGATGTGTTATTGGATTAATAATTGTTATTAGTTATAATTGTTATTAGTTATAAAAAATGTATTGTTATTAATAATACCGTATTGTTAATTATTTTATTTAAAGGTAATATTTATGAAATTTGTTTTTAACAATAATTCTCCCCGTTTAACCCCTCTCCCCTTGATCCGCCCCTGGTTGTAATTGTTACATTAATCGATTCAAAACAATTCTCTCCTTCGAAATCCTTACGTAAGTTGCTGGACGATGTCCGAGTGCATAACACGGCGAGCGCGGAAGTGTATCCGCGTGAAGGCGTGACGAGTGAAGGGCTATTGTTTAGCAGTTTCTTCTGTATTGGATCGATAGTAAGAGGTCGGGGGGGGGAAGGAGGAACTGATAGAGCAGCTCCACAGACTGAGGGGTCGTTTAGTAAATTCTCTTTATGAGTTATATCCCGTCTTCAACATGCGTGGAGTCGATACATTCACCGGAACTCTAGTGGTCGAGGAGGCCACACGTCCAATAAACAGTAATCCCTCGGTTTTCGTCGACTGCTGTGATTGGTTCCCGAATTTTTATTCCGAAAAAATAAATAGTATCGTATTTTTATCGGTCTCTTTAGAAATCGTTGGCGTGTCCACGTAATTGTTTGCAAACTAGTTTAATGATAAAAAAACTACCCCATTTTAGGCAAAGAAAGAAATGCTCAGAAACAGGCATCTTTTTTTCACACCTTGGGTCGCGTTTAGCCTCCTGTTTTTTTTAGAAATTTATGTAAATTTTAAAAAAAAACTTAAAAATTTGAAATATGAACTTGAAGTAAAAATGTTCCAATACTGTGGGACAGTGCCGAATAGGTCAGTCATTGTCGGTTGCCGGCCGGCGACCGGGAGCGTGATTCGAATTCCGAGAAGCCCCTTAATCCTTTGGGAATCACATCTGAACGAAAAGACTATACAGGACTTCGAAGGAAAATGACCCCATGTTCAGTGTAGTGAGGTGAATGGAGACGAAGGGTATAGAAAATGCTCAGAGCGAATAGAATTGCAGTGTAGTGTAGTGTAGTGATGTGAAGTGTGCGTGACTGTTCACAGCAATCCTGTTTTGGCATTACATTTTAAAGTCATTAATTTCCTTTAATTATATTATAGGAATTATTTTTACATTAAGGTTATAGGAGGAGTGATGGTATATGTGTGTATATTGAAGCGTGCTTGTAAGTATGAGTGTGTGTCTGTATGTTTGTGAGTGAAAATGTGTTTCTGTACATATGTGAATATACACACATATGGACCCAATTTAATTTTTTAATTTCTTAGATGAATTAACTTTCTCGCTTCTTGTGTACTAATTTTCTAAGCATTCTATTCCGCGTGTGTGTGTAATTTATAGATATTTGGGAGAATATTTTTTTCTTTTTAATTTCACATTATCGTATTTTGAATATTATTGTTTTCCATCTGCCACCGAGCATTGATTGCTCACTTGCAGATTAATAAATTATTATTATTATTATTATTATTATATTCCCAAGGTCCCGGTGGAGGAAGTGTTCATTTACTCTTCACCTTAGCCCTTCACATTCATTTTGTATCCATTTTTTACTGTGTATTAATCACTATATTTATTCTCAACAAAATGTGTTTTTGTATATATTTTGGAGTGTCTAGAACGATATCATTCGATTGAGATTGATTCATGTGTAAAAGAATTGCCTCGGTGTATGTCGGATCTGCAGTAATCTATCCGTTTGTTTACAAATATTTCTCATGTTAAAACACGTTTTGATAGGTTGAAAAAGATAGAGAAATCATGAAGTTGGATCGCTGGGCGAATGTGGTATCTTATGAATTAGTCTAAAAAAGTGAGCCAAGTCAAGTATTTTTTAATACTAGAATAAGCTGTAAACCCTTTAGGGCTCTTACCTCTTGCTTCGTTAAGCGAACCGACAGGCAGGCATCACTCTCCTCTTAGTACATGGCGACGATGTTTGTCTTGTCGCAATTATCGAAAACTTAGGTACTTATCTACGCAAGCTCCCTCTTTAAAATTTATCATTTTAAAAAGGTCTTAGGTAGCACTAAAAATAATAGCCTTAATATATGTTAAACATTAATGGTAATACAAAGGGGTTTCTATCAAGTTCTCGAACTTAAGTTCGTGGCAAGCGCTATAAAAATCATTGCACATTTCAATTCTACAAACTGATTTAATTTCAGCTTAGACTTAAAGATTTAATGGCATTAAATTTATGCTTGCGTATAATATTTGGAAAAAAATTCTTTTTACTAAATTTTCTTCTTTCAACTGAATTACAAAACCTAATGTTCGGGTTCCGCCATTAAATCTTCTCGACGTGATTCATTCTTCTCATCATAGGATGAATTTTCATAATTTCCTCGTCATTGTGTTGGGAGCTGTAGTCATGTGAATACCACATGTGAGTGCGTTGAGGCGGAGATCCGCTGAGATGAGGACTCACTATTTTCCCGGATATATGCGGGCAGCGCGGGTCATTGTTACCTAAAACGTATAAATATATAATTACTTGTCAAAAAGAATATTCATGATTCTTTTCATGCTTATGATCCCATTCACTATCTTGCCTTAGCATTCTCTCAATTGATAAGTAAATTACAGTGTCAATGTACAAGGTTTAGCGAATGTTTGGTATTGTTACGTTTTATGCAAGGTTGTGTTTAAATTTTTTCTACCTAACTTAATTCATTTTATGTTATTTTTATTGAAAATTTATTGCTTTTATTTTATTGCATTATAAATATTTTGTTTTCTTTTTGTAGGTAAGTATTGATGCAAAGTTGGAGATTCGCCGCTGGTGAGTCTCACATTATTTATATTTGGTTCGATACTTAAAACGTTTCATCTTTTTGTGGGGTCTCGGCGCTTTTTAGTGTGGGGACCCATAGAAAACCCTTCGATCATCATCTTTCTTTTCCACATAGAAGTGGTCCTTTCTGGAATATGAACATAAGAAAGTAGGAAAAATATGGTGTTAAAATTCATTTTTAACTTGATTGTTAAATATTTTTCATTTACTTTATTTATTTATAATATATGAGTGATATAAAATAAAAATAATTTATACAATGTAATATTTACTAAAAATATTGTTTAAAAAGTTTTTAAAATTTACATTTTTAAGGATTTTTCGGGGCAATGACGAACTTTGCCAAGAGATGTATTGACACGAAAATTATGTATACAGAACAAGAATGTTGTATTAAAATTTAAGTAACAGAAAGCAGAAATCCCCCCCTCTGCAAAGAAAATGGCTAAGACAAGTTTAAAGACTCAATTCTTAACTTAGTTTAACGGGAAGAACAGGAGAGTTACCGGCTGAACTCGACCCAGGAGAGGAAGATCCACAGAGAGTGATATTTCAGAAACTGTTAGGACCGTTAGGAGTTGCGAAGAAACGCTTATAAACGTATCGGAGTTTCTTTCCGATATCCCACCGGTTCCTTGACCGACCGTACGGTTCTGATCTCGAATGTTGCGGGTTAACTCGCGTCAGAAACTAGTGCTGCGCTCTGCAGGTGTCCGATGAAGTACACTAGTAGTTCTCGTCTTCTCCACTAGATCGTGCAGTCGTAGACCTTCAATGCATGTAGTTTCGAAGTCTGGTGTAGCAGATTAATGTCTTTGTAGATAAACAGGTCTGAGGTTTTGTTGATATTAATTTATGTGATGGTTCATGCAGAATAATTTGTAAAGTTAGTTTTAAAGTTCAAAGTTAATGAGTGAAGTGTATGAATTCTAAGTAAATTGCGAATATTCTTAGTTATGCTAATGTCGCGACTACTTAGGGGCAATATTAAAAAAAAAATGAAATGTAGTTCTAGAAATAATACTATTACATACTTAAAAAACTTTGACAATTCCCAACTTCAAAACCCAATACAACAAACTGAGTCTCCCAAATCCTTTCGGCGTGTTATCGAGATTGAGATATTATCGTTTATGTACACTCATAGAGTACCACGTAATAAATAAATAAACAACTAAATAAATTTATTGTCAAAAAGTAGTACATACTGCGCATGACCACGTGGAGGACAATCAACTAATTTACTCTCCGGAAGCAAGCAAGGGACCATCCCATCAATTCCGATCAAGGGCCCTAAGGCAGAGGCGGATTTAACAGTTTGACACACTCTTAAGATAAGGATACAAGATAAGGGTACATGTTCTAATATTAATAGAATACCAACAAATTTGTATTTAATAAGATACATAACATTTATTCAGAAGAACGCATTATTATAGAACTGTAGATTATTTGAAAATATTGTTTATAAATGCTGCAGTTTTATTATTCCACGGCATCGTTATCACATTTTTTGGGGGATGTTTATGAGCGTATTAGTTCCCGGAGAACGTGTAATTTTGGCGTAACTTAGTCCGAGGCAACAAGGTTGGGCAGTAATAGTGAAAGTAGGTAGCGACAGCATTCGTTCACGGGCACTCGTGCAGGCCCCTTCCTCTCGTGCAACAGAACTACCGCTTCTCTAAAACGACGAACATTTCATATTACGCTCCACAGCATTTCACGCGCCCCTAACCCACCGCGGAGGGTTGTGGAAGCAAGGGTTAAATTTTGCTGGTTGAGCAGTAAACTTCGTTTCAGTGCCTGTTAAAATCGTAACGATAAGAACGAATAGTAAAGAAAAATTCGAACATCCGTGTGTATAAAAATGAGTGCAGTTAAGCGAGGATTAAATTTTACATTAATATCTTGATCGTTGAAGACTTGTTTTTAGAAATTTTTTATCAAACGCGCCAGATGAGAAATGTTTTTGGAATTCCGTAAAAAGCGAAATTTTTAGAAATAGATGTAACAGAAAAATCAAATAATATTCACTCAAATAATATTCTTCATACCATCGCCTTACGAAATAATATTTCACATTCCGCTATTGAAGGAGCAAAAGTAGTTTCCGTTACGGCCGTCAGACTTCACCCCAGTCTGACTCTAGAAAAAAAATTCACTTGTATAAATAATCATAATCTCGATACGGTGTGAAGTTCTTCATGATGATGCAATTAATTATAATACATATTTTAAAAAATTACAACCGAATTAAAAGGTAGCTTGAAAAGCCGGAAAATACACAGTGATGTTAGAAAAGCAATAATTCAAACTGAATGCAACGTATTGCTATAAATTGACATGTATTGGATATGCCATTCAAATTCAAAAAGGAAAACAAATGTGGTGAAAGTAAAACATATCGAGTGTTGTCTAGTTTGACCACTAAACTAATTTAGAATGTACCAATCAAATCAAAACTCAGAAGAATTAGATGTTTTTTTAGGATATTGGACTGGTCGTAAAACATTCAAAATATCCAGAATATAATTATATTTGTTAAGTAACAACACATTTAGTTTGGAATACGATAAATTATTTTCTCCTGTAGTATTCTTTATCTTAATGTGATTCTTTACGATAAGAAGATTTAATTCATTGAATTTCTCCCAGTTCATGTAAAATCCTAGTGAAATAATTTCCTGATTTTGTTGGAGAGCGATTTTTCAACCCTACCTCATGATAGGCAAGAATGTACTATGTTTTTTTTTTTGTAAATGGGGGTCTTGGTCCTGGTGCTGAAAGATTAAGGAGTAATAATTTATTGTACCAATTCTTTGTCGGTCTCAAACGTTTTTACGTATACCTTTTGTTTCGTTCGAGAGATCATTGATGGTAAACTGGCGTCACATTCTGTGAATCCCGAATGGAAATCCGCCAAGGAAAGGAAATTAATAATCACTTACATGAAAAAGCACGAAGTAATAATTTTTTACCACTGTAACTGATTTGCGATTATCATGATGACTCTCGACGTCTTTATGGATTTAAATGGAAAGGAAGTTTAAAAAATTGGTCATCTTGGAGGTCACATATTTTGCTATGGGGGGGAAGGGAATTTGTGTGGGCGGGGGGGGGGGGCTGGAGGTTAACCGTATTGATTGACCTCACTGAATGGAACTCTTTTCTCAAATATTGGAAATTGGAGACTTTTAGTGAGAACTTTGAATTTTAATCCACGATTGGTACAACGTTGTTTCAAATGATATATTTAAGACATTGTGAAAACTCTTGACTTGAGGAAGGAGGAGTCCCCTCATCAGTACCTTTTGAAAATCCACCACTTGGCTGCATCACATGAGGCAAACAACTTTGTAATTTGAAACTAGATTCCACCATTTACAGCTAGAGACCACGGTCAAGTTCCACGACTCTTCAGTGTGATCATACAAGGAGGAATTTTCCACCCTTCTTCTCAGGGACGTCCAAAGTCAACAGAGGTCAAATTACCCAACATGACTTTGGCACAAGTGTACAGCATTACAAGGACTCTCCACGAACAAATACTTATTAATTTCCCGAGGGCTTCTTCTCAAAGATCCTTCCTTCGTACGTCGGCTGATAATAAACGTGTGATTGTTCAGTCACGGCTAAACCGCAATACTTGAGTATGCGTTCAGATTTAATTTCTTTTTAAGTAGAAGAAATAGTTGAAAGGAAAAATTAAGCATCCTTTATATCTTTCTTAAGTACTTAAAATGCATTCAAAAAGTTATTTAAGAAATGTGTTTCTGTTAAGTATTCAATTAATCTCTTCTCTATTAAAAGGGTAGCTTTTAAGTGTGCTTACTTTCTTGGAATGATTTCACTGGTGATCGATGGTGCGGTGCATATTTGCATTATCAATTGTTTCTTTTCCTGAGAAAGTTGAACTACGAAAGAAGAACATCTATTTTAGTTAGTGAGAATTTAAAAAAATTGAGATGTACAATGTTCTCGCATGCTTCCTTTGCAAATTCGTTAATTTTTGTTTGTAATTGCTGAATTGTGTGAATATTTCTCTTTTATTTGCTAGATGTGAGTCAGAAATAATTTGCGTATTGTGTTACTATATATTTTAAGGAAGCTGCGATGAACAATCCCATCGCAGGGAAATCTCTTCAAGAGTTAATTAATGACGAGACAGTGAACAATCGTAGTTGAGTCCCCGGAAGATATATCATTAATTCTTTATTGACTATTAAGCTCCCATTTTGTATTCTCATTTGTTTCGTTCGAGAAATATTTCTGTTCTTATTGAAGAATTTTTTTTCGGAACATGAAGTTTTCTCTTTCCTCGGTTCGTTAGAAAGGGATGGAATCTGTTTTTTGTGGGACAAGTGAAGAAGTCATAAGTAACACTTTTGTACCTGCCCCACACTTTCACCTGGTCATTAAGCGAAATTACCAGCCTCCGACTGTACTCCAGTAACGTTAAACGTGCCTCTTTTGCATCACAAAAGTGTCTTTCCTACTTCATTTGAAAGTTTGAGAAGTTACAGGAGAATTATGTTTTTCTTTTCGCCTTTGCCAGACTTTTCGTACGTGCTGTTAGAACTTATACCCTGAGAACATTGTATAAGGAAATGAATATAGACCTCTCATTATACATTTATTTTAACAGTAGTTACAGATATTTAATATTCTCTTCCAAAAATAGTACAACCATTCTCTAAAATAAACCTTTTCAAACCTGCAGTATAATGCTTCCTATTTCGTCGGTTTCCAATGTCAAGGAATTTTTCCATTTTAGTGACAGTACTTAATACCTCTTTAAAATATCCTCTTTAAAATCCCATGAAATACTTTTATGTTTAAGGAAACATTTAATATAATACGGTGAATTTATTAACTTCGCTAATCCTTGTATATACTTTATCACGACAGTCATAATACTTTTATAATTAATGAAAACACAATCTACAGTAAAAGCATACTTGTTATTGTTTCTTCTTATTTACAAAAGTTATTTCTTTAATCTGTAATCATTCTTGGCACGGTTGTGCAGGTTATCTCTGTCCACGTTTTCCTTTCGGTCTTTTGATCGGAACTGATGGACGGACCCCTTGCTTGCTTCCCGAGAGTAAATTAGTTTATAGTACTATCATTATTGTGTTTTATTTTTCAATATTGATCAACGCTACCGAAATCCTGTAATTACCTACCCTGGCCTGGGTTTTTCTCCGGTTTTCCTTCGGGTAGAGGCGGATTTTTTTAAATAAAGACTCGCTAGGCTCTTACCTAGGGACAGCTTCAATTGATATAATTATTAGGAAATTTAGTGTTATTTAATAGTTACGAATTATCAACAATACTTTCCGAATGATTTATAGTTTGATAATTATACGTTTTTGTGAAATGATTTTTCTGTGTTTTATTAAAATACAATATTTGTTGGTATTTGTTAATATTGTAACACGTGTAGAACTATATTTTTATCGTTAGGAGTGTGCTGGAACGTTAAATCCGCGTCTGCCTTTCAAGTCTTGATCGGAATTGATGGGAGGGTCCCTTGCTTGCTTCCAGAGAGTAAATTAGTTTATTATCCTTCACACACGCAGTTTGTAACAGCTTTTTTGACAATAAAGTTTATTTATTATCTCCCGTGAGGTGATAGGTACTTATCTAATTGCATAATAGTTGTGAGAATCCTTAGTCACGCACAATCTGAAGTGTGTTGCAAAGTGCTTGATCCTTGTCTGATTGACATCTTTAATACTTTGCACCTCGAAGGTCGCTCTCAGCACGATGTCTTCAGCAAAATTTTCAAGTGACTTGCAAACCAAGCGAGATGGTGTTGGAGGTCCTTAATTATTCATGGGATAGACGTTTGAGATGGTGACAGAGAGACTTGCCAATGCCATAACGTGTTTTTTCTGCCATCAAATCGTACGTTCAAGGTCTTCCAGACAGAAAGGAAGATTTTTTTTCGTTTTGTAATTGGCGAATGATGATGAAATGATTAATAGAGGAATAACAGGTACTACCAGCAATAATTCTTTTCCTTCGCGAGTCTCGAATTAGTAAATTATTCGTTAAAAAATCAGTAAAACACTGCGTAACACCTCGAGGATTTACTCTCCGGGAGTATTTTCTCAATAACGTCATCTGTTGTATCCATAATTATTACAATTATTTCATTTAAATGATTAGTGGTGTATGATTTTTAAGCGTAAATCGGAATAAATACATGTAATTCTGATTATCCATCCCAATTTCACACTTGTTCTACATTACCAAGAAAGGAGTTTAACGATTCAAAATTCTCCCGAGCGAAGCTAGTAACTAATATATGCCTCTCATGGGTTCTTCACGTAAGAGTGACTAAGTCGTTCTTAAAAAATCATTTCTTTATATCCTCCTCATTTCGCTTTGTATTCCAAAAGGAAACCTATTATCCCATAAATTCCAGCGACCAAGATCAGAAAATCCATTCACAAATTTTGTCGTTGCCATGTAAATACTTCATATCGTCGTAGTGACAATTATAGTCCATTACACCGCGTTTTCACGACGCCAATACGTAAGCCAACAGTTGGCTTCCAACGAATGGAAGACAATTGCTGGCATCTCCAATTGGCGCCGCCTGTTGCTGATACGACGCCAGTTCTAAAGTAATGCTGCTTGATGTGCCGCAGAGGGAGACAAGGGGGAGGTATTGAACGCCAATAGATGGAATGAGTCTACTCATCAGGACAGCTCATTGCTACGCCAACTGTGAAGGTCATAGGCTTGTAAAATCAAGACAATTGTCTTCCAGTTTTTGGAAGCCATCTATTGGCTTCCTTATTAACATCGTGAAAACGCGGCGTTACATCTGAATACCCTCCATCGCGTGGCTATCATTGACTTCGCAGACATTCTAACGACCTTCCTCTCTTCGCCTCGTCTTTCTCCCTCTCTCTCTGACCTTCTTCTGATTTGGATGCGCCATGACGTCACAGACAAACACTAATTAGCAAATGAGTTTGGCTCCAGAAATATCTCTTCACCTTTGGGCTCAGAATTCCCTGGTTTCTGATGTCATTGCCGTCAACTGAAGATCCAGCTTAAGGATAAATATCGGGAAGAGAATGATTTGTCTGCCATGAATCGACATTAGCTTCATTACACCTATATTTTCTGACTAAACACTCAAAGCTATACTCACATGAATTTTGTGATCTTTGTCTGAATATTCTGAATTATCAGAACTCAGTGTTTGTTTAATAACTCGGAAACAAAACGTTCTTAAAAAAATTCAAAAACTTTGCAAAAAAAAACATGAATAAAATAACAATATTAATTGTGCGAGTACGCAATAGTTTCCACTGACTGTCAGTAGTTCACCCGTACGCATCAGGACACATTCGCATTGGCTTTGTGTATATATTTCCAAGGTACATTGGTGTATATATTGCAAATTCATGAATACAGCTTATTTGTAATCCAATGCACTAGTAAAGTTATAAATGCAAACCTACGCTCTATTTCGAGATTACTTATCGTCCTATCTCCTCTCCATATCTTGTAAACAGTATTTATGCTATTGTAAGCTAAAGCGCTTATTCTTACCGCCTACGAAAGTTGAAAGTTGTTCAGAACTTTTTAAAATGATAGCAAACAATTCTATCCCACTTTTACAGTAGAAGGACGGTTCCCTAAAGAAAAATCTTTTATAGATTGTCAATTTTATAGACACAGGTTCTCTAGGCTTTGTCTAGGGGCGTGTTTATTGTAACAATAAATCGTGAATTTAGTGTGTTTTTTTCAACTCTTATGATTTTTAAACACTATACTAAGATAATCTATAGTTCGATAATAACTTTTATATGTAAATTTACAAACATATTTGCGTTAAATTACAAACATATTGACATTATATATGTATTATAACTCGCAACTAACTTTTTACTCTTATCTAGGAACTTTTGCTGAAATTTTTGTATCCGCCTCTGCCTTAGGGCTCTTGATCGGAATTGATGGGATGGTCCCTTGCTTGCATCCGGAGAGTAAATTAGTTTATTGTCCTCCACGTGGTCATACGCAGTCTGTACTGTTTTTTGACAATAAATTTAAAAAAATTAAATTTACAAAACTTAACAGTATACACTACACCATGTCGCGGGAGCTGGGCTGGTCGAATATTCGCTCGCGAGGTGGGACGCGGCTGCACCATATCATTAAAATTCTTGTAAAATCTGAACTATTCCTTGAAATTTTACGATTTAAAGATGATGTTTATCTTTGTTAAATTCACAAAACAAATAATCTATTAAATTTGACGATAATTGACTTTTTCCTTCTTAAATCGAAGTATTTTAACATTTCTATTTTTAATAACGTTTTATCTATAATTTAGGTAAATTTTTCCATATAGACTTAGGCTGTCTCGGGCGTTTTTGTAGAACACTTTGTCGCAAACAGTATTGTCAATCATTGTTGTCACCTATCTCTAGCCATTTAGTAAGCAAATATAACTCTTTTTTTTCCCGATTTCATCGACATTTATGGTCTAAATCATTTTCTACCTTTCGCATCAGACATGTTAAAAATATTAGTTAGTGTATGTTCATTCTGTGCATCTTAACCATCTCGTTGCCAAATTTCGTCACGATCGGTTCAGTGGTTTAATCGTGATTAAGTAACAGACAGACAGACAGACACGCGTTACGCATTTATATATTAGTGTATGGATATTGTACTAAACTTCTTTCTCGGATTTCCTGTTTCCCCGGAACAGTTTTAATATAATTTCTTTCTTTCTTTATTTTTTTTGCTCTACAATTCAAGAAGAAATTTGAATGCATTTGTTGATGTGTGACTTTGTGGGAGAGTTGATTACATTATTGATTACTGTATGATCCCTTGCTTGCTTCCGGAGAGTAAATTAGTTTATTGTGCTCCACGTACTCATACGCAGTTTGTACTGTTTTTTTGACAATAAATTTATTATTATTAAAATGTATTATATTATTTGGTTTACGTCTTTCAGTTAGCAAAACAGTTAATCAAACGAGCTCTATAGAGATCTACTGCGCTATAATTTCATTTTATCGATTTCAGAAATTATTGTAGACGAGTATTTATTTTGGGTCAACCCTTTTAAACTTTCTCGTTATCTTACATTTGAACTTCGATTATCACAATGGCGTGTCTCCGTGGTTTAAGGAAAATTGCGTTGAATTTGTGTCAGTTTATGGCACTATATATGGCGTTGACGAAAATACTACTTAGCATAAACGGGATTACGACAGGAATGTTTTATAACTGACGTGTTTTTTAAATTCATGGTCACAGAAATGTGTTACATGAGCAAGTCTGAGTATAGTATAAGAAGGATGCAGTCGCACAATCTTTGAGATGTACAAGATTTTTCTTCTCGAAATAGGACGCAATGGAGGAACCATATTCCAGAAACCTGAAAAATAATGGACAAAAATTGTTCTCGTCAGATTCGAGTTTTCGCGAGTGTCTTAAAATGTAAAATCAAAATTTCTGTCCCAAACTTTTCGTTCTGTGTCCCCAGTGTCATATAAAAATAATAATGAACCTACTGTTAAAAAAGCAGTTCAAACTCCTTATGACCTCATGGGGGACATTAAACTAACATATTTAATAAACTAATTTAATAAAATATTTGGAAATAAGAGTAGAAACTGTGAACTTTGCAAGCATACTAGAAATGTATCTATTGAAATGAACGTCTGTTCAAAACATGCATAAATTAATAATGGGCGTAATGCTATAATATGTGAATGATAATATACCCAATAAATTGCACTGACTGTCAACCCATTCGCGGGAAACCATCACTTTTTTTATTGTTGACTTAGTGTATTACTTTCACTGAGCCATTCTTTGCAAATTTATGTATTTTTGTGAAAATGTTTTAAGTTAATTCGTTTTTTAAAAGGTTGAGAAAAGATAATAAAAAACTTTGACTTTTCGTTGCTCGTGAATTAATTGGAAAAGTGTAATTAATTTGAATCATGTCTGTTTCGACTGAAGCGAAGTTGCCCGCTATTCACAGAACTTGGAAATATTCAAAAGTTCTACTTTATTAATTGTTCGCATTGCTGATTTTTACTGTTGGCTGAGATCAATTATGTTGTGAGTTTTAAGTCAGAGAATAAAATAATTTATTGATCTCTTTGAGATAACGCGCATTTTTTAATGTTTTATTTTGGCAAAAAACTTTGTAAATTTATTTATCTAATTCTTTTGCCCAATGCATTTGGTTAAGTTGGTTGGAAAAGTACTTTAAATGAGAAGTAACCTGACCCAATAAAATTTAGACTTACGTTTAACTCTTTCTGAATGAGAATCGCATTGTCTTCAGTCACGTTTACGGTAGAACAGTATTTTCTGTTTTTTGTTGATTTATTTCTTTAAAATCTTAACGTTTCTATTTTAACTTGGTATCATTTAGCTGTTGCTTTTTAGTTATGTAGAGCCAATATTATATGTTTTTTAGTTATGTGGAGTCGGAATATGAGAAACATAAGCGCGCTGCTTGACGTCATCTGCGCGTACAGAAAATGGATGTTCCAAAATAAGGTTTTTACACTGTACTGGACGAGAAATGGATGATGTTAGTACGAGTTAACTCTCAACGCCACGGATTGCGCAACAGACAACTAACCTGAACTGGACAACAAAATTCTCTGAACAAGTAAACAGATTTCATTGATAAACATTGAATAGTTTATTTAATACTGTGATTTGTACACTATGATTGATTTTCTGAAGTTCAACTAACAAGGAAACGCCCCAACATAAAAAAGCACAACTATTTGAACCTCGCAACCAACTCGAGAGAACACTAGTCAATTTGTACGAGTCGTACTGAAGAATAGAGGATGCTTGAAAATTTTCCGTAAATCTGCCTGCAGTCTGGTGTGTATCGCATGAAACTACGTAAAAGCGCCAAAAGCGGACTTAAGAACTGCGATCCTCGCCATTTTGTGTGTTGCTATGCTACGCGTTTGCCAAGGTCCGAAAGCGCGACGACGCTTGGGGATGCAAAGCAGCTGTGAGTCTACGTTGGCTCTGTGCCACAGAAGCAATACTTACAAGCCAACACCTCTCCCATTCACACTAATCTCTTATTGTCTTCTTCGAGGACACACTTGTGAATCGCCAAACGTACTGGTCGGTTTATTTGACAAACAATTGTATTCGTGCAATTTTTTACGAGTGAAAATAACACATTGAGTGAACAGGTTTGGGTGTCAGATCCAAATCCAGAGAAAGGAAAGAACTTCTCCAAACCTTTGGATGTGACATCCCAACTTTTGGATATGACATCTCAACCTTGAGATACAAACTACAAGATGGGATGTCATATCCAAAGGTTTGGAGAAATCCTTTTCTTCCTCTGAATTTGGATCTAACATCCAAACCTATGTTTCTCATATCCATAGAGTTTTCTCAGTGTACGAAATTAGTTTTAGCGCTGGACTATTTACGTTCCATACTTATTTGTTGAGTAAACAGTTCACTAATCTCGCTGGGTTTTCAATATTTCTTAAAGTAGTATGTATGAATATTTTTCAAATAAATTATTACCCGAGAAGTAAGTAAAAAACCCTTAAACCATTTCTTAAGTTACTTACTTTTCCGCTGGAAATCTACCACATCCGATCAATTTCGGTTGAAGCAACGAAAGGAACATTGGAAAACCCAGGTTAGAAAAAAATGACTTAGCATATGGAATTAACATTCCTGATTAATCAAATAATTTTCATTATCAAATGTGAAAGATATTTATTGGTATTTTTCCGAAATTCAAGTGTTATAGTTTGTCTGTAATCTATGTATTATTGTGATTATCCGTAATATCCGTGATATACTCGTGGTCCGAGAGCAAGTCCTTGAATTGAACAGCGTTTCTACTGTAGTATCGTATGACACTAACAACAATATTAAACAACATTACTTTTAATGGATTTGGTCGTTATTCTTGTCCTGTTTAAGTTTCTTTACGATCGTTATTTCTTCATCCTATAAGGATGATTGCTCTTCTCATCGTAATTTCTCCTTCTGCGTTTCACAGTTGAAGTTTTACTAGTTTCTCTTTGGTGCGTTTCTGGTCTTTGCAAAACCTCTTTAAGAAAGTACAGTTCGATTTTCGGTTCTTTGGAGTAGAAGAGGGTGTCTTTTTTGTTAAACGCTTCGCTTGATGCTGTCGGAAACGGTTGATTTGCTTTGTCAACTGCCCCACTTAGTCTGAAGTCAACGAAAGAACACACCTCTTGCTTTGAACCATCTTTTAATAAAATAGTACTTTTGTAAAATCATCGTTACTTTTCTGCTGTTAACGATTTTTTAAAATCGTTTAATATTTTCAATATTCTTGTCAATCACTTCAAAAATATAAATCAATTGGCTTTTGTTGGAGATTGTCTAGTTATTAAGCGAGGTATTAATTACAGTTTTCAGTACGAATTAAAAACTCAAAAAGCACTTATGTAAAGATTGAATTCGACACAAAAAACAACAACAAAGGAGTAAACAAACGTCATTTGTTCTATTACAATTAACGTTGTTTATTTATCAGTCTAAATAATTAATGCTAGACTTACGACCTATCACGGACGAACATATTTTGTGATAAAAACTCACGACATTTCGACTTTCGTCTGAAGTCAGGTGGTTCAAATTATTGTTGTAATTTGTTGCTAAGATAGAGACTACCAAGTGCTTTTTTTCGAAGATAAAATGACGCAAGATGTCATATGTGGTCACTTTTTGTTCGTTCAATATTTCCGGGACTAATAAACATCAGTCATTCCGTCACGTCAACTGTTACTACGAGATAACTCATTTCAACTCTACAACACTGCGATTCCTCGGAAACGAACAATCCTTTACATATTACACAACAACAAAACATGTCACAAAAATTGATTGTTTAGTTTTGGCAGTTGTATTACGGAAAATCTCCTAAAATGAAATACTCTAATTGAAGGAAATGTTTCATTCTTTAGTGGAGTTATGCCCAGATCGTATATTTCATTTCTCAATCCACTTTGACATGTTATGTAAGTGAGTGAAGAAAGTCCCTGAATGCCGAATGCCGAATGCCGAATGCCGGCACTTCCTAGTTCCGCTTTCTTGGATATGATCAGTCACTAGTATACTTTCTTCTATTACACCTTTAGTTTTTAGTATCAAAATCTGAGTTACTACACGACCTCAATTAAAAATTAAACACTTAACTATTTCAGAAATATGACGACTTCGCTTTGTCTCGACCACATCACAGCACTTCATTCGTTCTGGGTATTTTTTTCGGTTTATCATTTCAAGGATGTAATTCCAGGATTTAGTGGTTTGCGGTTTCGTCTTTTGACAATAGAGATAAACAGGAAGTAGAAGATTCGAACGTTTTTTACAAAGTATTTCGTTTGAGTTTTGACTATGAGAACATCTGTTCTTTGAAATCTATAGTATACGTTTGTATTATAGTACGCAAGTACTAGAACGATTTTCTTTGTAGTCACTGACGCCATTACTTATTATTGCACCTCAATGGTTTGAAACGTCGAAGTTACTTGCAATAAATATTGTGGCTGGTCAATTTACGGTCGTTTAATACAAAGTTACTTGCAATACATATGAGTTACCTGCAATAGTGATGGAGGCTTTGCCTCCAAATTGGCGCAGTTTAAAAATAAAATAAGGAATAGCCCCCAATTAAACAATACCTGGATTGTCATTGGATTTTGAAATTATTTAGGTTTTCTAATTCATCATGTTTTTATTTTGTGTTATTTTTATTGATTTTTTTTTACGTGATCGGTTTCAGACTGCCAATAGGATATTTTCCCCCGAAGCAGTACAATAAACATTATATTAATATTAATATAGTTTATTAATCTTGTATTAAAAAATCTGAGAAGTTACATGTGTTGAACCAAATCAATTATAATCGTAGAATTCTGTACGAACGAATAAATTTTGTGGTCACTCCTCGTTACATTAAAGAAATTTTTTTAAAACTTAAGGTAAAAAATAAACATCTTAGCCGTATGAACGTCATGAATGCGAAGCTCTCACACGTTTCTCTTATTTTACGAAGCTTTATAATTTTACAAAGTCGTGCTTTCAAGTGTAACTAAATTAGCAATATATTTCATCAATTACCGAAAATGACTGAAGTGAAAAGTGGCGTAGTATAGGAACTCCAAAATTTCAACATCTTTGAATTCTAATATCAAATATTGTATTGCAGTTGTATTGTAAATACGTTCTGATTATATATTTGTCATGTTTTTTAATACTCCGCTACGTATTTGATGTCAACCCGAGTGAGTATAGAGTGTGGCCGATCACTGACAGCGGCAATTTTTTCGTCAAATAGATTAGTAATTAAACCATGTACAAGAGAACTCTCTTTCGAAAAAAAATGATCAGTTAAATGAAGTTTGATTTGAATAAGCACAACAAAGTATATCGGCACAAATTTCTTAAAAGATATTTAGACATTTATATGTATTTAATTGCATTTGCTCCAACTTGACGCAAAAATGTTGGCCACACTCTCTGTAGACTCACTCTGATTTCAACAATACAACAAAAGACTTAATTTTTTTTTGCTTGGAAGGAATGAATTTGAGAATGTTTCTGTTGTAATCTATTATAAAGCCTTATAAATTATAAATAATTTTAATTATTGGAAGGCTCCATTATCTCATTTAATGAGCAGAAAAAAGCAGAGTGAGTTCGTAAACCTGCAAACGTTTCTCTGTTCAGAGTTCAATCGATGGATTTCGACTCAAAGAAAGTCTTTGACATATGAGGATGGAGAAGCCGGAGTTTTGTCTCGCATATGGCAAGACCTTGAAGGAAAACTAATTATTTCAGAGAATCTCTTGTTGACTGAAATCCTAGAATTGGTGACAAACATATTTACCCCTCGAAAGGATCTCAAGAAAAAAACGGAAATAATCGACAAAGGTATTTCAATTTCAAGGTAACAGGATATAGCGTTTCTTGTTGGTCTCAATTTCTTTCGAAATCCGAATCTGGTTGCGACGTTTTATAAGGGAATGAGTTATGCAATAATAAGTTAATATATTAATATTCAGAGATCGCTTAACAACTTCATGCCTAGATTTACACTAGTTTTTAGTTATCTAAAACTCTTCTTTTCTAAATGATGTATTTTTCCGACTCATTAATAATTATAATAACAAATTTATTGTCAATAAAGCAGTTATAAACTGCGTATGTCCACGTATTATACTCTCCGATACAAGCAAGGGACCATCCCTACCATCATCTCTCTCTGAAATTATGCCATCGGTTTTTCCTTGGGGTTTCCGTTCACATTATGTTGGGACGCGGTAATGACACTCACCCATACAACACGGAACATACATATATGAATAACAATTTTTGGAGGATAAATTCTTTACTCTGAGGTAGCAATCTCCTGATCGTCCCGGTATTTACCTTACCGACAACGGTGGTCAAGTGTCTTCGCAACCTCGATTCCGTTGAGCGGTAGAGCGTGTGTTTTAAACTAGAACTAGGTGAGATTTTCAGCTGGGGTTTCCCTCACCTACTCTGGACAAATGTCGCTTCGATACCGTAAGTTCCTCGACAATCCAACATTTCTCCTTCCCAATTCCCTTACCCAAGTCCAACGGTTAGGTGCAAGAGGGGGCTCAATGGCCCGAACCTCCTTTTGCCAAAAGGCACAAAGTAACATGGGAAACAGTGTCGCTCACAAACACAAAACTCGCAATAGGGATAATATTCATTACCCTAAAGTGTCAACCACTCATTGCCAAAAAGACCAGAATCGTTCTATGTAATTCCCTTCCCAAGAATGTAAAAGATATTATGAAATTGAATCTCTTCAAATCCGCGGTTAAAAACTACCTCCTGCACCAGTGCTTCTACAATGTAAAAGAATTTATTGATTTTAATAAAAGTTAAATTCGTCTTGTACTTTATCACGCCATTGCTGTAGTACTTTTTAAATAACTTATAACAATTTCAAAAACTATTTTCTTGCATGATTGTGTTGTCTTATGACTCATATTAATTTAGTTTTATGTGTACTCAACTGTGGCACGGTTGTGTACATTGATTCTGTAGCCCCGTCCTGGCCCGGCTTTTGCTCCGGTTTTCCTTCGGTTAGAGGCGGATTTCTTATACAGGTTCTCTAGGCTTTGTCTAGGGGCGTGTTTATTGTAACAATACATCGTGAATTTAGTGTTATTTCAATTCTTATGATTTTTTAAACACTATACTCAGAATAATCGATAGTTCGATAATATTTTTTACATGTATAGTTTTTGCGTTAAATTACAAACATATTGACATTCTATTAGTATTATAACTAACTTTTTGTCTTATCCAGGAACTTTTGCTGAAATTTTTTGAATCCACCTCTGCCTTAGGGCCCTTGATCGGAATTGATGGGATGGTCCCTTGCTTGCTTTCTGAGATTAAATTAGTTGATTGTCCTCCACGTGGACATGCGCAGTTTGTACTACTTTTTAGACAATAAATTTATTATTATTAAATAAATAAGCAAATGTGAATAGATTACTGTCATTCTGAATTTACTTTCGCTTAGACTTCCTTGAAATCGATGACCGTTTCTTGTATGATGTAGAGGCTGGAGTTTGTTTGAGTGAGTCGCTAGTGACAATGCGATGGTCGTTGTCTGTCCTCCATTGCGAGTCCTCGTCGTATGAGAGCGCTGTTTCAGCCCCCTCCGTCCATGGGCATCAAGGACCACGTCACTACATACGCGCTCGCATCAGAGCTCTCCCAATCAATGACGCACTGGGGAAAACACTGTGGATGTGAAATCTAAAGTCAGAGTAAGGAAAATTTTTTTTCCAAATGTTTGGATATGAGATGCCGAACTTATTGTTCGATACTATGAAGTTGGAATATCACATCCAAAGGTCTGATGTGAGATCATTCAATTTTCAGTTTTTAAATCCAAAGATTGTACGGCATGGTAAACGAATTCTTTCCTTATCGATCAAAATCACTGAAAAATCAATTAAAAAATTAACAAATTATATAAGCATCAGGGCTAGAATAAAAGTATAACGTGACGATACACACCAAATATACAAGAAACATATAACAAGCAGTAAAATATTTTTGTCATTCTGTCATTATTTATTGATTATTTATTTCGGCCTCATGGCTGCCATCTTCAGTGCTACAAAATTAATATCAATACAATATAATATCAATTTATTTTAATTTTTTCCTATTATACTGAAAATTATTAACTTTTGGAAGAAGGGGGGTAATTTTTTTAGAATGTTTCAATTTATGTTTATTTTGTAATTTATATTTTGTAAAAAAAATTTGTAGCACTGAAGATGGCCACCATGCGACCGAAAAGGCCTATTGCATCGATAAATAATTACAGAATGAAAAATCATTTCACTGCTTGTTATGAACATCAGTCTGTCAATATTAGACGAACTCTTCCGAGGAAGATACAAACTAAAACGAAAGTAAACTTTATAAGACACGAAAATTACAAACGAGGATTACACATATTTTGAAAAAATTATCTCACTCAGAATTTTACGAAGTTAGTTATCAATTATATTCACATTGCGTTAATACAAAAATTGGCCAGTTCGAAGAGAATTGTAATTTTCAATTGTGACCAAATTCCAAGAAATTACAATTATATTAATATTACTTTTTGTCGTAAAGTGATGTTCACGTCACGAGGCCAGTTCCTGCAGGTAGTCATGATTTTGGATGGGGTATTGGGAAGGAGATACGTTGGTACCGAAGACATTGATGTCTTGTAGTAGAAGAAAACTCCATCCGAAAAAGCTCACTTAGTCCGGCAGAGTTGGGGATCGAACTCTCGATTTTTCTTTAATCATAATGGTGGAACCCTATAAGAAAATACAGTATGGTATAATCAATAAAACACCGTTAATTATTCCCTTATCTCACACTGTGAACATGTTTTACCTTTGTTCGAAGCGATGTAGTTAGGCCGCAGCACGTCTCGTACTTGCGGCACCGGAGGTCAAAGGATAACCAAGGACGCTCTATTAACGTCGTCGACGTGATGTCTTACAATGCTTCGCCTACCTTCGCTCTTTCACCTTGTACTATAATACACTTGCTGACGGCATTCTCTCTCTTGCATGTTCGGTCTTCCATGGTTATTTCTTTGGTTTAACGGTAGAGAATTTACGTCTTTCAAAACCTCTGAAGTATATAGTAAATTCCCGATTAGCCCCGGAATCAGGGCGCACCTCGACATGACAATTCTTCGAAGAAATGTAATGTTTCTTTAAAATTCATAAAAATGGAGGCCTCCACATACGAAGTAACATAAATCAATTGCTTTTCCTTATAAGTTAATTGGTTTATTTAAAAAAGCCAACTGTTTTTTTAAATACCTTTTATTATTGATTTAGGTTTTTTAAAACAAAATGATGCGTCATCTTGTTCCTCTAGAACATATTCTACAGTAGTAAATTCTATTTTAATACAATTATCAATCATAACAAGCAATTAGAAAAGGAATGGAAAACGAAATTACTGTATATAGACAGTTTAAGGCCTTTTTTCAGTACATCAATGATTTTTCTTTAATTCATTCTTTAACGAGATCTCGTAATAATTCTTAATTTAGAAACTTAAGTTAGAAAATACAAAACTATTTAATAAAAGGAGTATTTCGTCAGTTCTGAGTTTCGCTTTTTTAAAACAAGGAATGACTTTAATCGTTCAAACAAAAGTGGATTTGATATGATTCAATCTCTGTATATAATTTATATCTTGTGAGTAGGAACGATTCCCGAATGATTTGATTCTTTTCAGCATTGTGTGGTTGAAATGCTATGATGATGAATATTCGCCTTCTTTCAAGTCTTATAGTGATGGGTAAAAGTATTTTCAATTTAAAAAACGAACAATTACCGTCGTTTCAAACTATATAATAATTGGGATGTTTTTATTAAATTTATGTCCAAGTAATTAATGTCAGGGGTTAGATATGCGTATTGTCATTTGACATTTGGATGTTGTGAGTTGAGTATCCCCAAAACATAATGCTGTACCGAAATGAAAAAAAAAAATTACTTGTAATATTAAATATAAAAGTAATAATTTGGAGATTTTAGAGATTAAGTGCGGCTTCGTCCCGGACCCCCATTCCCTTACAGTCGTCTGTGAGTGGAATTCGCTTTCGTCCCACGGTGATCCTGGGCCCTGACGCGTCGATCCTCGGCGCATCACAGAGAGAGTGAACCGCTTTGACCCACATCTCTTACCTTCCCCCTACCCCTCCGCCGAGCACTGTATTGTACTCTGAAAGCTCAACAGCAGCACTTTCACACCAACTCATACCTCGCCTCATCCTCCGTTCGTTGTATGACGTCTCGTTGATACGACGTTGATTCCGATACGTCACCGAATCCAAATCTGAAAGACAGAGCTTCTTGGGGATTACAATGAAGAAGGGACTAGCGCTCCTAGTTTGTGGAATTACCGAGAACTATAATTGTTTTTTCTAATACTTTCATTGTAATTGTTTTATAACGTGCCATTTTAAATTAAAATGATCTGGTATAAAAAGAATATAATTCAATTTCTATCTATCAGTTAATAGTATCGCATGAAAAGTATTTAGGAACTGCTTGTTTCGTTTGAAAGGTTTTTGTTTGTTTGTAAAAACGTGGCTGCTGAGCGTAAAGGTTTCGATGTGTATCCATCACACCACGGAAAAAGTGAATATCTTTTTGATAAAAGTGATGTAAAAAATACTGCAAATCACACTTCCGCCACTTTCGTGATTTAAAAGTTGGTCTTTTTTTTGGAACACGAGTGTAAGACGCGATGTATTGCATCATCAATTATGATTGCAATTATTTTGTTTAAATGACCAGTGAGGTATGTTTTTCTAACGTTGAAATCACAATAAGTGCGTATTACTCTGTTTGTGCCGATTTCAAATATTTTAGTGATTTAATTCTATGTACGCTAGTACGACGTTAATTACCTATTTAGTGGCATTGCATTGACAACGCAACCCATACCAAATAGAAGACAGTAAAGGGAGGATTCAGCGAGCTGCTGACTGGACGTTCTGGGTTTTTGATACTACGTGAGTTGTGGGATTTTTCCTCATACCACAATTTCCAGACTGTCCCCCATGCCTACTCAGCCCGTTGTAAAAGGAGTTCCGGATCTATCCCGGGGTAAAACTGGCCGGAGCGAGATGTTGGCCACATCTCTTCCTCCTAGTGGTGAGGTCAAGAAATTGCGGAGCTTAACCTGATTAAGGCCTGTTGAGGGACAGTTTGACTTTTGAAATCAAAGATAAGGTACAAGTATTTTAACTCCTTTCTTTTTTTGAGTTGGTCTTGACATTTTTACTTACGCATTGTAAACAATCCTCTTGTCTATTCTTTGGAATCCATGATATCCGTATTTTCTAATATACGGATAGGAGAGCGTTCCTACTCGGAAACGATAATTCTAAAACACCTCTCTTTGATTAATATCACAGACATCGTTGACAGTTTCTCGAAAGAAACGACTAGAAAAATAGTTCAAGTCTAGAATGCGGGTCATGACCTGATGTTGCTTTGCTGTAGCTGCACTGGAATCGTAAACAAAATCCGATGAAGAATCTTTCTCTGGGGCCAAAATTGTGGAAGCTTTTCAATATGTCGGTGTTCGATCCTGTACTGGAAGAGGGCCAAAAAATCTGTTCTCGTGTGTTAGGTTTGACAATTATTCTTGAAAGTCTTGTTCAAGCATAAGTGGCTAAAGCGCATATATACAGTTTTATGGCTCTTTTGAAAGAACCACCACGCTTCCCCAACATCCAAATTGAGAGCATAGAACATTTACAATATTTAATGGAGGGGATGACGTTAAAACCAATCATTTTTTTAATGACGCACTGTATGTAAAAATAATAATGCATTTGAATGAATTAATAAATTGTAATAATAGATCAGTTTAGTCAGGTGAAAAAGGCGACGAGCCGGGAATCGAACCTGGTACTCTTGCATTGATCGCAGGGATGTTAACCACTACACCACCAGTTCGCCTTCCACAACTGTGCACTATGTCAACCCAGACTCGAACAAATGATGTTCAGTTGTCGAAAGCGAACGGGTGGTGTAGTGGTTAACAACCCTGCGATCAGTGCAAGAGTCCCGGGTCCTTTTCCCGGCTCACATTTTCAAGTGACCGAAAGTTATCACGTATCTTCTCCGCGTGTAGAGAGGGTAAACGGAAGGAATATACGCATAATTTAGTCTGATGTTTGTTCAAATGAAATCTTCATGTGATGTCGGGTTATCAATAATTGATACAATTGTTGCAAATCGTGGTGACAAAACGTGCAAAACGAGGCGTTTTAGTGAAAATATAAGCGTATTTTGTGACGTTCCATTAAACCAGTCACGGCGCCCGGACACTCCGGGGCACTCTTTGAAAACCCAGGAGTACCGCATGGGAAAGTTCTCTGTGCGAATGAGTTAATGCTCAGTTTCATTTAATTCATAAGAACGTTTGAGGAGAGCAACCTTCGTGTGGAATCTTAGAGAAAGGCTTACATTTTATTTTCTCCCTTTTTCTCGAGTAATTACAGCAGTTGGTGAAATATTTCTGTCACCGAATATGTACAATCAAATTAAACAAGAAATAAACATTCAACAGAAGCTATCACAACGACATTTTTAAAATTTATTTTACCTTTACATCTTTTTTATGGAAAGATAAAAAAAAATCATAAAATGAATGGA
Organism: Laupala kohalensis; assembly: GCA_002313205.1. NCBI lineage: Eukaryota > Metazoa > Arthropoda > Insecta > Orthoptera > Trigonidiidae > Laupala > Laupala kohalensis. The sequence continues at coordinate 19,194 of NNCF01127464.1, read as the reverse complement.
GAAAGAAATATATAGTAGTCTCTGTTTAAGAGCACTCCGGATATAGAACTTTTCTTGACATGGAACACCTCTCAGTTCTACTGAGAATAGTGGAGAATTCTCTAATCTGGTACAAAAATAAAAAAATTGCATTATTCCCTGAGGAAACGCTATTGATGTATGTACCCTAGGATTGGATGCGAGATCCAAATCTGGGGAACGAAAGGATTTCTCCAAACCTTTCGATATCACATCCCAACTTCTTAGTTCGGACTCTATTGCGTTGGGATGTCTCATCCACACGTTCCTCCGGATTTAGATCTATCGTCCAAACCTATTCGCTCTCAGAGTATCGATAATGACATCAGTATTATTGTCCTTTCCGAGCAGCGTTTTCCAAATGATCTTAGCTCTCGAGTCGTCTTCTACTCTTCTTCCCATCGATCGGATGGCGCGGGATGGGGATTGGCAAAATGTTGTCACATATTTATTTATTTATAACGTGATATTTTGATTCTGATCAACAAATTTATATTGTTTATATTTATATTGTGTTATTGGAAAAATTAAGAAGTATGTTCGTGAATTAAAAATTATTATAAGTAGTATTATATAATAATAAAATGTTATATTTTTATATTGTAATGTATGGTGGGGTAATTCCGAACACGATTTTCGATTTTCTCTCACTGGACATGCCGAATCAAGTATTAATTATGACAGCATTCATTACAGAAAGATGTGCCCCCGAACGTTCGTTGAAAATTTTGAATTACGAGTAAAGTATACTGCGAATAAACGCTACCGCAAGTAAACTATTCCCGGGCCACCCGTTGGACAGCGCAGTTAAACGTAACGCTGTTCGACTTTTAAACTTAATTTGGATGCAATTTATCTCAAGATCGCGTAATTGTCATTTACAGAGAATGATATACATAACCATATTAGAGACACTGTAACAATCGTTTCATCCAAACGTTGATAGATCGCCTAGATATTCTTATATCTACCCTATTATATCATAATCCCCACCAGTGGCTCAGTTGGTAGTGTTGTCGCTCATTACCCAGCCATCCCGTGTTCGGTTCCCGATGGGGTCAGAAAATTTGTAGTATTTCAGATTAATGTCCCAGTTGATTACTGAAAATTACTGTGATAAATGTGATTACTGAAAATGCAAACCTTCCTTCTTTCCTCTATCCACCTCCTTCCTATTATCAATCATTCTAACTATTACTAACTACTTCTTCTAACCCCTCCACGTGGGCCAAGTTGCGGCCAAGGCCAGCTAAGCGGTCCATCTACTAACAATAGCTCTATCACACTCCTCCTACCTCTTATCGCTCCGTGTAGATAAGCTTGAATAGCACACTACATTTCCCTTTTACAACTACAACAATAGAGAAAAATTATATCATAGACCCATTCATGGCAATCGAGAAAATACTATTTCACAGTTCCTTGGCGTCTTACATTTGAGGCATCATTGCGAAAGTGGAGAATGTAAAATGTTTTGAAATAGAGCCTTATTTCTTAATATCGGATGAAATCATTATTTCCGCTACTCTACTGGTCGCATGGAATTCTTTACTTTATTCAATGGGAGAATGACATGAATATATTTTTCATTTCAGACTGAGTAAGCACTTCATTCTTTCATCGCAACTTACTGATTTTGTTAGGTATTATAGCTATGTTTCTGAAACTATAAAGAAAGAACATTTGTGTGTACATCATAATAATTCTACATTGAATAACAAGTCTACAATCGGAGAGTCTAGTAGATTACACACCAAAATACGTATTTGTGCTTACAATTTCTCCACTAAAACCGAAACCCAAATTTGTTTGGCTCATATTCCTCCAATTAAAGATTTACATCCAAATAAATGATGTATTTTTTATGAATTTTTGTGGAATGTTTTCATAACGTAGTTAATAGCTGAATCTGAACTATTAAGAAGAGGTAAAAACTGGAGATGTTATTTTTTATGGCGTTTGATACTTGTGATATTTATCTTTATGGCGTTTGATACTTGTGATATTTATCTTTATGGCTGAGATATCGTGACGCGGTTCAGCTCTGGTGCAGAAAATTGTTGGCATGCGTTTGCGCTTTCACGCCTTCACACTTTTCATTCCATTATCTCCATTCAGTTTCTTTATTAACTTCTTCACTTGTCAGAATTGATACATTAAGTTGATTACAAGAAGTAAAAGACTTCGTCATTCTCTCATTATTTATTGATGCAAAGGGCCTTTTCGGCCGCATGGGGGCCATCTACAGTGCTACAATTTTTTTTTACAAAATATAAATTGCATAATAAATATAAATTGAAACATTCTATAAACAATGTACCCCTTTCTTCCTCGAAAGTTAATAATTTTCAATGTAATATGAAAATATAAAGTATAAAATAAATATAAATTGAAACATTCTAAAAATAATATTCCCCCTTCTTCTCTGAAAAGTTAATCTATTAGATTATCTATCTAGTAGAATACTTTTAGAATGTTTGATTTTATTTTGTATTTTATATTATATTGAAAATTATTAATTTTTCGAGGAAGAAAGGGGTAGATTGTTTTTAGAATGTTTCAATTTATATTTATTATGTAATTTATATTTTGTAAAAAAAAATTTGTAGCACTGAAGATGGCCGTCACGCGGTCGAAAAGGCCCTTTGCATCAATAAATAATGACAGAATGACGAAGTCTTTTACTTCTTGTAATATACATCAATCTGTCAACATCAGATCAATTCCTCCAATGATAGAAGCAAAACATTGAGTTGATCTGGTAACCCCTCGCTATGCCGCAGAAATTTGTGTTTGAGGTGGGACTAGCACTCTCAAGTTTGTCAAATCACTGAGAAGGGAAATTGTTTTCTTTATTTTTGTTTTAATAGTTTTAAACAAGAATATTATGAATTCTAGTGATGGAAAATCGTGTTTTCATTTCTCTCTAACAGTTGAGGAACAATATTCAAGACCTCGTTTGAATCACATAAGAGCACGTAAAAACATGGCTGATGAGTGCAATTGTTTCGTAATTTATGCATCTCACCCCGGAGAAAAGTAAAATATCTTTCTGAAATTTCCGGTGATAAAAAATTTGTAAGAATGCTACTGAATATTTACTGGAAATTGAAGTAAGCGTTCATCACTTTCGTGATTTAAAAGTTGGTCGTATTTTGTAAATAAGTGTTACCTCCATAAGACGGAATGTGTTACCACCATGAATGATAATTGCAATTATCTCATACAGATGGCCGGTGAGGTTATGTTTTTTCAAGTTGAAATCACAACAAGTACATGTTATCCTGTTTATTCACGTCGCTTTTATACACTTCAGTGAATTAATTCTACCTCCCCTAGTACTACCCTTAATCTTACGTTCTCCAGTTCCTTTTACCGTAATAAATACGAACAATCTCTATTTGAGTTTTATCATAATATAAAGATCTTGTATACGAAAAAGAGTAATATACCCTGCTAAGGAGGTCTCCACAGAGTCTTTAGGCTTCAGGGACACTGTTGATCTCTCCAGGTCGTATAGACAACACCTCATCCTGGTCGATTTGACCTTGGAACCAAACCTAAGAATGAAGTTTTGTTTCGCTTGGAAGAGAGACGAATTTTGAAACACCTCATTTCACATGATTTACTTCCGGTGCGTCACTTCCTGTTTCTAGAAATTGTAGAAAACGAAATAAAATTGTTTTAATATACATCGTATCTACGTTACGATTGCTCAAACATAATTTCGTTTTTCGAATCTCGGATTTACGAAATCTACCATGGCAATGTTGAGCAAAGTACTTTCGACCATACGTTTTTCATGTAAGTAACAATCGTATTTAGGTTTCTTCTTCATTATTTACGACTGTGCTCTTACTGTTATAGTGGTTCTGTCTAGTAATGTAAGTAAAATCACCCAAAAACCTAATTAACTTCTATCATCATGTATAATTGGCTTATCATGTAAGTTTTATGAATAATTGTAACGTAACGATAATCAAACCAGAAACGTTCGTTATAAAGAAAGTAGTAATGAATCTCAAACTTACTTGCTCGTCTGAGTTCCGAAGTGGCAATTTCCGCCGTTAATCTACAGGTATGTACTGCGCAACGTTGTTGGCGGACGAGACGAAAACTAGGAACAAGAAATTTAATTATCTTCCCCGAATGCTTGTTGACCATGAAAATTAAAGGTGGTTGACAACAGTTCAAAAAATTATTTTTAAAATTTCGAAAATAATTTATTTCTGAACGTGCGTTCTTTCCTCGTAGACAATGTAGTTCATTCAAATATCTAATAGTTTATATAAGGAGTGTCCGACATACCTTAGCACGCGGGCCATTTGGTAAAATGTTGCCAGACGAATAAAACTGATGAGTCATATTTCCTTATTCATAACACGATATTTTTTTATTATCATCAACAAATTTATATGATTTCAAACCGGAAAATTAAATATCAATTTAATTTTCAAATAATGTTCAAATGGACACTCAGAGCAGTAAATGTAAAACGCTGTAAATAGCCGAAACGTATGTTCGAGTTATGTTGTTAGGAAAATACCTCACAAAACTACATTCCTAATTTTTTGTGCTCCATTCGTTAACTTGAACGGTATCACTGGATGCATAGTTTAAGATAATTTCATCATGAGTCAAGGCGAGTTGAGTGGTTTCCGGTCTCCAACGCGTAGGATGAGTGTGTCATACGTTTTTTTCTGATTCATCTTTCAAGGCGAAACATGAGAACGAGAGTGAGTAATGAGCTGGAGATGTTTCCTATTTCGGGCAAATCATTGTACCATTAGTTGTTTCGTTTTTATACTCTCACGCTACTCCGAATCTTCTAAATCATCACACTTCAAAAACACGAAGAGGGAATTGTTGAATGGACAATCAAATCGAATCACATTTTATGAGAAAAGTACCGATATCGTTATAAAAATAGAAAAATAAGGAAAAATTAATTATTTTAGTTGTATTAATTGTGTAATGTAGTTCTCTTAAGCAAAAGCGAAAGTATTGGCGTTAAATATGAAACACTATTTCGTTGAGATTGAAGCCAACATAAGTTGCAGTTTTCGATGTTCATGAAAACGATCAGCCTTGATTTAACGCTTAAATAAAAGAAAACATTTTTGAGATATAGCGACTTTAAAAAAAAATTATTAATCATCCGTTTTACGCGCCATGTCTGTAATACCCCTCGTTGACTGCGAATACACAAACTTGATGTACGCATTTTTTTAAATAATTTTGTTTTGCACGGTTGTTTTCGATTTTTTTTTTTTCTGTTAAGTTTCGTGAAGGAATTTGTATGAGCATCATTGCTACCATTCCTCCTCCTCATTATCATGAGGGTCTCCGCGTACTTTTAGTAAAAACTCCCGCGTTCCTTAACATAACGAAGTGTGGGAGATGGCATCGAGTTCAAGGTCACGGAAGTGAAGTACACCTAGAGCGGGAAAGAAGAGTCCTTGGGAGGGGGATGGGAAGAGAATGAGAGGGGGATGGGAAGTGTGTTTAGCAGCGTTCCGCTCTTCGCGGCCGGAGAACAACTGAAGCGCGCAATGCGACGAGAAAGCTCAAGGGCGGAGAGAACAAAAACGGACACAAAAGAAAATGAACGANTAATAACAATAATAATAATAATAAATACGCCTCAGCCTCCCCTGCTCATCTATATAAATAGAAATTAAATGCTGTTCGTTGGTAAGCGCATCACTTGAGAACGGCTGGACCGATTTCGCAATTATTATTTTTTTTTTTTTATAGAGAAATATAATTTTTTTGTTCGGAATTACCCCTTCATACATTGCAATACGAAAATATTTTATTATAATACTATTTGGAAAGGATTAATTATTGCTCTTCATCTGAGGAGCTCTCAGACGGCTTGTATATACTTATATAACATTTATATAATTACAAGAGCTATTATATAACATTTCTTCAAAATGATACTAATTTGTAAAGATTTAATAAATAATGTGTTGAAATAGGAAATTAACATCATTTCTCATAAACCGCAGCAAATCGTGAAACAAATATAATTTGAAACTACAAAACGCGGTCAATGAGAAATACGGAAGGTTTAATCCAAAAGTTTGTTGTTCTTGACGGTGATAAGAATAATAATAATAATTATAACAAGAAATTACTTTCTTTTATTCTCATGTTCCGTGCGTCAGTAGGCGCCTTCCTGTGTAGCGTCTATCACGACGTGACTCGTATTAGTTCGCGACAATCACGAAATACGCTCCAGTTTGTGTCAACACGCGAAAATGACCTCCAAGAAGGAGTGTGTCGCTGATAGTAGTCCAGCAATATTAATTTTGTTATTGTTATTATTATTATTCATGTTGGTGAAGTGATCAATAAAAATCAAGTATTATATTATTATTATTATTATTATTATTATTATTTTGATGTAGTGATGTTCACTTCACAGCTCTAAAGGTGTTCTAGCTGGTTCAAATTTCTAATCCCAGATAGCTACCCGCTCTCTAAAGGATTAGATGCACTTTCTTAAAATGTGGGCTGTGTTATTTTCGTAGCACCTCATTATTTCTTTATATTATTAAATTTCTTTTTTGCGTGTTATTACGTTCAGTAGAAGTCTCCCCTATTGGATTTAAACTCTGTGGATTTCTTTGGGTCGCCCCGGTGAAACAGACCACTAGAGACTCAGGGCTTTTTCTAATGCTAGTCATGCTGTTTCCAAACGCCGAAGAAAGCTAGTTTGTTTTAATCATAATGTCTCATATTGGGTTGAGTAAAATATATATTTGGTACCATTATGTCTGTAATTTTATACTCATTTAACGGAAAATATTGATTATTGTTAAATTTTGTTGGATACGGTTAGTGAAAGTGAGTGCGTGCGCCCAATCCAATAACCTGCAATTGTTGTCCTGCTAACGCGGTGACGTCACAACCTCAGCGGTCAGGTTCCACTTTTCGGAGCCTAGTGAGCCAGCCCTTGTATTCTAGAGCCCTGCTAGAGGCTCCTCTGTATAGTTTAGGTTGCACAATAGCCCGCATTTTCAGCACCATGCCGTGGATTTGGGTTGATTTATCTAATTCCATTGCTGTTTATTATTATTATTGTTATTATTAATTTGATTTAATTTTTAACTTTTCTCTGCAAATTCTGTTGTTAGAAAGGCCGGGGTCAAGTGTCAATTCCCTTTCAGTTTTATTAAGAACTTCCTAACTATATGGTTTGTTGCTGTAATAGCTTTCTGATGAGATATGTTGGTACATTTGGGTAAATTTAATGATTCCAAACTTTTTTATTATTATTTACAATGTTTCCAGACTTGAATGCAAATTATTTGGAATTACTCCTGTAGTGGTAAATTAACATGATATGGACTTGTTTAATTTTCCCCAATTCATTTGTACTTCCTGATTATTTATTGTTATTATTATTATTATAAATATTTAAATCAACCTCAGTTTTCACTGGTTAAATAATACACAACGGCGGGTATGTCACCAAGGCATTATGTATGGCTTATAGTACTGTCTAAAAATCTCCGAACTATAGAGCATGTACCAAGCACCGCATATTTCTGCATCTCTTTGTAGGTACTGGGAAGCAGTCCCAACAGCCTTATCCCTTCGTGGAGTTTCTTGGGGATGACTCCAGTAGCAGAGATAATAAGCGGAATAACGATGACTTTTTCTTGATTCCACATCTCTCGTATCTCTGCGGCCACACATAAATATTTGGTTTCTTGGACATGTTGTTGCTTGATGTGATTGAAATGTCAATTATAAAGGTTTCTTTATTACTATTCTGTCTGGCTTGTTGAAAGGCAGGGTCCGATCCGCCATTACTTTTCTATCCCAGTACAACTTGATTCCTTCATTCTCAATTACTGCTTCAGGTTTATACATGTACACTGGATTCACTACATTGAGTGCATTGTGGGCAACCGCGAGTCTTTGATGTACAGTAGCAGCCACCATTTAGTTATTGTTATTTTGGGTTTTCTGTGTTTCTAGCATGGTCCATTCTGGTTGTTCATCAACAGTNTTTATTATAATTATTATTATTTATTATTATTATTATATTCCGTTTAGGATCTCAGATTTTTCTGCTGGTCGTAGTGAGGTACGGGCTCACGATGCACACTCACTCTGGATGATGATTATGATTATTATTATTATTTTGAATTTAGATTATTACAAACAGACACAAATACAATTACACATAATTTTTTCTTCGGGCGTGTTGATCGGAATTGATGGGATAGATAGGATTGCTTGCTTCCGGAGGCTAAATTAGTTTAGTGTCTAGCTTAGCTTAGCTTAATTAGACTTAATGACTAAACCCCAATGTTATAAGATGTGTTTTTAACAGATTTTTATTTTAAATTATTACTTATTGTTTATGTCTTTCGGACCGTGAGGCTCCAGCTAACCGTTGGAGTGGGGAGAGGGAATTGGGAAGGAGAGATGTTGGAACGCGGGAGAACTTATTAGTATTCTTGTCCTGTTTAAGGTAGTACTAGCGTAGGGAGAATTAAATCACTAAAATATCTAAAATCGGCATAAATAAACAGAGTAACGTGTACTTATTGTGGGTCAACGTTAGAAAAACATACTTCACCAGCCATTTAAATGAAATAACTGCAATAATAATTGGTGTTGAAATACATTGCGTCTTATGGACAAAGTACGACCAACTTTTAAACCACGAAAGTGTTGGATGTTGACTTTGATTTGAAGTACATTCTCCTTTTTAGTATTTTTTGCATCACTTTTATCTATAGGTCGCCGGACATTCGACAAAACTATTTAATTTTGTATGCATAAATCAGGAAATGTTCTGTCGCCATGTCTTTATATATTCTTGTGTATTTCAAACGAGTCAAGCGAGTTCCTGAATATTGTTTGAAAGGGACCTTGTGAAAGCGTTGCGTGTTGCATTGTCTCCTCGCATTGCATTGAATTGCATTGCTCTGCGCCTGGCGGCTAAAGCGTGTTGCATCGAAGCAGTCGGGCAACGGAATGCTTCCGACGTCAAGGTCATCCACTCGGCAGCGTTCCTGCAGACAACCTCCTCTGCCCCCTCCCCCCCCACCCCACCGACCGCGGTCCGACCGTCACTATAACCTCCCTTCACCTCCCACCACTCACTCGTGGAATGCCCCTCTGACACAGGTAACGGAACGGGGAGGTACATAACAGTGTTCATTATGATGATCAAGAACGAAAGGGACTTTATTATTATTAATAATTATTTATTATTATTTAGTTCTCTCAACTTGTGTTGGTTTTTCTCTCAGCAGTGGATTATTAAATCAAGTTCTGCTGGGAGGAAGAATCTATTTCAGGTCCAAGAACTTTCTGGTAATGTGGGCTGAGGACAGAAGGACGCTGTGTTGCAATCTACTTATTATATTGGTGTTGATTTTGAGTTTTTTAATGGAGTCGACCAGGGATTGGGGTACTAGTCCTAGGGTAGATAAAATGATAGGCACTATGATCACTTCTTGAGCATTCCAGAGTTTTTTTACTTCAAAGGCTAGTTTTTGGTATTTTGATATTTTGTCGTTCTTTGTTTTTTCTAAATTGTTGTAATTTACGACAGCAAAATCGATGAGATACACTTTTGATTCTTTTCTTTTCCAAAGGATGGTATCAGGTCTGTTGTGAATTGTTGTTAGGTCAGTGAGAATGCTTCTGTCCCAGTACAAAATATTTGCTTTCAAATCGTCTTGCAGGACTGGTTGAGGTTTATACAGATGGTCTGGTGGTATGGGATTCTTAATGAAGTTCAGTGATTTTGCAATTTCCAGGTGAATTATTTTTCCCATGTTATCGTGTCTAGTTTTGTAATCATTTTGGGCCAACTGTGTGCAACCACCAATGATATGCTCGAGAGTTTCTTTGGTTTGGTTACATCGGCGACATGAATCTGTAATTCCGATTTCTTTCAGGATTATTTTCCTGTAGTTTCTGGTTGGTGTGACTCCGTCTTGCATTGATACTATGAAGCCTTCTGTTTCTGGGAATAATTTGCCGTTCATTAACCACTTAACTGATTCTACTTTATTTATTTTGCTGTTGGTCAGTTGGTTGGGGTAGTTCCCATGTATTGGTTTATCTTGCCAGGTTGTCATTCTATTTTTTTGTATTGGTTGGGGTAGAGGCTCATTCAGGTGACAGGGTGTATAGTTTTTATCACTGGTTGTAATTGCTTGGTGTAATGATGAGGTATACGCTTTGTTCCGGAAAAACTTATTGAGGATATACTTTTGTGTTTCATGGAGGTCTTTGATTGGTATGATGCCTCTTCCGCCCTGGTTACGTGAGCTGAACATTCGTTCTAATGCTGATTTAGGATGGTGTTTGTTGTTGCTTGTCATCGCGGTTCTGATTTTCCTCTCTAAATTTTCCAGATCTGTAGTTGACCATTTTACTACCCCAAATGAGTAGGATAGTATGGGGATGACTAATGAGTTTATTGCTTTCGTCAGGTTACGTGAATTTAAATGAGTTTTTGATGTTATTTCCATCCTTCTCATGAATTCTTTAGTGATGTGTTCTTTGACTATTGTGTGTTCTATTCTATTTGTTTGCATCACTCCCAAGTATTTGTACAGTTCATTAGGTTCTAGCTGTTCTATATCTTGATCTTTTACTGTAGTGTATGGTGTTATCTCTTTAACTTTACCACGAAAGAGGTTTTGTAATTTACATTTATCTATTCCAAATTCCATTCTGATGCCGTTGCTGAATTGTTCTATAATTTTCAAGATCTTTTTCAGACTTTCTGCATTTCTTGTATAAATTTTGATGTCATCCATGTACATTAAATGTGTGACACAGTATTCGACTTTTCTGTTTTTGATATTAAATCTTAAACTCTTCCCTTGCTGTTTGAGGATAGTGGATAAAGGGTTTAGAGCTAAGCAAAAGAGTAATCCACTGATTGAATCCCCTTGAAATATTCCTCTGTTGATGCGTATTTTGTTATCAGTTGTATTAGGGGCCTTGCTGATGGTTTGGTTGCTTTCTCCGCTTCTACTTTTGTTGCTGGAAAGGATGAGTCTGGTGCTCCATTTTGTCATAGTGTTTTCGAAAAACATTATTATTATTATTATAACGTTTATTTGCTCATTTACCTTATAGATTGCAAGGTGTGAAGCATTTGTCACAAAAGTTCTAAATAACAATAATAAATTACAACAATTGAATCGGATCACAATTTAAACAGGTAAATAAAGATTAGGCCACTCCAGAGTTCAAATACCACTTCAAATGAGTAGTATAACTAGACCTATGCATAATTGTATAACAGACTTGAACACTAATTACTAACATACACATCCATGTAGCAATTATAAATGGAATTTACACACAAAGTTGTAAAGCATACACATTACAATATATTTACAGATACATTTTCATACAACTCTTATAACTTACATCTAGTAAGTACGTGTTTGGCATACACGGGTCCCCGAGCTGAGTCTGGCATTACTTCCACTTACTTGTGCAAGGCTCCTTCCTTTCTCTTTCCTGACCTCCCTCGGTCAGCTCTTGTTCTTTTCGATCCCGACGCTATTAGGGATGGGGTATCTTTCATTTTCCTGTTTCTTCTTTTTTAAATTTTATTTTTGTAATGATGTGTATAATGTTTTGAGATGTGTTGATATTTGAGTTTTGAGTTGTAATTCTGGAGGGTTTTTAGTGGGTTTGGTTGAGTACCACACGCGGGGAGAGTCATGTTGGCTCTCCTTAGTGCGTAACTGCATTTTCCCTACCTGTACAAAATTTTAGGGTTCTGATGACCTCGATGTTGACGAGCCGTAAAGTCACAAAAAAACACCTTAACTAGAATTTACACGAGCGAAACAAAGTATGTGTATCACACATTGTTATATAATATTAGTACAAAAATATTACACCATATTATTTTAAAGTCCACAAATGACGAAACTGATGATGCCAAAGGATTCGTTCAACCTTCATAGCACATCTCACGTGAATATTAAAACAGAAATAATGTGAAAATATTATCCCTGGGTGTAAATATTACACTTATCGTAGTAAATATTACTGAAGTTAATTGTAATTTATCATCAAATGATTACCAAACAGTATCCGAGTTACTTTTATTAAATATATGTATATATTGGTCCTTTATTGTTTATTATTTATACAAATGGCTTATTAAAGATTGTACCTGATATCATAGCTTATGCGGACGATACCCTGGTTCTTAGTATAGCTAAAAATTGGACAATGTCAGAACAATCCATGAATGATAAGTTGAGTCTCATCTCTAAGTGGTTCGGGAAAAACATATTGACTATTAATTTAGAGGAAACTGTCTACATGCCTCTCGGCTGTTATACACATTCTTATCCTTCATCGATTTCTATTAAAATCGACAGCTATCTGATATTGAGAGCACAAACTTTCAGATATCTAGCAGCAACTTTCGACAGTACCTTGAAACGGGAATCATATATCAGGGGTTTAATCAAGAGCGTAAGATCCTATCATTATCTGTTTTACAAACTCAGACACCTTCCTGTTGAAACATATTTATTATGCATTTGTTCATAGCATGTGCTCCTATGGGATTATATCATGGGGTGGAGGTTATAACTAGACAATAGACTCGTTGAGTAGATCAATTGAAAGAATAAAAGCATGAAAGAATAAAAGGTGCTAACTTTAATCCACTAGGGTTAAGGAAAATATATGTTCATCAATATTTATTACTGGAGTATAACACAGTTAGGGAATCATTTATTATAGCAACATAACCACTCGATGCTCAATGTTCCTAAAGTTAGAAAATCTATTTTTAGAAGAAATAGTCAACATGTGGCACTAAAAGCTTTCAATTATTTACCTAGTAATAATGGTATGAAAGACGTCACAACAGGTGCTGTTATTATTAGGAACCAAATTAGAAACTGGATCAACACATTTGATACCAAAAATATTTTCAATGGACTGAAAATAAACTTTGATAAACTCACCACTGAAACAAGCGCTTTAAACACCGTGTTTTGGTGGGATTTCCCTCGTCGCATAACTTACCTACTCAAATGTCAAATTTCACTTAAATCAATTATGTGTCGATTATTTGCTTCACACTGTTACTCTTAGCTTTTCAGAATTAACATGGCGTACTCGATTATCTTTCTTTTTTTGGTCTGTTACAATTTTCAGTTTTGGATTTGGCCAAATTATAATATATAACTGACATAAATCTCTATATAATTAGGCTAGATTTTTTGTTTAGTAAATGTGATCTTTTGTTATTGCATATGAAGTTTTTTTGAAAGGTGTTTGTGCACATTTCATTTCATTACCAAGGCCCACGCTCTGATAGCTAGACTGTTACAGTGGGTACAACGTGTGTTTTCTGGTGCTGAGGAAGAGTTTATCTCACCTCGGTGCGATATGTATATACTGTATTTTGGTTCGATAAAGTATAAAGTGTATATATCTANATATTTTTATCACATGCTGTTCAAGTTTAGGATAGCCTCGAACAGGATATGATATCCGGCGCAACTCCACCAAATATTGCATGCCCCCCTCTATTTTAGTTATTATGACCCACTTATGGGTTCAATCTAATTAATTATACTTTAATATTTACTCAGAGGCTTTACTCGCTAGGCTAGTGTGTGCAATTCCCACAATTGCAAAAGGGGGGGGGATCGACACTGGGATATGAGATAAATCAGGATCACTCTTAAGAATACATGAAACAAACTTAATACTATTTATTCTATCTCTAGTTATCAATTATTACAGCTGTAGTATTCCCCATGAAGTACATGGTACGAATAATGATTACATTACGTATAGCGAAAAGTATATAATACATTCAGGAGAGAAAATAGGACCGCGGACTTGGGGCAAAGTAGTGTCGCGGAGTGTGGAGCCCTATCGACACTGTCTGCTCTCTCGACCAGCCCCTTCGTCGTTGCCAGAGATGTTTGTTCGTTTGAATTTCCGTCTCCTGGAGGGGGGTGCCAATCCCATCAATTTTCTTACGATGGCAGAGGAATGACGGCACTTTCACGGTTGTCTATTGGTTAGTCAAGCTCACGCCACTAGGGCGCGATGCTGACCACCCGAATCCCACGTCTCGAAGGAAGACTTCAAGGACGGGGGCGGCCAGCGGAAGCGGCGGGTTGCCTCTCCGCTGTCTAAGGGTTTTGGGTCTTGCAGTCAAGATAATAGTTGGGATAGCGAAGTAAATAAAACTTTCCACTGCTGTTTAAGTGGTACCGTAACATTACCCCCCTGTTCGACGAGTTGCTGTAAGGGTAGATCTCTGGTCGTTAATGAACAGTAGTGAGCGGAGGCCGACGAAGAACGAGACACCTCATCACTAAATACATCTTGCGTGTAGATCATTGTTCATTGGTCCATGGCAAGTTGTAGATTCTGGAAGACGAAGATGTCGTAGAGGACGGCTTCATTATGGAGGCTGAGTCCAATGGCAGCCGAGACATCCTTCCTGATAGGGAGCACCAGCGCGTGGGCGTAGGTCGACCGTAGCGGGGCAGGAGGCACGTCCCGAAGTTGGCGGAACAGGCCGAAGAATCGGTGTGCTGGTGTGGCTGTGGATCTAGTTCTGACTCTACCACAATCCTAGTAGCAACTAAATTCATGTATCGACCATTAATGGTTGAAATTCATCAATTGAAAACTGTTGAGGCATCCACACTTTAAAATACGAGGATGAAAAATGTTTACATTGTAATAAACCATCATGTTGAAAAGAAAAAAAAAAACAGGAATAAGAAAGTTCCAACACAAAAAAATATTAAACTCATGATTGAGTGATTGACCTGTTTATTTATATCTTTTTAGACGTAAGGATGGTCTACGTTCTCAGAACAGGATTGAATGAATCATTCTAGAATGAGAGAATCCCGTCCACCATTGCCGCCGCTGTACAGTGTTAAGAGAAACAGCTGCTCAGCAGGGAAATGGCGTCGTAAGTGGTTGGCGGTAAGCAAGGCACGCATATAAAAGGATTGAAAACAATTTACCCAAACTGCATCACAATTATCAATAATTCGTTCCGTGGCACTCCCTCTCGTTGATCCTAAGGTTCATTTTCGTAGATTTGCCGGATTTTGACGAGAGTGGGCGAAGTATTTCAGGCGTTCCTAAGTGTTCCTAAGTACACCCACGGCTCTCGATAAGGTCGAGAAGTGAGTCGCCACTCACCGCGGTCAAAAGCGAAAGAGATTACGGCGGATGGAATGCAGCGAAACGAACTGAATTGTTATTGAATCAAGTGCACAAGCAGTATACATGCTCGGAGTAGTGGCTCATGACGATACGTCGTCTTAGGAAAATGGAAGAACAAGGCTTCCTTCGTTGGCGCTACGAGTCGTAGAAAATCATTAAAAATTATATGAAATCTTAAAACAAAAATCATTGGAAATCATTAAAAATTATAGGAAATCATCAAGTCATAGGAAATTATTAAGTTGATACCGAGTGGAGGTTTTATAGTGTCTCTTTACAAGAACAAAGTAAATGGAGATGCAGAGTCCTCAAGTTCTGTGGAAGATTTTGGTTCAGGGGTATGTGAAATAAAATAAAAAGGAGAATGTGGAAGCGGTGGCACCATCACTGGGAAAGCTACTCCCAGTGCGAGGACAGTTGTTAGCGGGAACGATACCTACATTTTCTAAGGGTAACCCAAATTACTACTCGAACGGCAATATGGATGACGAAGGCCGCTACGGTTGCGCAGGCCGCAGGTTCACCAACAGAATCCATACTAAACCCGAGCATACGCTCGCACTGCAGTGTAAACAATGATAATAAAAAGAGGATCGATCGTCCCTATGGATCCTAAGGGCAACAACAAAAACTAACTGGCCTCCTGTGAGTCTCGCACAGCTCGAGACGACGACATAAAAATATTAAAACCCACACAGCGATTACGAAAAGTGATTAAGACAAAATTTCGACGTTTATGACCTGCGACGCACGGATTAGGTCGATAAGAGTGTAGAGGTACCTATCATATTTCAAAAGCGACCAGATTCTATAAAAACAACTTGATTCACAAATGGGCCCTATTTCGAAATGCCGGCTACGGGGTTTCCAGGTCCCCTAGAGGTCACTCGCCTCTATTACATAACATGTACAAAACAAAATAATATCTTCTTAGAGAAAACTCCATGAAATCTCCAATGTCATTACATCCGATACCAAAACATCAAGGACGAGGGTTGGCTATACCCGATCTTAAAATAGTCGACGATGCGGGTTGGCTAGGCCCGATCCTAAAACACAATCAAAATAATATAAACTTATTCTCGGGGCTCTTCTCTTTTCTGCGATGCTACGGGATACAAATATTAGCGATGTAAAAACTGTCCCCAATGAGGCCACATTCCAATAGAAAAAGGGGTCTATAAATTGGGTGATAGTTGGAAGAACTTGAGCATGTCATTGAGTATTAATATCCCCTCAGAGTTCATTTAACATTTAGCAATATTTCATTTGTAATAAATGGTAATCATCCTAAACAATGCAAAACCATTACCGATCAGTAAATAATTTTCAAAATTATGCAAGATGGTGTGTCCATATAGAATGAATTACTTAGAATTTTGGATTATGTAATAAATAAAGCATATCGTCACTCTATAGCGCTGTCTCATTTTTATTTTCAAGTTGAAACAAAGAAAAGAGTTTTCAGTAATTAGTTGAGGTCACAAACAAGAGTTTTAGTGTGATTGAATACAAAGAACTATACATTTTCACATTCACTGTCTTATGTTTGAATTAAGATCATTTCCCAACCGGTCACTCAATTGACGAATAAATGTAAACAATGAAAATAACTCGACCAAAATTATAATTAAAATATTTCACATCCCTATGTTTCTATTACTTAAAAATCATAGTCACGATTTCAACATGGCGAATGTAATTAGGAGGGCATAAATTAAAATATTTCGCACACAGTATCGTACATTATGAAGTTGCTAAGTAACATTCTTTAAAATTTACGGTCAAAAAAGCTACGAAATTATTCTATCAGAAAACGTGTTTAGTCACCCTACAAGAGAATATCGGAGGAAATTCTACTCGACAAAAATAAGCCGATGAACAGAACAATTTTAATCTCTCATCTCGCAGCCGTTCGCAAGGTCGTTCATGCTGCCAGAGAAGCGATATGTAAAAGGACGAAGGATGTCCGCTGGCTGACGCGCGGTCGACATGTCAGCAGTGAAGCTTCGTGGAAGTGAGGGGTTGTCCGGACGTGACGAAGTGCTGAGTGCAACCACGACCCACACCACTCATTCAAACACTCACTTGGGCCAAAACTCGTAGCTTTTCGTAGTTTGCGTAACCACACGAACATCACTCACGTATTTTCCTCGAAAGAAAATAAAAACAAAAAAATATTTTTAGTTTACTTTGACACGGACCATTATATATGAATATACTAACACCTACACACGAGAAGAAAAAACCTTTTTTATTAGACAATTTCGACACTACATTTCAGAACGGAATTTCGAGTTCAACTCATATTTCACATATCGTTAATTATTACGTTGTGACGTTTTACAGTCTCCTCTCCCGAATCACCTCGTCCACACATACTTCATACAACCACTCGAGCATCACTGATAACTTGTGGCACTTATTTTACCACCAGACAATATATTAGAAAAATAATTTCAAAAAATGATTTCCTTGACCAACACTAGTAATTAGACAATAATAATAAAATAACAAGAGGCGAGACATATTTATTTCAACCCTGTTCTTTTTTCATCTACTCAGATTATTACTCGTGATCCTCTTACTATGCATTCAGAGTTTAACGATTCTGTATATTTCGTTGACCTGCGTGTATGTACTATTTGGTCAGCCTCGTTACGTCGACGTGCGCTAATACGGTAGTTTACAGGCGAAGTCTGTTCCACTATTCAATAAGGCCCCTTATATTTCGTATTCAACTTCTTACAATTACCTGGAAAAATATTTGAGACTTCAACATACTTGGTCGCCTAGCCCAAAACTTTCGAATCTGTGGGTGGAATCGTACCGATTCTTCACCCGCAGTCCCGCTGCTTGTATCCCTGGCATCTCGAGTTTACTTATTCCGTACATCTTGCGCAATTTTATTCTGGATCCGTTGTGGAAATGTCGTATCTGTTCGTAAAACTGGTTCTCGAGCGAACGCTAGAAAAAATGGCGTCTGCCGCGTGGCTTCTTGACGCGACGTATTATAAGTGAATATAACAAAAGGAAGGAACTCATCCCAAATTCTCGAAAATAAATTCATCGCAACATAGTTCACTTCAAAGTTCCGTTCCCCTAGATCTACTTCTATTCTTATTTCGTCTTTCGGTACAAGTAAAATGTTGTTCAATAAAGTTTAGTTTCCGCTGAGACCGTCGCATTTTTGTTTTATCGATTAATTCATGAGCCACTATTTACCTTCACTACTCGTATCTATCATCACGAGTACCTTTCTATTATTTACTTTGCTATATACTTTTAATGTGTCGCCGGAGTTGTCCCGACGGGCGACGGATTTCCATTCTTTCGGGCAAACCTGCGCGTAGTGCCTGATCTGGTGACATAAATAGCAACGCAGGCGTCCGTCTCTAGTACGATCAGGAACATGCGACACTCTGGAATTGCGCGGAAGATTTCGTCCGCTTACCCCCGTGCGCGGTCCATTGTGACAGCCGTTTTAAAATCGGCCCATTGCACTCGCGCCTCGTCGTCTCGCCAGCGTCTTCGCGGACGCGCGCGTCGACGCGCTTCGTCAGCGGCGACAGAAGGTCGCTCGCCCTCTCGCAACATTCTCGGCAACTTATCTCTCTTACATGATTCGTCATTTGAGGATCTACTCTTTGGCAAATTCGTAATATATCAAGTGTGAAAGCCTGCATAATCTCCCCCGCTTCCTGCGTACGGCGGATTAACTCAACTTCTGTTAATCTTTCCGTACGTGCCATTCTGAACGTGATTTGAAAATCTTTAGCGACGTCTTCCCATTCGATTTTACTCCCGTAAAACGTTGCTTTATATATTTCGTACCACTTTAACGCCGTTCCGCGGAAATAACAAGACTTTAGTGGAGTTATCCCAACGATTCGCGGCGGCTATATTTTGATAATAACTAACATATTCTTCTGGATCTGA
>NNCF01127463.1:864793-923716 GCA_002313205.1 Laupala kohalensis | reverse complement strand
AAGAACAAGAGGTGACCAAGGAAGGTCAGAAAAGAGAAAGGAAGGAGCATGGCACAAGTAAGTGGAAGCAATGCCACACTTAGCTCGAGGCCCCGTGTTCGCCAAACACGTACTTACTAGATGTAAGCCCCCTGGGGGGTTGACTGCCCTACGCTACCTAAAGATTTAAAAGCTGGATGACTGAACCTGCCAGTGCAACGCTATATTCCGAATCCTCTGCGTTGTTTTAAGTGCCAGAGGTTTGGACACACGACGACATCGTGTAAGGGCTGTGATACCAGCGACAAATGCAGATAGGAGGCACAGGAACCCGGCGTTCCATGCCCGGGGCCTGTTAAGTGCATTAATTGTACAGGTAGCCACCCGGTATGGAGCCGGGAGTGCGTCGCCTTTCTTGAGGAAAGGAAAGTACAGGAGATTAAGACAACCGAGAAGATCCTGTACGGTGAAGCATGGAAAAAATACAAGGTTTTACACCCAGTTTTTTTTACCAGTTACTCCACCGCAGCGATGATTCCTGTAGTAAAGAAGAACATTTTTGTACAGACAAATTACACTGACGTGTCTACGACAACGTCGTGCAAACGCCAGTGCAAATATGGGAAGAAAGATCTTCAATCTGTTTCTGTGAAGCCAAAAACTCCAGCCACAATGCGTCCTTCAATTTCACAGATAAAGTCCAGCAGAGTAACACGTACCCAAGCAAATACCAACGAACATAAGAAGAAAAAACAGGGTTCCAGGACTAGACCCCTGAACCTGCCGATTTTTTAAAACAACAGCAACACCGTCCAACAAGTCGCGGAGACGTACAAAGAACGTCTCTGTACTTCTTTCCTCCGAATCCGATTGTGTATTGTCCGACGATGCACAGTCAGAAGCGCGATACAGGAGGCTCCAAATGGTAATGGCTTCCATACTTCAGTGGAACTTTAATGGCTATAGAATTCAACGTGAAGACTTACAGCTCTTAGCGCGTCGCAATCCGATCTGTATTTCCCTGGAAGAGACACACCTTTTATCAGAACACTCTCCCTCTCTGCGGGGATACGTCAGCTTCAGATATGGCGACACCACGGGAGATCGAACAAGAGATGGAGTTGCCATGTTTGTTAGAAACACTATAGTCTCCTCAACCGTTCTCCTACAAACTCGATACAGACTATAGCAGTCAAAATTCACAGTGTACCAGCTATGACTGTGTGTTCAATATATCTTCCGCCGACACGAGATTTCTCTGAAACTGCTCTGTGGGATTTACTTCACCAGCTCCCTCGACCATTCCTCCTCCTTTTAGATTTCAACGCCCAGTGTACTGTGGGATTTGTTGAGCGATTGCACCAGGGGTCGAATGCTGAATTATCTCTTCGAGCATTAAAATTATATAATGAGCGTGAAGATATGTACAATGAACACCGGGGAAATGACCCACTTCGCGTTTATCACGGGGTCATGGACTACTATAGACTATCAATTTGTTCTCCTGAAGTTGCTGGTATCTTCCAATGGAAGGTAGAAGATGATTTGCATGGTAGCGACCATCATCCTATCTGGTTGTCCTTGCAGGAACGTTCGACAGTTCCTGAATGCAAGCATCAGAAATGCGTTCTGAGAAAGACTAAGTGGACACGGTACCGTTCTATGGCTGTCGTCAGAGAAACGGAAAATGTCCAAGAGAGGGTCGACCATCTGACCCAGGTGATTCATCACGTCTGAAGAATCCATTCCGAAAACATTTGTGTTTCCGCGAAGACCTCACGTCCCCTGGTGGAACGACGCATGTCATTTTGCCATTCGGGCGAGGGGAAAGGTATTGCAGAAATTTAAGGGTAGTCCATCTCTGGAAAACCTTGCTTCATATCGGATTGCTAGAGCAAAAGCGTGAAGAACTATCAAAGAATCTAGTTCCACCCCATGGAAAGAGTTTCTAAATACCATTAAGAGAACAACATCGTCCACTAAAGTATGGGAGTCAATCCGAAAGATATCTGGAATGTATTCTCGAGTCGCAATATCTGGAATCAATTATGAGGGTCATGTTCTCACCAGTTTCAAAAAATTGCAACAGTGATTGCTAAATACTTTGCTAATCTAACATCTACAGGAAACAGCGATCCTGATTTCGCGAGTAAAAGGAAAATAGCACAGAGCACCTCCTTTGACTTTTGTTCCACCAACTGGGAACTATACAACACTTCCCTTTCATTGTGGGAACTTGAGTCAGTGCTAGCGACAGCCCACGACACTGCTCCAGGCCCTGATTACATTCACTATGAGATGTTCACACAGCTCAGTCATGAATCGAAACAATACCTTCTGGATATCTTTAATCTTTCATGGTCGAAGGAGTATTCCCTAATCCGTGGAAGGAAGCAACGCTAATTCCCCTATTAAAACCCGTAAAGCACAAGACAGCCTTCAGTAGTTATCGAATTTTCGCCATGACGAGTTGCGTCGGTAAAATTCTGGAGAGAATTATAAACCTACGACTCGCTGCTGAGTCGATTCCAGTGTGGTTTCAGGAAGTTCCGTTCAACCCTGGACGATCTTCTTCTGTTAGAAAAAACAATCCAAGGTGCCTCCGTCCGAAGAGAACATGACGGAATATTTTTTGAATTCGAGAAGGCTTACGATACTACATGGCGTCATGGCATTTTACAACAACTATTTACCTGGGGTTTTAGAGGACACCTTCTCCAGCTGTTACAGTCCTTTTTGGATCAGTGTTCCTTCGTATACAGAATTGAAAGAGACACTTCGGTTCTCCTTCTTCAAAAGAACGGTGTTCCTCAGGGTTCAGTCCTGAGTGTGACCTTGTTTGCAGTGACCACTAACAGCATAACATCTGCTGTAAAGAATCCTGTCCAACAATCTCTTTTTGTCGATGACTTTGCCATATTTTGCTTATCGCGGAGTGTCACAGGTGCGGAGAGACAAATCCAACTCGTCCTCAATAGATTGTACCAATGGTCAATGACAACTGGCTTTCGTTTTTCTGCTGAAACCACGCTGTGTTCTTTTCAGTAGGAGACCAAGCCTCCTGCCAGAACCTCACATAGCCCTGGGGGACAACGTTCTAAAATTCTATCTGATAGTAAATTTCTTAGGTTTATCTTTGATCAGAGACTGAATTTGATTTAACATCTTACAGACCTAAGAACGACAATATTAAAGTCTCTGAATCTATTGAAGTGCGTGAGTAGCAGGGAATGAGGCGCTGATCGTTCCTCTTTGCTCCAGTTTTATCGTGCATTCATAAGATCTCGTCTCGATTATGACTGAGTTGTATATAGCTCTGCTAGTGCAAGCTACTTAAAGAAGTTATTGTTTTACATGAAGGAATCCGACTAGTCACGAGAACCTATAGTACTAGTCCCATTCCAAAGTTTATATGTCGAGAGTGGCGAACCATCTCTTTCCCTCCGGCAGCAACTACTCATGTTACGACCCTTTTGCCATGTGCTTACTTTAACCGACAATCTGGGTCCAAACGCAGTATTTCAATTTTCTTTTCTTCCATCCGTTTCTGCTACAACAGACTGCCATTTGGAATTTAAAACGTTGAATATACGTACATCTAATGTCTTAAATCAATGTTTCAGTGAGACCCGTCCTTGGGCTTTGCATAAGACGAAGATTAATTTCGATCTTCTACATCATGACAAAAAGAACACTCCAGCCGCGATGTTGAGGGTATACTTCCAGCTAATCCTATATTCCTGTGTTTATAGACGGGTCGTAGAAGGTGGATGGTGTCGGTTGCTCCGTGGTGTTTCCTCATAAGACTTGTGGCTACCGTTTTGCGACTTGTGCAGCGTTTACACCGCTAAGTGTTACGCCATATTGAGAGCACTGCGATAAACAAAGTGCTGCCGCGCGAATCAAATTTGATTTACTCTGATCGCTGAGTGCCCCTCAAGGAATCCAGACTATGTATCCAGCTGATAAGTTGATCCAGAACATCCAGGATTTACTTTTCTCCCTCCAAAGAGGCGGAAAGAAAATAATGTTTTGATGGATTCCCGTACACGTGGAAATCAGAGGAAATGAGGAAACGACGTTTCCGCGAAGGCGGTATGCATTAACATTCACTATTTCAATAGGGAAAATCCTAAATTTCATCAAGAAAAGGATTCTGAGTGAATCGAACAATTAGTGAAATAAGCTGTTGAATGAAATAAGCTCCGACTTATCAAGTTCTTTGTTAAATCATGGAGCAGTTCTTGTAGGTCAGCCAGGCACGAGTAGGTCTTGCTGACCCACCTGCGCATAGGACATTGTCCTCTTACACATTGGTATCTCTTGCTACTTGATGATGAAGGACCCGTTTTTCAGGAGTGTAGCTCTTCTCTGACAGTGCGTCACCTAACTAATTGCAGAAAATACACCAGAATACGGAGACAAATTGGTCTGGCTGCAGGTTTACCAACAATACTCGGAAATGAAACAGATAATGTTAATAAATTATTGAATTTTGTAAGTAGATCGGGGCTCTTCCCGCAAGTTTTCGGGAGGGTTTAAATTTGTATTCTTGTTTCCTCGTCTCTTTCTTCTTTCCTTTTATTCTTCCTTTCCGTAGTTTCAAAATTATAATTTTCAGAATTTATTTCATGTTGATATAATGTATTGGGCATCTGTTTCCTTTTCTTTTCTCTCATCTTTGTATTCAGATATTTGCTAAATTCAAGAGGGTTTTTTAGTGGATATGGTCGAGATACTGAGCGAGTCCCACACACGGGTTAGAGTCAGTACGGTTCTTCCCTATGGTTCGAAACTGCATTTTTTCCCACCTGCAAAGGTTCAAATGACCTTGACGTTTACGAGCCTGAAGCCCCAAGGAAAAAATCGATCTCTAACCGTTTAGGCAGTGTAAGTGAATATGGCTGATTTAGTCCCCCGATTTCATCGACATTTATCTTCAACTTCATTTTGTATCTTTCTTTTCATACATTTAAAACTAAAAGTTGACCTATGTTAATCCTGGACATTCTATCTATCTCCTTGTTAAATTTCATCACGATCGGTTCTGTGATTTAGTCGTGATTAAGTAACAGACGGTCACGCTATCGGATTAGGCATTTATATATTGGTATGGATTATTGTTAATTTCCTTTTATGAAATTACTTCTTTATGTTTATAAAATTTTATCTTCAAAGATGTTTTTTCTTCAATTGTTAAAATAATTTTTTCGTGCGTGTTAACGTTGTATTAAATTCCCATGATTATTGTTACACAATGATCAGGGAAAGTCAGGGAAAAGACATGGAATTTTGAGCAGGAGAATCACTAGCCACTCTGAATGCTTTAATGTTCGAAGTGAAATTTTATTGTTCAAAATTGAAATACAGTAGACATATATTTCACGTGTAGGAAGCGTCAGATATTTGGACAAATGTAAAAAATTGTAATATTTGAACAAAAAGTTTGAATGTGCGTACGTGTATAGTTATTCATACTCTACTGTAGTGTACGTGTAGACGGTTGCCTGTCATCATAAATATCAAAGATTGTTGTAAATTTTAAGAGCAGAACTACACAGGTGTAAAATGGGCTGATGCATACAACTTATTTAACATAACGTTTTGTTAATTTATTTCATTTATTTATTTTACTAATTAAACATTACAAATATTGAAAACACAACACTGAACAATAGTTGTTGCTACTAACTAAAAATTCTCGTCCTTTCATATTAAATGAAATAAAGATGAAAAATTAGTGAAACATTTGGAAGAAATCCAGTAAATATGATGAAAAGATTCCATTATTAGTTAAAGTACATTTGATAGTGATTCTTCTAATAGTGATCGTTTCCCGTAAAGAACGGAGAAACAAAGTCACGCACGTTCCCTAAACTCATTAAACATTTCTCCTCTCACGATTAGCTCGTCCAATCAGAAGCATTGAACGACTCCGAAGAGATGCAAAACACCTCGGGAGAAAGATGAAGCGTTCAGAATTGCTTTCACGAACCCTTGACATTCGCAACGAGCAAAACACCAGCAATCATTAACACAGCTGCTTACGCGGCACGAAACGTACCAGCAAACAGACGCATCATCTTTGACGAGAGCAATTCTTGGCAGATTTTTTTTTCGGTTAGTTTTCTCATGTATCATGTGAGGAATATTATTCTGTACATTTTAAACCACTAATGGTTTAACAAACAAAAGTTAACCAACAAAAACGAACATTTCTTTCTCGTTAATTTTTGCGGCTTTAGTTTTGCAAAGTATAAATTCCTTAATGTGTATATTAATTATTATTTTAACGAATTCAAATCTTGACTCTTCAGTTTTGCAGCTTTACGTTCTATGAAATGAAATAAAAACCATATATTTCCAAAGTAACCTTTGGAAAGAAAGGGGATTACCTTTGAAAAGAAAGTTCTTTTTTGCATGCTGATTCGTATTAGAGCAACGAGTGCTTTTATAATTTTTATAATATAACGATAATTGACGAAGGTCGTGACTGGTGGCGCCAACAAAACAGCAGCTTATGAAGTCAGCGTGGATTAAAAATAAACAATTTTACAGACGCGGATACACGATCAGCATTTTGTCAAATAAATTATAAATGAATTGTTGCTTCACTATGTATAACCAAAGTCCTACAATATTTGTAAGATTTGTTTTTTGGTCTCTGCTGGAATGTCATTGTTTTAGCGAAGAAACGAATATGGAATAACGAAGAAACAATGGTATTCATTCACATAGTTGTACGGATATTCTTGAGCAATCACAATGGTTATAATTTATGTTCAAAGATTTTCTCATTTCGAGTTATCATTTATAAAAATAACTAAAAAGTCATTACTTTTTGATCTAAATATTTTTTCATAGTTCGGGACAAATGAAAAGGAAATCCATCGATAATTACAGCCCACTCTCAGCTCCTGTCCCTTTCTCTACCCTCATTATCCTGCATATCATATTTTATTAAAACGTTGTGCGCGTATCCAGTTATCCAACATCTTTTGTAAATTAAAATAAATACCGAAAATGAGAGAGAACAAATTTT
Source organism: Laupala kohalensis (assembly GCA_002313205.1). NCBI lineage: Eukaryota > Metazoa > Arthropoda > Insecta > Orthoptera > Trigonidiidae > Laupala > Laupala kohalensis. The sequence goes on along the minus strand of NNCF01127463.1, from coordinate 916,695 downwards.
TTTATTAAAACAACTTTGTTTTGACAGAAATACTATTTATATGATTAAAATCGTTTGATACATATTATTCACAAGCAAAAAATTGTAATAATTAATATTAGTTTCCTAAAAACATTTAACTCTGGGAAAACGAATTCTGAAACTTTTGAGATAGGGATCATTAGTAAAAACTAGAAGTAAAAACAAGAGGACAGCTGAACTGCAGGAGGTGAGTACATTTTTTACACCGTAGTTTATGAATTGTAGAATATTACTGAATTAAACAATGTCAATTTGCTGTTAAATATAGACATATCTCCTGTATCTGTGTGTCTTCTAGTGTACGATTATTAGGTTGTTTGTTGTGCCCTGAAAAGTTCGACGATACGAATTACTTTTTACGAGCTTTTATTTAACTTCACTTGTTAGTTAGTACGTATGGACCAAATCTTGCAACTGAATTTTAAATCAGTTCCCCTCAACCAATTCAACTGAAATTTGGCACACATATATAAACCCTCTGACAATGCAATACTATGATGTGTATTTCAAATAAACACTTTTTAAAAAATTTATGACGGTTTTATTCCGAGATAACTCCACGCGAATTATTTCCGGGAACTTCTCTTGAAATACAATCCGTCCATCTCATACCAGTATAATGCGTTGCATAACCTACGCTTTTCGTTTTAACTTCTTATCTTATCATAACGATCGTTTCTCAAAAGATGTTTGCGCTATAGGACGTTGTATCTCTCGGATGCTACATCATTTATGCTTTTTAATTATATTAATTCAAGTTTATGTTTAAAATGTATTTTGAATATTACAAATGAACAAGCAAGATTAATTAATATGACAAAGAAATAAACAAATTCTAACATTAAAAACCATGAAAAAAATTATAAATAAAAAACCTTTCTAAAAACAAGCTTTTACTCAAGCGATAAAAAAAACGAATGAAAGAAGTAATTGTTTTTATTAATGTAATGCAATGTCAAATGCTAATACCTCCAAACATATTTCACATTAGTAAATCCTAATAAAAATAAATATATCTTTATCGCTGAAAATAATTTAATACTTTATGTTGAATTATTTGTTTTCAAAAGCTCGTTGCGTGAATCGTAATTAAAATACTTACCTGGACAAGTACTTACTTACCAACGCGTCATTGTTAAATGATATTAATTGGTATCCATTTTTATGAAATTTCGCTCGACTAGCTCTTTGAAAACAAGTAATTCAATATAAAATGTAAAAGCATTTTCAGCGATAAAAATAGTAACTACGTTTACTTTTGTTAGGATCTACTAATGTGAAATATGTATGGAGGTATTATCATTTTACATTGCATTATTTTAATAAAAACCTTAACTTATTTTATTCGTTTTAGTACATCGTTTAAGTAAAAGCTTGTTTTTAAAAAGGTTTGTTATTTATTATTTTACATCACTGTGACTGATCGATGGGACGGAGATGGTGTAAATTCTTCTGTATGTAATTCTGAACACGGACGACGTTGTGCCAAATATTCAAGTATTACAATAAAAAAGTAACTGTATTCCTGGAGTTTCGTGTGCGATATACGTTCTAGGAAAGGAAAGAAGTGAGGCGAATATAGCATGTGCCACACCCAGCACTGACTGGCAAATTTTGATGCTGATGCTAGATGACACACCCAACTCGAGACCCTGAAGTAATGTGTAAGCAGTTCCGGGGTCATGAAACACCATCAAACAATTCTTGTCCGCACTACCGTCTAAATGTCTCCCGGATATTTATTCTTATATAATTAAGTACCACATTTCCACGTAATGTTCTCTTCCCTGTTCTGTTTTCAGTTCGAAATAACTCTTATAAATAAGGAAAAACTTACTTTGACAGAAACCGTTTTTCATTGTTCTTTGAAAATGAATGTTTCTTCTTCTTTCCAAGTTTGTAAATCAGAAGGACAATTCGTTGCAGAGTTCTTGGGGATATAATTGAAGAAATGAATATCTGGCAATTTCTTCTTCTCCTTTTTCTTCTCCTTATTTATATAGATCAACTCAGAAATAAAAAGAGAATTTTCTTTTCGGATATCCTCGTGTCAGTTTCAATACGTAGTATAATACTTAGTTTCCTTGTATTCGAAATATTTTCTTTTTCTTTACACCTTTCTTACTTGTGTGTCAAAAGGAGGATGAGAACTATAGAGACAATTAAGAACCCCTTAAATCCCGTGTCATCCCAATTTACTACTTACTTAATGTAAATAAATTATACACATAGATAGCATGTTCAACTTAACAACAAGAGCGAAGACAAACAAACGAAACGATCCCTTAAATCCCTCTGGTTTGTCTGTTGATTCTGTTGTTCCTCAACTTGGGACGTACCTCACCGTTTGCGCCCGTTTAATGACGTCTGCCCTGCGTGGGGCAACGGCAGCGAAAACTAGCGCCTTCTCTTGCTCTATCTCTCTCTGTCTCCTTTCCATGCGTGCTGCTGTACGGTTTTCTTTTTCTTGTTGCTCGTGCGATCTGCTATTCGGACGCGTTAATGGCGACCTCCAGCCGTTCTCCCGCGCTCCCGCCCACCCGCCTCGCTGCATTTTTCCAGTCGCCGCGAAAAACGCTACGAGTTCAAACACATGTAACTCCTTTAATTAGTCCCCCTTTTATCTGGTAGGCCGCGAGGCGGGGCTACTTGTGAGCGGGGAGGGGGCTGTTCTTTTCGTTTTTTTGGCGCCCCCCTCAGGCAAACATTAGGGGAATGCAGAACGGTCTCTCCTGCCTTTTTTGTTTTTGTTCGGTTTGTTTGGCGTTCTCCACGAGACTGCTTTCCATAGTGATGCGGCAGTGTGCCGTGTAGAAGGCACAGTGTATCTTGACAGTGTGATAAGTTAGATGAGCTTTGATGCCAAGTTGGGATGCTGGTGAAACAGATCAAAAGATACTAAGTGAATTTTAATCTCAAAACTATGAACGGGACATTGACTCACAAATTAAGGGTTCCAAATTGTGTTTTGGGAACCAAAATGCTGGTATACCTCGTTAAGTTACTCAAACGTATTCTCTCTACTCCCACCCGCCCGGACAACTACTGCCCGACTCATTTTCATATAGAACCTATTGGAGCTACTTGTAATGTAGTCTTTCAGTTAAGTCTCTTCTAATTCTACAGGAGGAATTCTCTAGTTGCCTTTCAGAGAGCGCAACTAATTTTATTACATTAGGAAAGAGCGCTTTCAAGACGAACTGGTCATACGCGAAGAAAATTATATACTACATACAGCAAATTTATGAGTGGCTGATCCACATCGCTTTAGTTTAACATAAGAAAGTGCACGTCACAGGATTCGGGATGGGTTCATGACGTCAGATCGTAAATAAGCAAAGAGGTGATGTTTAAGGACTAAATAGAAAAGAAGAACTGAAGCGGTAGAATGTTAGAAAAAAAATGTATGAAGGGAATTTTTTTACATGAGTTCATAAAAATTACGATTCAACAATTTATTCTTTGAATGTTTAACAGTTTTGGATTAACAATAATTATTTGTAAAATTCATTTTTACACATTTCATTTATTTTATCACATCTTTTAATACAGACCCTCGTGTAAACGCGACGGTTGGGACGCTAAGCAAAATACTTAAGTGTTGAGAACACAGCTTTATGTAAGTTCGTGAACTCTAGGGTGCAGACTATATTTCCTGATTCAACCTCAAATTTGATATGAATTATATTATGATCAGATGCTTTTATTTGAGACTGTATGAAGAAATTGTACTGTCTTGTACTGTATAGCGTAGTGAAATACTTTGTATATTTGGAAACGAACACGCGTGCCTTCCTCTCTCCACGTGCCTGATTATGATAAAGAGAATTAAAATAAATTTCACTGTGCGGGATTCAATCATCAAGTAGCGATTTAAGAGGGGATCAAACTCGGTTCAAGCGGTGGGCTGGCAGTGCAGCGCTTTAACATAGGCGAAAATTAAAAGTCGATGTTTATCAAGTTGAATTAGACAAATATCGCAAATAAGTCGAAGTCATTACAAAGTCACTGATATGACATTCCTATTTAACAGGGAAACTATCATAACAGTTAATTATTTACTCTTTAATTATAAGAATATAAACTTCAATTTCCCATATAAGAATTCGTGATTTTTGCCCTTTTGAATCATTAAACTGACAATCACTGCACGGTCCGATTGTTTTGACATACTTAAACTTGTATTAAACTTTATTTCTTNAAAATAGTGATACTGTTCACGTAACGCATTAAACACAACAAAATACAGATATGTGCCACATCGAATATAGCGTTATTCTTCTTAGTATTATTTTTCGTATTAAATTTGGACAAAATATTTGTTATGTTTAAGTAAAAAATAAGCTTGGACAAAATTGCTTTTTAAATTTGCACAGTATCCACTTGGCGGAATTTCATATGCAATATGCTCATTCGACGTAGATTGTAATGTATTTATTGATGTAAAATGATTATGATGTATTGTCAGAAATGTGTCGTTTGTGAGTTATTCACAAAATAAACGAAAAAAATTAAAAAAATTGGCAAAAACGGCTTAAATGTTACTTCTGACAAAATACATGAAGCCCCAAAACGTTAAACACAGGGTTACTGTTCACAAAATATATATAACCACAAAAAGTAGGGCAAAAAGGAAATAAGTGCTAAATTCAATAAAAATGAAAAAATATCACGTTTCTTTGCACTTACGTAGAACTTCAATCCACTGACGGAATTTCAAATGTAATACACCTATTCGACACAGAACTTATGAAGCTTTAATTTATGTGAGAGCAATTTTTCTTAAAAATGCGTCATGTGAGTTATTTGCGAAAAAATGAAAAACTGAAATTTTCGATGTTTTTGAGCCCCCCCCCCCCTCAACACCACCTCAAGCACTAGGACTTTGGTACAAACACAAAATAACTCTTTTTACATTTATAAATGAGATTAAAACCATTTCCAGCTTTCCGCAAATTAATACACAGCCATAATCGTATTTTGCCTTGTCTAGTAGGGGGATATAAAAAATTATGAACAAAATCCTGTTGGGATAGAAAATTTACGTTTTTCATTATGGTCTGATAACAGAAAACACTGACGAATGCACATAGGACAGTAGAAGACGGAGGTCGGTTATAGACTCAACGGTCGTAACAAAGAATACGAGACGGAGACGTTAAAGAGTTCTTAAGAGAAAACCATCCGGGACGGAACTATAATGCGGAGTTGCTCATATTTCCGGAAAATATTACTTGCGGATACTCATAGTGGTTTCCATTTGCTGTAGTTTGTCATATGACTGTGTCGCGTCAATCTACCTTTCTCCCTCCTCCACCAATAAGAGGCGGTCACCGAGTGACAGCTTGCGGTAAAGGGGTTATGAGAATGTGTGCGTAATAAATACAGCCGTTATGAAAAATTACGTGCTCCTACGTTGTGGACACGGCTGGTCTCTGTCGATTAAAGATTGTAGGAGAAGTAAGAGGTTGGCGGATTGTAACGGGTGTACGACGAATTGAGGGTTCAGCCAATAAGACGGAACTTGAGGCGTATAGACTGGGGGAATTTCCGTAAGGATTCGGAGGAAAAAGCAAGATAATAAATAAGAGGAGTGTTTCTGGTGGAGTATATGGATTTCATTTGAAGTTTCATCTGGAAACATCAAAAACGAATGCACCGAGAACGAGAGTAGACGGAGGAAATGGCAGTTACAATGGAACACGGAACTTGGCGTATAGAAAGTAGGCGAGTAAAGGCGTGAAGAAGACTACAACAAACAAGGGAGAAATAGGGGAAATACTGTTGAAGAACATCGGAAAGTCTTACAAGACTATAGAAGGATCGAAGAGAGATACAGCAAATACATAGATGTTGCGTCGCACGCGAGGCAACGTCAGAGATGCATAGAAAATAGAAATAAAGTAAAAGACAAGAAACAAATGAGCATTGTATTGACAATGAGCAAAGACAGATGGAATCGATAACTGTGACGGAATTAGTCATTGTGAAATGATGTAACGTGGTGAATAGTAGACATACTAGCACCTTAAAGAAGAGATTGTTTTTTGAAACGACTAAATCGTACATTTGTGTGGAACTGAAATCATCCTCAAATCTCTCAATTTTCAAATTGTACAACAAGTGTGTCAATTGAAAGGCGTAAATAATACGGAGCGATAAATTTGATCAACACAAAATATTTTATCACAAATTCTTATTCTTCTGACATTCCAACAAGGTATTTCACAAAACCCTTCCACTACTCTGCCATCTCCCATTTCCGATTAAAACTTTTTCCCAAACGTGGGACACTCACAAATTAAAAAGCACGAACTCTAAAAGGAAACCACACCAATTCTATTGGCTATATGAATTCGTAATAAAGAAGAATAAACCAGCTGCCCGAATAATATCGATAGTCGATATCATTTCCAAAAACTAAACAAACGAGTTTTATTAATAATCAGCAATCCTTCTATTCTCTCATTATTACCACACGGCGAGATAATTTCGTTGAAAGAATGAATGAGAGAATGATATATGAATGAAATATACAGAGGATGAAAAATGGTATCGAGAATTTACATGCAAAAGAGATTGCGACCAATCGCTGGCAATTGTGGGCGGAACGGTACACAATCGAGAAAGTGGCGCGCTACGTGCTGTTACGTGTTAAAGCCAATATAATTATACGCTGAATCTGCTAAGCAGTTTCTCGTATCCATTAACTTAAAGAGTACTGTAAGTAGAAAAGCGCGTGACGTCAGAGGTCTCAGAACGTGTAACTACCCAAATTCGCCGTGCATAAATTTTCATAGCCCGATGTGCTATAATGCGCGCAATGTAGCCCGGTAGCTACTAGCCAGCCTGAAAACTATAACTTTTGTCTGCTAATAGGGTGGGATGGCCTCACGAACAAAGCTTCCCCAATTCTTCCACGTTCATTGTCCTTCGTTGAACTTCGGTGGTCGGTGGGGAAATCCGGAAGATGCGCATCGGGTTAGAAGACCTTTCGCTCATAGTGGAAAATGCTTTCAGAATAGAGTTTATTTTCCTCCTCTTTCACCCCCGCACCATCACTTTCGGCTCGGCAGCCAGAGCGGGAGTTATGTTGCGCGCCTTATCGCAAGGCTCCGGCTTCTATTCAGTAGACTCTAGAAGACGAAGAGAAGCCAGCTTAGCGCCAGCGACGCCATATGGGATAAAGTTTCTTAATCATGTGATCCATACCAACGTGGTTCTACTATGTACAGCTACGCGTAGTATTTTCAGGAGATACGAGAAATTAGGTTTTGGGTGTTCACCAATGGTGCTTCTCTCTTTCTATAGGACTCTACTAGAAACAACCAATAGAGGGATTTAAGAGGGGGTCGGACTCAGTTCAAGCGGCGGGCAGGCAGCGCAGCTCTTTCACATAGGCGAAAAGTAAAAGTCAATGTTTATCGGGTTGAAATAGACAAATATCGCAAATATGTCAAAGCCATTACAAAGTCATTGATACATTCCTATTTAACAGGGAAACTATCATAACAGTTAATTATTTTCTCTAATTATAAGAATAAAAACCTCAATTTCCCATACAAGAAAATACGTGATTTTTGCCCATTTGATTCATTAAGCTGACAATCACTGCGCCGAACGATTACTTTGAAATAAAAGAAGTATTAAACTTTATTTGTTAACCTTTGTATTCGCTTTTAAGAAATTAAAATATTCCGTTTAGAAACATCAGTAAAACATTTTTTTTAACACTTACGTAATAAAACTGTCGCCGACCCTTCTACCAGTTCACTGGTTCTCCGAGGGAGAGTGCCAGCATCGAAGACGCAGCAGTGGGGGCAGAAGGACGCGTGCAAGAGATAAAGAAATAGGAAATCTCGCACAACACAAAGACCTAACCCCAGAGATCGTGAAGTGGTGAGTGGACTGGGGGTAACTTTTGCCATCTGCCTCGAAACAGTTTTGGCTTTTGTCCTTCGCGAATACTATTATCTTTTGAAACGCGTGCAATGTTGGTGTTCAGAGTAAGGTTTCTTCTCTCGAGTGCAATGAAATCAGTCTAGCATTATATAACAAATTATATATATGGGCAGAAAGATGGAGGAATGTTGGGAAATAAGTAATCGCACTTTTCATCCCTGTATTTCAAACAATTGACCACAACAAAGTGACAATTGCTACGTACTTTCACATGAAAAGCCATGATTAGTGTTGACATATGCCCGAGTTTGACCATAGTGATGAAAAATATTTCATATCGTTATGCTGCCTTCGACAGAGACGTTTATTATTTTCCATCATATTTAGTCACATCCAAAGGGGAAAAATGATCACCCAAGAAGAACATTTGTGTAATATAGGGTTTTTATTTTATCTAAAACAATATTTTTGAGTGAAAATGCAGACATTTTAGTCTGTTCTAACTTACGTAGATGAACTTTTTGTACTTCGTGATTGTAAGTTATGAGTTGCACTATATGTGATAAGTTGTTTCATTATTAGTGAGTCAGTTTGTAATTATTATTCTGTGATTATAGGTGTTTATTGTCTTCATATACAGTTTTATTTTTTACAATGAGTTACAGTTAATATTAATAAAACTAGAATGAGTAACTGACAAATTGTTTGATTGTTTTTTTTTCCTATAAGAATGTCTTTGGGTTGTTAGATTGTTTCAAATTTTGCAAGAAATCGCTGGTTGGAATTCACCGAGGTATTTTTATTGTTGTAAATGAAAAATTTAATTATAATTATTAAAGACAATATTACAATGATAATATCTTTACTATTTTAAACACGTAATTAGACAATTTTAGACATGTTAAATTTCTTGAAAATTTTATTAATTTCAGTTAGTTTCTTTTAAATTTAGGGATGCTTCCCCTCCAAACTCTATGACGTGCACTTATCCTATTTTGAAGCATTTCCTTACCCTCCTTCATTAAATTCCGAAACGTAATTCCCTAATCAAACCGAATAATACACTTCATTGTTAGTGCTTATTGTGGACTCAGATAACACAAACCTACAAAATTTAACATTTTGTGAGCGGTTTTGATAGAATTGCGATTTAGGATGAAATTGCTGTAATTCAAAATTGACATGTATTTTACTGTTACGTTAGGTTATTCTACAATCGCAAAATCAAAAGTTGTTATCTAGTCCAATTTCTGTTTTTTTTGTGACTATTTGCAAGGGAAAATCCGCTGAATATTGATAAAATCCAATGAAAAAAGTCGAATAAAAACAAACATTATTTCTTAAAATACAAATTGAAAAGTATTTAAAACAATGGAGTACATTAGTCATAAGCAAAATATTAGGACATTTGATGTCCTTTAAATTGACGTGTCATGGCATTCTTCTTCTGTGAAAGAGAATAATCTCTCATGAAGAACATCAGCAGTAATCTGCCATCATATTCAAATTCCGGTGCCCTAAATGACGTCTTTCCATAGTTTTTTTTCAACTTGATGAAATCTTCCTCTTTGTTCGTTACAAAATTTGACAAATTTTCGAATTTTGTTTTGATGATTATTTTTCTATCATGTAAGGATTTTTATAAAGATAAGTTTTTTAATCGGCATGCACAAAAACGATCACCCCCTTTAAGGAACAAACACCCTTTGTGTTGCGGGTAAGGAGTGAAATGTAAACATAATCGAAAGTGACCGATATTAGTGTTGAGATCGTAGTTTTCGAGGCCGCTGATATTAGTAGTGACATTCTCGAAGACGTCAAAGTCCACAATCCGACCGAATAAATTTTAGGTTTCTGTACCTGTTTGCGAGAATCTGTACTTAGACATCATTCCCTTTCTCTTTTCCTCGCTCATCGATGTCGTGGGTTTTCCGGCATTCTTTTGGGGGATCAGGAAAAGAGGTTCAATGCCCGTCCGGAGGTAATGTTATTACATTCATGTTACCACAAGCTTCAAGGATAATGTTACCCAGGAAATATACAATTACGTAATAATTGTCAGATTTTTTCATGAATTCTGTTTCCCATTTTTATACACAATTATTTTTCAATTTCAATAAAAGTTACCTAATTGTCATACATGACGATTTTTCCTGATTACTCACGGAATGACTATCTGAGGAGGAGGGAAGAGTTCAAACCTTTGCAGTATATATAAATATATACATGTTTTAAATATCTCCTCGAAAAAATAAACGACCTTTTTTGAGAGCTAATGTTGAAAACACACTGACCGAGGTACACAAGCGATCCCAAATCCTTTGTTGAATGAACAGTCATTGTTGACTAGCTAAAACTACATAACTAGTGAAACAAAAATTAAATGCTATCGTAGTACTAAATCAGTTTTTTATTACTCAAATTATTTTTTTATAATTCCAGATATACAACATTTTACCGACTATCCGCAATTTTTATAAAATGAATATTCTTACAATTTAGTGTCGCAAAGTGAATCAAAATTTGTTTTACTATAATATAAACGAAAAGTATTGAGGCATCAATAACTAATGGATAATGTTATAATTCTTATTTTGGTCTTTTCTAAGAATTTCAAAGGTTTAAATAAGAATTAAATGATCGCATGTTTATGGACTTCGCAAAAAAAGACAAAAAAAACATCAATATTGGCAGTGTTTAAAAGCTTCAGGCTTGATAGTTCTGTATTATTTTTCTTGCGGTTTAGTTTTAAAAATGTTGTTACAACAAAGTACGTGACATATTTCCTTTTTATTTAATTAGTATTTTGAAAATTTTCCACTCAAAATGTTACTCCATAATATTTTGAGGTATTTCCTTTCATTTAATTGATATTTTGTCACTATCCAGAAGGACAAATATGTGTCAACAAGAAGTAATGGGGGAGGGTGATACCATAGAAATATACAACCTACTGGAATGCTGAGTAATACGGGGATAAGCGGGCGAACTCGAGCCGGCTACCAAGACACCCCCTACTCTAGTCGGGGGTATTGCACAAAGTTGCCAACACATTGCTCCGCTCGCCGCGCCAACAGACGCGGGTGTCATTCACAGAAATTAATATTGCGCACAGTGATGTTATCTCCTTTCTTTCACTTTATCAAGACAGCAATTATAATCGTTAATTAAAATGGTCAACACGCGTGTAGCCTACAAATGCAATACCTCTTTCGTGAAGAATAGTGGCTTATCATTTCATAAGTAGTATGCAAAAAGAATTTGTCTTAACTGCTGAATCTTCATTATCTTTTAAAATTATACATTTGCCAGCACAGTACTACAAATTTTAGTACATGTTAAGTTACTATTTAAGTTCCTAAACCATGATTTCTTTGTTGTAATGAGAAGATTGTTGATGTTTTACTAAGCGAATGTAACGGCACGGCGATTTATTCGAAAAGTTTGTCCTTTACATAAATATTAGGTTTCTTTATTCTCAAAGCAGTAAATATAGTAATTAATATTAGATTTATTTTAAGGTTTCCTCAAGATCCTGACCTTAAAAAATGGATAATAGCTACGAAAAGGAAAAGTTTCGCCCCTTCCATATATTCAACTATTCGCAGTGCTCATTTTGAAAAAGCTCTTTAAAGGAAAGAGGAACCATTTTTAAAAATTTAAAGAGCTGTGTCCATAATATTTGATTTTTCACCTCATCTTCAGACATCACAACCTAAACGGTGGACAAAAATTGAAAGATTTCCGGTAAGATTACTTCCGGTAAGAGCGAATCCATAATAAAATTTCTCGATAAATTATCCCTAAAAATATATTTCATATAGTAAAAGTGACACATCAAATTGATAATTGTAGCCTACTATTTACGTTCATTTCTAAATCTTCCGTCTTTATACTTTGTGAGCTGAAGAATTAGCGCAATAAATGTTTTGAACAGTCTAATAAGGTCGTATAATATACTTAATATCCAATTGACATTACATTTTAAATGAATTTATCATTTTTAACTATGGAGTTATTATATTTAACGTTACATATTACAATTAATGAACATCTTGCATGTGTGCATGGAAACTGTTTTAATATTTGGCCAACATCAGATAGTTAGGAGCAATTAATTATATTTCTAATTTTGATATTTTCTTAAATTATTTTCGTATTTCATTAAAAATATTATCGTTCAGCTAAATAAATCTAAACTTGGTATGTGCCAAAAGCTTAACAAGTTTGTTTTATTTCAAAATATGTAGGTTAAGATTCCTGTACTCAGGGTTGGTTTTATTATAGTTTTTAACAGTTCTATTGTCAAATATTTATTGTAAATACATGTAAATATATTAATGAATTCTCTTTATAATACTTTTTACGATATTATAGGATTAATCTAAATTAAACCATGCACTCATAAAAGATGAACATCTTTTATAATATTACGCACATGATTTTAACACTCAAATACGTGGATGTATTGTGATAAATTGTTGTAACTTAAATAGTCCCTCGTCCCACTAAAGTAACTCCACTGTAGTAAAACATAAAACTATTATGTATAAGAGAAAAACTTCAATGAAAACAGCTCCGCCTGCATTGGGTTATATGGAGGTTCAGTCGGCCGAGCCCCCGAATGTGGTGGGGGAACTGTGCCAGGCAGTCGACTCGCAGACCCAACACAAGAGTCAGCGTTCCAGTAGAGAGTATGTTTCTATGGGTGAAACCGATCCCACTCGGCTACTAGTGAGTACGGCGACCGTTAGTAGAGGAGGTTGGTGGCAGCAGCCTACGAGCAGCGACTGCAAGCGTTAAAATAAAAATGCGACTGCAGCGCTAAGTGGTGAGTGTTGAAATAAAATGCGATTTCAAAGCTGAGTCCTACCGCGTCTTAAATCTGAACAATAAGCATGAAGGGCAGGATATATAACAAGAAACTTTCATCAGTTCTCTATTCTATTCATACCTACTCTTTCTGAATTTTTGTGAGTCTATTAAGGATGAGTCGATCGCAATTTATTCTTATGAAACCCTCGTTTCCTTTTAAACTTGTGTAAGAATTTTGGAAATGTTCTTATGTTATTTAATGTTAGTTTGGGTCATCATGTTGGGGAAAAATACGATTTAGTGTCGAATCCTGCAGGGGTATTCCTGATATTACAATAATAATAATAATAATAAATCTCATCGAGAAAGACTATCCATCCCACCAGACCAGATATAATTCTAAGAGACAAACTGAAAAAAATCACACGATAAAGTTACCAACACCCACAACCTACAAACTATTTACAACAAGAAAATTAAAAAAATATCTAGACTTAAAAACAGAAATACTTTGCTTATGGAGTATGTTTATATGATTCTCATAGTTCTGTCCGCCACTGGAGTCATTTTTCACAATATGCATCTGAGTATCCATTGATGTCAACTCCCAAATAACATTTCGAAAACCTTCTGAGTATTCTACTCGTGTTACTGATGGCTACTTTTCGTAAAGTGATATCGTAAAGAGGATGCTTAGTACACCGTACTCGGCATCCCACCTGAATCCAACTACTTGTGGCATACGAATAAGGATGATAAAAATGACGAATTTACTGCCATTTTGCACAGATCAGTGGTAAACAACTGGGTAAATACGAAGATATATCTGGGAGGTTCATAGGCATAAACATATTCTTCTCATGCCTTGGTTTTTAATTTCGTGAAAACGAAAGACATGGTTAATTCTTAAAGAGTGTTAAATTTTCACTTGTCATTGATGTATAATTTAGATACAAAGTATTTACATTATTTACTTTTTTTTAATCCTCAATTTTTTCATGTTCAAGTTTACATCAAATAAATTACCTGAGATGAATGTTTATTAAGTGGTTCTTTTAAACTGGAAAAACATAGTCAAAACACTGGAAACCATACTTGATTTATTTTCAATACAGTAATACAGAATAATTTGACTGTAGACTCTTCGTTTAAAAAACGTTATGGCAATAATTCAGTAATAATATTTTTCGGGACATAGTGCCGTGGTCTGTTGGGATTACACACTGGTGTAATCCTAACTGATCATGACTCTATGGCCCGAAAAATATTATTACTCAAGACGCCTGCAGAAGTAACATTAAATAGGTTTCAAATTCAGTTTCCCCGAAGTACGTTCTGATTGTTATCTGCACATTCGAGGGCAATATATAACTTGCAAACGTCAGTTTCCCTCATACCGTTTTAAATTACGAACGCATTTTTGCCAGCAGATGGCAGAATATGTATGCTAGTCGTAGAGGTTGCGAGACATATCGTAGGCACGAAGTCAGTCAGAGACAATCAGTGCACGATGGCGATTGTATTGCATGAGAGTACATGAGAAACGCAGCGCGTAGTTGAGAGTTTTTTTGTGGGCCAAAGGATTGATCACTAAAAAGTGCATCGCAAAATACATTTAATGTATGGTGACAACTGTTTCTCACGGAAAGCTATGTTCAATTGGATCCAGAAGTTTAACAAGAAAGGCAAAGCATCAGAGAAGGGGACCTTCCTGGTCGTCCTTCGGAGGTTTCGACTGCAGTCACATGAGCGTGTGGAACAAATCATTCGTAAAATATAATTTGGGTGGCCGTCATTTTGAAACTGATGATACCGTAATCCAAGAGGTTACTCATTCGCTGCGACAGCAACCAAAACACTTCTTTGCCACCGGCTTTCAAGGACTTGTAAAGAGAAGGGACGATTGTACGAGATGATTGTATAGGATCTGAATGTACTGGGTAATTATGCCGAATAGTCAAATAAATGTCAGAAAGTTACTTTGCTTATTATTGCCTCTATCCAGTTTTGCAACTTTTTATTGACGTACGAACGTAACATGGCCACTTCCGGGCTGAAGCATGTCAGCTAGTGATAAAATGTATGCCCTTGAGCTTTCCGCTGATACCCACTGTGCGTAGGATCGTTTACAAGTGGCTTGTCGTGTGTCGCCCATCGCGACTCGAAACTCCTCACATCGTAATTTAGGCGTCAACAGCTCCGAGCGCTCCCGAACCACGAACGTAAGGAACCACCATCCGAAAAAATAACTCTTAGTTAGGGAGAATTATCTCGCGTCTTTCTTTTCTCCATCCCGCAATCCTCTTACTTGTGGTTTCCATAAATTACTCTCGCAAGGCATTCTCTTGGAACCTGGAGAATAAATTGAGCCAATATCCAGAGGCAAAATTAACATACTTATGGTTATTGTTAATTATTATAGCGTAAAATCCACCCAGAAACTTAATATCATTTGTTATTCAATCTATTGACTATTCAAGAACTAAATTTTTGTATCAGAATCCTATTTCGTTGAAGAACATCAAATTGTCTGTTCAATCCAGATGAGCAACAGTGATCGCTTGATCAAGGTCTTTCATCGGTTGTCATGTCATGCAGCTGAAGGCGAAAAAACATAATTGAGGAACTTAGTTGAAATGTTGTGAGGTGGAAAAAACACGTCAAGCTACGTATTTTAAGGGAATCTTGTAACCTTAGTTCCCAACTGTTCGTATAAACTGATTGCAGATTTTCCACATAAAATTTGTATCTTCGAGTATTCAGCAAAATAAAAAACGATATTTGTGTAAAAAAATGGATGTTTTTATTTTGTCTTATTTTCGTGCAATTAATTCTCTAATGCCGTATCGGTTACATTAATTTATTTGAGATATGCGCAGACTTTTCGGTGCCATGAATGAATTGGAAAGTTATGTGGGATTATGGGGTGCGCCTTATTTGTGGTATTCTTCACAGGCTAGTTTCTATGCTTTATCAGCCAGATTGTAAATTGGGTCAATGTTCTATGATATAATTCAATAATCGTCCTGACCAAGTGGGTTTTTGAAACCAATTATAAGAAACGTGGTAATATTTGTTTTAAATAGAAATATCTTTAAAAAATCCTACCTTTAGTCTCCCTTTCAATAGTGAACAGTATCTTTGGGTGCTGATAGGTCATCAATAGTAGTGCTATATTTCATCATACCTACCATATAGTATTGGTTTATACAAACGTTTCGAGAGACACGAAATTTCAAAGTCCCTCATAACAAGCTCTGCAAATACAGGAGAGCAAGGATTACCCATAGCTGAGTCATGTATTTAAGAATAAAATTTGTTGTCAAAGCTTAAATAACTATTGTTTAATATTAAGTTTACTGCAATATTAAATTCATTAATAGAAATATTAGTGTGATTGTTAATTAAACCCCATCTTTTCTCTATGCTATTTCAAATTTCATTGGGATATAAACTGTCAAATAAGAAAATTACATCCAAAGAAACAAATATAATCATTAGGTATGTTTATGTTTTTTAATTGATCAATAAGACAGGTTCTATTTTTTATGCAAAAAGTTTCACCTTCTAACCCGAAAGAAAGTAATTTATATAAAAACTTGGAAAACACGAAACAGGGGTATGTATAAAATATAATAATTCTTAAAAAAGATTCACTTTAGGGATTTTGGGCAAACTATAAGCATATGGAAGTGAACCACCAGTTGAATGAATTTGTTGATGAATTGTATTGAAGCCATCTCTTCACGTTTTGATTAATTACTATTAATAATTTATATCACAAAATATTTATTCAAACTTAAATATTTATTAACAAAAATTTATTTATTATACATCATTTTAATCCAATAGAGTTCATTAAATCGAAGTAATAATTTTGAACCTCGTTATCAAAACTCAGATTCTAAATCATTGGTTGAGATATTTATTTTATATCCAGACAAATACTTTAAATATAAGATAAAAATATTACTTGGCGCTCTGTACATAAATCTCTAAGTTCCATTATGAGCCTTTCAGACATTTACAAACAATCTTCCAAGAGGTGAATTTAGGAATGAAATTCAACATCGAAAGATGGTGTGGAACAGTTACGAAGTGGCGAGTATCATGGGAATGATAAAGAGGAGATGCAATGAAAATAGAGAAAAAGAGAGTGTAAAAACAACTCAATCGTACCACTATGTTTGTAATTATGTTACTATACAGCTTTGTAACAAAGATTCAAAATGAAACCGGTACTTGAAATACATTTTCATGGTTTTACACACGCGTTATTTGCTAACATGCAACCACGTACGAAGAAAAAGGTGAGAAGCGGAATGCTCCTTGGGGCTTTGAACATCTGATGAAGAGTGCAAGAGCGAGAAAAAACGCAAATATGCATACCGACGTGGCGATAAATAGAAATGCTCATTATGTTGACACGCGGAAGAGGACTGACCTTGCCACAATGTCACAACACAAAAGAAAAACTGTGGCAAAAAAGAAGAAAGGAATAACCAATAGCAAATTCAAATACCAATTTCGAAGAATGTTCCAAGCGAAAGAAATCTATTTATTAGCTACCCTGAATTCAGAGTATAATACTTTGACCCAGAAAAGAAGTAAAATGAGTTCAAGAATAATCCTTATTATCATATTCCCCGTAATACTTCAGATTATAAACCAGAAATCCACGGGTTAATGTAAGTCAAATTAAAAACTTTTATCTTCATTTAATTTAAATTTATTTGTATGTTGTATGAATAATAGTATCTAGTAACAATGTAATTGGTGCCAATTTTTATGAAGAAAAGAATATAATCTGTGGACTCGCTTGACTCGTTCGTAAGAAGCATAACCTATCATTAGCCTGAATACCAATGTCATAGTTGAAAAAAGCGGACAGGATGAAAACCGCTAACAAAAATTTTAATATATTTTCATAATGCACTATATAATTTTTTTCCAATGAGATAGGCTTTTGTATGCGGTAAAATAAATTTCATCTCCTTAAAAGATTCGGAAAGTATTTTATTTTGTAAAAAAACTATTTTCTCATAGAGACAATGTATTTCGTATATTAAATAGTTCTTATATTATTTAAATGACCTGTCAAATGTATTTTAAAAAACTAAAATCAATATAAGTTCTTATTATTGCTTCCATTTATGAAAGTTTTAGATGTTCGAAACCTTCAATTATCTTTCAGCAAAACTGATATATAGTTGTTGGTCATTAGCGACATCTGGCGGAATCATTGAGGCCAAATATGGAAGAATTTTAAAAAGACAGAAGTTGCTATACCCGTATAAACTTCTGAACATATATTAATCATTTTATTTGAAATATTCTTTTATTTAGTTGTGACATTTTTTTCATATTTGAGGTGATTCCTCTCAGAATTCACCGTTGTGACTACGGAGCGTTCCTGGAGAACCTCCGGCATGGTTGCAGTGGTTTCCCACATAGTGACATTACTATTTACAGATTCCTCCCAGAATTCACCGGTGAAGGAACTTTTTCTAGGTCAAGGAAAAAAGATTGTGTTCTAATTTTCATTAACCTAATACAAAACACTGTAAGATATCCCATACTCAGAATTTTATCGTCAGTTCCATCGCAGATTTTACAGATGTAACTTGACGAAGTATCAAAATTTTCATTTTTCAAAAATTCATAGAAATTTTAAAAAATATAGAAAAGAAGGAATAATGGCAATGATATGTAACTATACTGACAAACAATATAAAACTGTATATACCGCTCACAATTTTCAGAAACGTTAAAAAGAAATGAGTTATTCACGATTTTTATATCCAAATTCAGATGACATTTTCTTCTAAGAGTAATAAAGAAAATATACATGTAATATAATTTACATAACAAAACATAAATTTTGCAATTTTTTTTTCATTTCAGAATAAGTAGTCCATGAGATACGAGCGTTAATGTAAATGCCTAGTTCGCGCATGCTGGAAGATCAATATTTGTTTAGAAAACTATTTTGAACCCTCAAAATAGAAGGGAAACAAAAGGGAAAATACGTTGTTTTTTTAATATGGCTGAGTAGATGGACCTATGGACCGTTTTGTATTGATTGAACATAGATGTTAAAAATACTATGAGTAGAAAATAAAATAATAATTAAAAATATGAGATATTGGTATGTTCAAATGCTTACTCAGTTGAAACAACTTTTCTTCTTCTCATTTTAAAATTCTTTTATATTTCACCTCAATATTTCTGCCAATATTCCAGTAATGACAAATTTTTTTTTTCAATAATTAAGGAAGTTTTGCCAAAAATTTTGCATTTTATTAATTTAATTTATTTTAATAATTTTCTAAAAAAACAAGTTGGTTTAATTTTCTAAGATGCTAATGTTGTAAGGCTTCCAAGTGAAATATAATTTTTTTAAATTCCAATTAGTACAAAAAGAATACAAAAACATCTCAAAAATGCATTAATTCGACTCGTATGTAATACATACAATAAACTTCCGCAAAAGCGCGCGTTTAGTTTGCGGATATTCCGTAGGCGCGTGTGTTCTCGCGTTACAGTTAGTGATACTGAGGGTTAATCATTTTTTGAATCGCAGTACATCACAAATAATCATTGGTTTAAAACAGGATCTTTTGGGGAAAATCGTGTGATTTTTATAATGACTATTTTTACGACAAAACATATCGCTTAAGATAGTGAGAAAAAAACTTTGACCTCAAATAAATTTTAAGCAAGTATTTCTGTGCACCTTCTTGATATTTCATTTGAAGTGGTGGAAAGATGTGTACAGATTTTCAGCTGTGTTGGACTTATTCCGAAGCTGAATTTTGTTTACGTTCACCGTGCTATGTGGTACAGATGTACTGAATTATGTAAGAATTGTACTCCGTGTCCCTAACGTCCTGTGCACAGATAAATAATAAAACTCTTAGTTAAACATAATTGCCTAATTTCTATCGTATTATGTGATCCACTCTCTCAGTGCCACAAGAATTTGTTTTAGATACAATGATTTTGTCGGGGAAGATTTTTTATTGCTTCACAAGTCTCGAGGCGGAGATTGCTTCGCAATAAGATTCTTCCTTTCCAAAATAAATACTCAAAGGTTAAACAGGACAAGATTTATTATGCAGGATCAATGTGAACAAATAAATAATTGAATCGTAAGCAAACAATAAATAACACAAGGGTGACAAAAACAGGCAAATGAAAGTTTTATGAATTTGTGCCTTTTTTCTCGTTCGACTCACGACGTTGGGTAAGCTGGTTTCGAGGTTAATGAAGTTCTCTTCCTCGTCACGAGATGGCACCGCTGGTGATAAGTCCTGGCATAGCTAGATGATAGCTGTTGGAGTACGGTATCTTGACACGTGATGGTGCCGCTGTATAAGCCTCTGCGTGGTGTCGTAAGACGGCACCTTTAGAGTTTGTTCCGCCGCTGATCGTGAGAGGGCACTTCGTGGCCTCTTGGAGATAGAGTTAAGTCTGCTGCAGACCGTAAGAGAGAGCCTCGTGAATTTTGAAGATAGAATTAATTCTGTCACATATCGGACGACTTCGCAGAGCTGAGTTTCTTGGTTGAGGTTGTTATCGGACCCGATGTTCACTCGGCAAGAGAACCCGTCGTACTGATTTCACCGTCGTAGCCGTTGCTATAAACTAAAATTTGACAGCTGACGACGTTAGCGACGTAACACTGGGTCGAGGTTCGTCTATTAAACCTTTTCTCGAAGCTTCTTAATAAACTGACCCGTGTTCTCAAAGTTTCCTAACAAATAGGCGACATACGCTTGCTGGTCCATGTGGCCCGTGTGTCTCATGGAGTCTTCTAATGTTTACAATGTAGAGACACTCTTGCGTCGTTTGTAGAGACTCTCTTGCGGACGGTGCGTATTATGTTGGTCTTGGATCTTGAATCTTCGGCATAAACAACTTGGCGTTTACTACTTTGGCGTGGCAACATGCATCTCTTATGTGTTAGATGCATGAGGGAGTTCATCCTATACGTATTAAGGTACGTGTTTCGTCGTATATGTAGTAAGATATTTCTACAATTTCAACGCTTTTTTAAACATAATTTAACGATGCAGGATCACATAATTATCTAAAAGATTAAATTATGTGATCAATTTTAAATTACAGAAATCGCTCGCATGTTTTGCTCACCTACAGCGTCATTTATGTACTTTCAATTAGTTTATTTCAGTTTTATATTGGAATAACTAGAATACGCGTAGATTGAGTTTTTAATAAAGTAGAGAGAAGTTAAATTTTCTTTCACGTACTCGTACAATGCAATGTATAAGTTTTACAACGCATAGCACAGGGTATTCTGCATGTCACAGCGTGATAAGAAAATTATACCTTATACAAAGAGCCACCTCTTCAATGACAGAAACATTTATTTTATTAAAAAGGCTGAAGATTTTCAGTGTACTGTTAATCATCAATAGTTTCAAACAATCATTTATAGTCATCAACTGGGAAGATGTTTTATCTGCTTATTAAGAAAATACAACATACTCAATTTTCTTTTTCTCATGGTTCAGCCATTTCAAATATGTTGGAGCATTACAAATAATCATAAAGGAATATTAGTATTGAATTGAATTGAAAAGGGTTTTATTTGTTATTTACAATATGGTTATACAATAGAGCGTAGTTTTGGCGGGGCTGAAGGCCCGTTCACCGGTGCTTTGGTCCTGTAATATCCGTGGGCTGTGCTTGGTGTGGCCCTGGTACCTCTTAGGGAACTTGCGAGTTACGCCGTCCGCACTTTGTCATAATCGTGTACGATCTAGCAATACATTCTAATGTTAACGAAACAAAATAAAGTTTAATTGATGTAATTTACCACAAATATGAATATAATAGAATTATATCTTATGGCAACTTGTGTGTTCGTTAAGCACCGATGGGAACCACGGATATTCAACGGTCAGGACAAGGAAATCCTTATGCTTATCCTGAATATTAGTAACTGAAACATATTACAAAAGTTCTTCTACAAGGTCGAAGAACTTCCTTGAGGAACCCGGCCGCCAGCTGATCCACATGTCGCCCAAAGCGCCAGGAGAAAAAAAGAACACAATTGGACGAAAAGGAACTCTGAAGTTACTTCATTTAAGATAATAATAATAATAATAATAATAATAATATATCCAACTCGACAAAACTATACCAGAAAGATCGTAACTGAAGCGATTTCCACACAAACTCACACAGAACTAAACAGAATTGTAGTTACATTTTATGGATGTCCGCAGGTACTATGTTTCCCTCCTCTAATGTTTCCCTTACCACAAACAGTACCAATACACAGTTAACTATATAATCTACACTAATAAAACTGAGTTCTATGAAATGTCTGTGGCACGGAAATCGGAAAAAGCGATGAAATTATTTGAAATTTCATAGGACTCGTCTTAAATATTATTGGATGTAAAATGCAAAGTATGGTTAATATTTATGAATTACAAGAGCAGAAAAACAATTAAAATTGGTTGCTGGACTCACATAACAGTTGTCTATGAAGCTTACTAATGTGTCCGCCAATGTTCAATTGCGTTACGTGAGGCGGACAATCAACTAAACGTGATCTGCGTGACCGAATCGAAGAAGCAAAATCATATAAAGGCATTGAAGAATATTGTTTTCAAGTACATAACGTAGGGGTGAAATGAAAATCAAAAATCTCAGAGGTCTTAATTACACGCTTATTGTGTGAAGTGCATTTTCCTCCTGACTTGGTTTTAAAATAATTCCTATTTCCGTACATTTTAGCATACAATACTGAAAACTCGGGGTACTTTTGTAGATTTCCTTCGTAGTTTTTAATTTAATAATTCGAAAGCAGCGAAATATGAAAACTAAAACAAAAATTTAGAATATTATATAAGAACACCCTGAGGGGGACAATATCGGCCAAAATAGTTTAAAAAATCCAAACCTGTTGACAGGTGTTTTAATGCCCCCTGTAGGGTAAAATATATCAATTATGTGTACCAATTTTTCTTTGAATGTTGGCGTAATTTTTGTATGTTTGTTTGATAATTGAAAGCAATAATTTTTATTTTTGTTTTATTTAATTGTTTTAAAGTTTTGAATTTCAAGTATCTCCAAATATATTTACTTCGAAAATAGAGTTCTTATTTTTATACTATTAAGTAAAACAAACATTAGTCATACATGTTCCAGGACATGAGTCAGCAGTATCTCTGTTAATAAATCCTCCTCAGCAGAATCCTACAAGTGAATAATAAATGAAAATAGTTATAAAAAGTTCTGTACTATTACTCTGGTGCTAGTTTAACCGTTGTGATATTTTAATTGAAAGCTTCATAGAATTTTATTGTAATAATTTGCTGCTGTTAAAAACTTCATTACATTGAATTTTCATAAAATATCTTAAATTATTTGTCATAGGACCACAGATGTGACCCTTTTCATGTTTCATGAATTAATTTCTTAGGCCGTCGTGTACCTCAACATAACAAGCAGATAAAGACAGTGTAAATTGGATGTATTTTTAATAGGACTGATATGTACTGCTTCGTACTGTCAATGTCCAAATTTTGGTTCCTTGGTCGTCTTTTAAGTGTAGTACAACCTTGTAACCGCACTCCTGACCAATTACAAGCTCTCGTGGGTTTCTCGAGAGCGCCGTGTTCTTGGCCGCGTATTGGAATGTTGCAGTGGCAATTGAGAAGTCCCCAGAGCCTTAGGGTACTCGTGTTTTCACTTGCATGTCTTCCTCATGCGGTTAGCGCTCTTACATTGGCAATTTAACGCGACAACCGTGTTGAAGTAGAGGCGCCACATCGCTTTGCTATTTCCCCCGGCAATAATTACTTCGTAACTGGTGTTGGCAGTTGTTTCTCTGAATAGGGAAGAATGTCGATTAACGCTCTAATTTTCGACACGATTGTTCACCAAGAAACAGCTGAAGGACGTTTCTTTTTCAATCGTTTATCGATAACTCGATTCATGTTTTTCACTTCCTAGAAAATAGTGTTGCCAATTTCTGAAATTGAATTATATATGGAAATTAGCACTCATCCGCTGTATTACTACCACCACTGAAAGATTTCTTGTTGAAATGACGTATGTTATGTTATTTTGCAACAAACAAATTACTTCTGGTTCTTAATCTGTAAATACTTCCCAAATATGAGATAAACTTCCCAGCGCTCATTACTATGCTGGTCAGAGATGACCTGCAGATCTGAAGACGCAATGAGTGGGATAGAGAACTAGAAATCATTAGAAAGCTATCTTACGAGAAGGATTGGCGTGTCCACTTCCGAATTCGAAACGATAATTCATGATTGTACACCCATTTCGACCACACCTCACCATGAATTTTAGATTAGATTATTTACATTTCAATTGACGTGAAACTTTTTCTCTTTTCAGAAGAAATAGAACAGTGTGGTATAAATTGAACAACTTAATCAATAGACCAAATGCTAAGTCAACGTAATTACATAATTTTAATGAAAGATACAATATCTACAGTTGAACCTGTCTTATCGAGCCCTTGGTTATCCGGACCAGTTTTGTAATCAAACTAATACTTTCTTACTATACTAAATAACATCACGCTCTCTTGTAAAGAATATTTTTAAGAGTGGTAGGTTGTAATTGATCCTTAAATAGACAATTACTTTATTTACCTAATTCAATATGCGCTTCTATGGATTAAACATTACAATTGGTAATAAAAATTTAATGTTACGATATTGTAGGAAGTTGAGTTGTGATGGCCGGGAGAGAGTGTATCCGTGACCCATCTGTGTCGCANCGCCCCGTGTGGGGGTGGGCAATAAACTAAGTTACTCTTCAGATACAAGCAAGGGAACATCCCATCAATTCCTGTCTCTTATACACATCTAGATGTGTATAAGAGACAGATATAACACTGGCTGAAGAGAAAGGGCAAAGGAATCGTTGATGGAGATCAGTGCAATAAGGGCGAGGAGGGTGTAGCTAGAAAAATAACGCAGAAGTTAATTCAAACTTGGCAAATCTGATGGGACCAATGTAATGTGGATTTGCGAGTTCTATAATAACGGTAGACGTTGGTGCATAACAGATTTCATGGAGCTGGGGATGAGAAACATCAAAAGCTGTCCAGAGATCATAGCGAGAAAAACACTTTTCGAAAAATTCCAAGAATACACGAAAATGATACGTGCAATCCTAGATGTGATAAATGACTGAGGAGAAAAATAAAAAAATTAGCCGTATATTAACAATGTTGGAAATACGGTTACAAAAATATTGTTTTGAAAATATTTGTACCTTAATTCTCAAATTGAATAAATGGTCAATGGTTATTGGTTTGTTGTGTAATTCCCATATCGTATTATCCAGATATCCTATTATCTGAATTGCGGCTGCTCCGAGATAGTTTGGATAAATGAGCTTCTTTTGTAATATGTACGTCACGTTGGGGATATTCATGTCTGGCATGCTTCGAATATGAAGTTCTTACAAACAGATGAATCAGGTAATGCTAAATAAGTTAAAATGTAAAATCTCGTATAACTCTGCCAAAGCTTCATGGATTCTGTTATTCCTCATTAGATGTGTTTCCAATGGATAACAATAATTCTGTAATGTTCCAGATTAAGTGAATTCCTTGAGATGTTGGTAGTCAATCTATAGAGGCTAATAAGAAAAGAAAAAAAAACGTTGGTGAAAATAAAAATTTTCCCCGCACAAATTTTAGTTGCATTTAATATTCTTTTTTGTTTTCGAAATAAAACATTTTGGGATATTGTTGTGGTCATTTTTTCACAGACGGAGTGAATATCAAAAATGTAGGAAAAAATTAGAAAGACAGGTAAGACAATTCGTTTTAACATACAACGCATTTCAAACTCGATCAAATTAAGGACATTTTCTGAATAAAGTATTTCTATTGAGGAACCGACTTTTGTTTCGTGATGAAGCTATGTGACTAAGTACTATTAACATCCAATTTTACTATCTAGAATGATTAAATATATTAAACGACCATAGCATGCATTGATCACAAGATTTATGCTATAGTTTCTTTAACATACAACGTTTCTATCCTTAGTTTGGGCTTTCTTCAGGTTCATGTTACTTTCAGAAAAATCTCGAAGAAAAGTTAATTAAGAGTACAATTTCTGAATATCTATCAATAGGATTTTTATTGGAACTGTTATTGTGTTGTCGATAGAGAATCAATTTACTCTGGAAAGAATAACGTTCCGGTTGAGAGTTCGACAGATTTTCGGTTGTGGTTACGGTTTTGCAGTGAACTCCGGAAATGTTTCGCTCTGCACTTTCTTTCGGTTTGGAACCGGCTACAGAAGGTTACTCGTAGATTTTTTTCTAGGTCCACAACAAATAAATAGATGACTGGAAATACATGATT
The DNA here is from genome assembly GCA_002313205.1 of Laupala kohalensis. Lineage (NCBI taxonomy): Eukaryota > Metazoa > Arthropoda > Insecta > Orthoptera > Trigonidiidae > Laupala > Laupala kohalensis. The sequence goes on along the minus strand of NNCF01127463.1, from coordinate 890,561 downwards.
TAATTATTTTGTTACACATAAATTAACTGAATGAAAATCATTATAAATACATGAATTATAAACATAGAAATCTCTTAGATTACGGTGAACCTCACCGCCAGGTAACAGATTAATCATGTTACGTCGAATGAAAATGGGAGACGGGACCGGGATTCGAACCCGGGACCTTGAGCTCTACGCGCTCATGCGCCTACCAACTGCGCCATCCCGTTCGCCTCTCGGGCCCGTCTACCATTCTCATTCAACTTGTGAAACCCAAAGACCTCTGAGGTGGTCTCGTAGAGACTAGATTCCTCATCTGAGGCGACTCTCTCGTAGAGACTCTACGAGACCACCTCAGAGGTCTTAGGGTTTCACAAGTTGAATGAGAATGGTAGACGGGCCCGAGAGGCGAACGGGATGGCGCAGTTGGTAGGCGCATGAGCGCGTAGAGCTCAAGGTCCCGGGTACGAATCTCGGTCCCGTCTCCCATTTTCATTCGACGTAACATGATTAATAATGAATTATAAAGTTATAAAGTTAATGAAATATAGAAAAGAAAACGCATAAAAGTCACTCACAAGTTGCGTGGAACAGTTCCGGCATCCTGCCTTCCTCAGCCAAATAGAAGATGATTCGAGTCTTCTCTTTTCGGGTTTGACCTACCGTTAAATGAAAGGAAAGAAACGTAGGAAGGAAATTTGAAATTGAAGTTTGAAGAAATAACTTTTGTCTATTTAAACCTGGATGGGTAGAGAGAAAATAGACAACAATAAATTCTTCAAAATTCAACGTGAGTGATGATGGTGACAGCCTAATCGTCTCGTCCAATTTGTGAGGAACTGTTGTGTTTTTTCTTTTCTGTTTTTCATTAACTTTAAAACTTTTAACTTTTTAAAATAAGTAATGAATTGCGTATCTACTTTATTAAATGATAATGGATTTATGTGATGATTCTATGGGAATGATAAAAATGTATTAGGTCATTTCACAGATAAGAGATTCGTTCCGATTGATGATTATTTCGATTTCTATCTTCTTTAATTTTCATTTTCTATGCCGACAGCACTACTTCATTCACCTTAAAGTTGAATGAAGTAGTGCTGTTGGCATAGATTTAATTACATTAGTAGAATTTTTATGAAGGTTTTTAATTTCTCGCAATTCACGTGAAAAATGTGAAGAGGAGTTCGTAACAGAAGAAGAATGGTTGATGAACCGAAGTCTAAAATGTCGACTCATTTCCCCTGAGGAAATTTCGTAGTGGCGATGTACGTTTGATGAGATCCATTATGAAAAACACAATTGATCTTGTTCGTCTCTTTAAATCTATAAGATTACTATCTCGATGCTGACGATGACGTTATTCCATTAATTTCAAAACGTCAGAGTCTCAAGTATTCTTCTTCTCAATATTCTCATGGAATTATTAATTAGTTGAGTACAACTATTTTCTAATAAATGACGTTTATTACAAAACATATCTGGTTTTCCTTCCACATAAATACAAAACTCTCTACATTTAGAAGACATGTATGCATTTATGCAAGTTTTGAAGTGGATAATACTAAGTCCCGTTGAAAAATGTTTTAATACGCTCATATTTTCAAAATGTAACAAAGAGGTATGATGACGATTAAATATCTAAATAGCTATGTGAATTCATCTACTTCTTTTATTTTCTTCGAGAATGCCATTTGTATCGCTTGTATTTCGCTAATTGAAGAGGATATCTCGACGCATCTGTAAATCTATGCTAATAAAAGTGAACTCCATGAAATGTCTGTGGCATAGAAAGCGGAAAAAATAATCTATGAAATAATTTCAGAATTCAAATTTAATATCACAAAAGTAGAGAAATATGAAAACTAAAACATGAATTTAGAATATTATATAAGAATCCCTAGCAATGCCTGGCAAAATGAGCTAAAAGGAATCTAGACCTCTTGGAATGTGTTTTAAATCCTCTATAGGGTAAAATATATCAATTTACAGTACCAAAGTTTCTTTGAACGTTAATGTAATTTATTGTATGTTTGTTTAACAATGTAAATAATTTTTTTTTCATTTGTGAATTGGTTTAAAATATTTATTGTTCAATATTGACTGCTTCAATTTTTTTTGTCAAATCCCGGTAACAACGGGTACTTCTCCTGGTTCTATAATCACGCAATAATTGAATACATATTTCAATATGTTTTAGGAAATAAGAATTATAACACATTTATTTACTCATAGATATGAAGAGACTCATGTATTCGAAACCGATAAATTAAACAGTAGCCTCTTCGAATTCAATATATCCCATTTCACCTCCATCTTTCTATTTAGCTCTAAAGATCAGCGAAAAAGTATATAATAAAGAATCATTTCGATATGACGAAGGCTGCCAAGAGATCATTCTAATTGCAGTGACTAGATTTCTCTCATTTTTATTTTCAATAAAAATATTTCTTAACAAGAAGTCGGTAGTTTTTCTTTTCTTTTTGAAGATTTTTGAATTTTCAAGATTTTTGTAATTACGATTTTAATGAAATTCAGAAAGCAATGGTGTTTTTGGAAGAAACGGTGATGTAACGTAGTCCATTCAGAACGTTTTTTACATCATGGATTTCTAAGAGCAGATAAGTTGATTGTTTACAATGTTTGAGGGAGAAAGCAAAGATCTCGTGAAGTTACATGAAAGATAAATATTTCGTATCTCTTATTTATTGTCTATGTCTACTAATGCCTAGATAGAAGGTAAACCTTGAATTTCAGCTTTGAGCTGGACAACAGAAAAAATACTAGCAAATAGGATGGGCAGTATTGACGATGGAAAGTCACCAAAACATGAAAATAGTGTCGAATATGTACTAGTTTTCATCTGGGAGGATCAGTTACTCATATTTAAAATTTATTACATTACTTTTCAAACCCGAATACGACATTCATCGTTGTTATAAAAAGAGAAATAAATACCTTGAAAAATTATAAATGAACAATACAAGAATATTGTTTTTATTTACAAATTAGGCATGTTGGATTTCGCTCCAGGGCATTCGAAACGAATAGTCACATGCAAGTTTTAGATGTAAAATTTTATTGAAAGATGTTTTGTATAATAATTTTCGTCAATAGTTGTATACATAATTTAATTAAAGACTGCGTAGTGCATATAAGTAATCTTAAGTAAACAGCGTTAGTTTCCCCTCAATAGTACGAGGAAGACGAGGTCGCTGAACAGTCAAGTTTTTAAATTTTACATTTTTCGTTTATGTTTTCTATCTAAAAAAATATAATTTGTCTCAAGAACCTGGACTTAGCCTTGCTGTCTGCACTATAATTTTCGTTAATAATTCAGAAAATCCAGAGTCGCAAGACCCGTTTGCTAAGATATTAGTGGATTACGGTATTTTTCCAGTCTTCAAAAATGAACATGTTGACGACGTTCCCGCAATTTCTTTTTTTAGATACTAAAATTGTCTATTTAAATTTGATTTCTGTTTTCAGTATTTATTGAGTTTTGTATTTTTATATCATTTTATAAACTATATTTGTGTTACGTGAGTTTATAGTGTTTCCTTCCCAGAGGAACGTTTTACCGACGACCCGAGATGTTAACTTTTGTGTGTAAGCTTCTTTAAGTTTTAGCTATTTGATCATGAATTGAAAAAATTATAACCTTAAATTATACAGTACGATATTTGTTACAATCAGTCACTGGAGATTCGTCTCTTTTTTATCACTTACTTTTTTATTTTCAGAAGAATGCTTATTGAAAAATTTTATCAAAATCAATTAAAAATTTAAAAACATAAAAATCAATTAAAAATTGGACTAGAAAAACAAAGCAATTTGCATAATTTAACTTTTATTGTTTTTTAATTTTTTTTCATTTTCCAGATCTCCAAATTTCATAAAATAAAGTAAACTTTTCGGTGAAAAAGGTAGTTGCTAAGTGGGGCAACTACCTACCACGCCCCGTGTGGGGGTGGGCAATAAACTAAGTTACTCTTCAGATACAAGCAAGGGAACATCCCATCAATTCCGATCAAGGGCCCAAGGACAGTAGCGGATTTAATCTTAATATAAGAATTTTTAATGCGTTCTGTTATCCATTTATAATTTCCAAAATAAATCTAATACATGCAATGTAGTAAAAATTCGAGATTAATAATAAAGAAATTATTAAGGGCATTACCGCCTATGTATGAAGCTACCTCTGCCCGATGGAAAACATGGATGGACCTACAGATTCGCAGAATACTCAGCTCATACATCCTTCTTGCTTCAATTTTTTTCCCGTTCTCATTATAGACCACAGTGATTGATCACATTTTTATAAATGTTGTTGTTAACTTTTCACCGCCAACATCAGCCACGAAGTTCATTAGGTGTCATCAATTAACATCCCAACCGACGTGTTGCAGTTCATACAACGGCTCTATTGCCATCCTTCACAGTACTGGGCCCGATTCGTCAGTTTTTCTTGTTTTTGTTTCTTTTTCTCATCTAATTTCAATGCAGTCTTGAAAATCATGAGAGTTTTTCAATACTTCTTTATTAAATCTATTTTGTTTCTATCTACTGTTAGCATTTAAACTAATTGAATAATACATTCAGAAAGTGATTGCTTTTTAATCAATATGTTAATTCTATATTTTCTTATGATTCCACATTTATTTGTCATTCATTATTTTGAATTTGTATACAATATAATTATGATCGTATATAAATTTATAAATTTTATTTGTAACGTTAGATCAGCGTTTGACAAAAAAAATGGAGACCATTTTATTAATCTCATGGGAATATAAAATCAATGAAAAATATATAGCCCGTGTGAATAGAATTTCACACCTTTGATTTAATTTATTATTTATCATTTACATTCCCCAATCAGATTCTTTAAATTTTATTTTGCTTTTGCATAACAATTGGAATAAAAGCTTTTAAAACTTTCTAATCCACTTGTCGATCTGGTAAAGATGTTAGGTACGCATCACGTGTAAGATGAAGTCAAAATTACACAAATTTCTAAGGCTCAAAATTAACTTTTAAACTACAGGTAATGGTTGGTTTCGCTAGTAAGAAAAAATACGTAAGGAATGTTTGCATAGCCTGTTTTTGTTTGATTGATTGTTTGTTATCTTCTTTCTTTGACGCAATTGCAATATTAAATCTATGGCCATTATCAAAGTTTATCGAGCAGTACGTCGCGTCACCCAGCAGTTAGGTTTCGAAGTAACTACGAGTATAATTACCATTGAATCATCGGTGGGTCAGTTGCGTCACCTGGAAGTTTATCACAATTAGAAATTAATTTTTATTTTAAAACAAATTATGACAGAAATAGTACTCAGTTAAAATGTAAGATTAATATCCTACCAAAGAACATAAATTAATATTTGTAATAATATCTCATTTTCAGCAGTTTTCGAAAAATTTTTGTACTAGGTTAAGCACGACAGGAGAAAAAGGAACTTTTCACTATTATAAATAAGATATGGAGACTACCATCTACCAGTAATGCTTATGCGGGCATAAATTGATTCACACGAATGTTTAAGATAACGGAAACAGAAAGTTAATACATTGAGAATAGGTACATGCTAACGGATACGATTTACCTTAAAGAAATACAAAAACCAACTCTGACAGAAATGACACCATAACAAAACGCAAATGTATCTCGGAAATTGTCATATGTATATGTCCAGAGGGTTTCAACCAAATTTATGGGGCCGAGCTGGTTGACGGTTAGCGTGTATGTAGCAACTGTAGGAGTATATTCTCAAATGAAACGATCCTAATAAAAAATGAGACCATATTAGATTTTCGTTTCACTCTAAAACCTCTCACCTCTATTCTGCATACTTTACCTCATACAAAAATTTTGTAAGCATATCAGTATAGAATTTTAGACTTGAATAAAGGTTTTCATTATACAAAAATCTTTAAGGATTAGCATTCAAATCGTTGTATAATAACTTACTCGTTCATAATTGATTGATTTTATGAGAATGAATGTATTGTGCAAAGTGATGCACAACTTGCGTATCTTCGGTATTTCCTCGTCGACGTGAGTGGGAGAGGCGTAAGCTGGAAATGACTGCGCGGACACACGATCTCAACTTATTAGGCACGTTGCAACACATGTTTCGCGATACAGTGGCCGTACAAATGAGGCAGCAGATCGTCGTCTTTAACAAGAACATGCATGAAGGTTGTAATTTGACTTGAGGTGAGTAATTTGGGTTGTAAAATCGGGAGGAGTACGCAGCTCATGTTTTAAAATTCTTGTTTTTTCTCATTATTTTCAAATGTTTTGAATGACTTCGACATGAATTTTTGCTTCATAGTTCTAGAGCGATAATTACTATGTTCATAATAAACTGTTATTTGTTTTGGTTTAAATACTACTAGAAAATTATGCGCTATTAATGAGTGTGTGCTTCCGATTATGAACTTTTGCAGCGGGTACATGATCCAAATTTGTGACAGGCACATTAACTTCGATCAATTTGCCATTAGATCAGATGGGTTGAGCACATACAGAATGAATTTTAAAAGAGACGTTTAAAACATGTATTATAATTATTTTTACAGTACTTAGAGTGGTTATGGCGTATTCCAAATTGCTGAGAATTTTCACAAGGAAGGAAAACTGGAAAACAGTTCGTGATCTATTGGTACATTTACATTTTTCCAAAAGTGCAATAATCAAATGCATTAATACGCTAATATCCCAGAATATTTTAGTTCCTTTTCTGTGTAACCGAACGGAGAAAATTACTCAAATGAAACGTACTTTAGAGCGTTAAAAGATGTATTTGCGTTAAATATATCCTATTATTTCATCTTGTTCTTATCTCGGAAATAAAAGCTTTATTTAAAAATTACACGAAGAAAAGAAGCTGCTTTACTCGTGTACTTGACCACGTGACACCTGAAAATTGACAGCGCTTATGCGTCAGACCAAGCTCGTATAAACAATAATATTCGTAGGGAATTGTACATGGGTTACGTAATGCTTCATCGTTCATAATCATATACTATTCATAATCATTCTGATGTCTTTTTTTAATTGTTAATGCAAAATATGAAACCGAGTAACGACAATTGCCAACAACAATTTTTTTTCATTATATTAAACCTCTCGGTTCTTTCAGTTAGCAGATGGAGAAAATAGTATCAGGCACGTAATAGTATATCCAGGTAAATAAAATAGTCTTGCTAATAGCGTCTTTCACCAGCGTCCTTACCGACCGCACAGCACAACTCGGATAACTTAATGGTAGATTGCCTTTCACGTCTCTCTATTCCTTAGGTAGCTCTTCTACTGGAGAGCTAACTTTAACCGGCCAATAGTGAGCGGATAAGAATAATCCCGCAAAAAATGTTTTTCATTAAAACGTGAAAGCGATTTCAGTTTTTGTTTAGCAAAGTATTGTTTAGCGTGGTATTGTTTATAAATCAAAACAATTATGTTCCTAGATTTTTTACGCTATTTTATACGTTAAGGTGTTTAATTAAACCGCATATAATTTACAACCAGTAATGTTGATTCATTTTCCGTTGAGACTGATGGAGAACCGGGAGGTATAAAAGGGTATTCTTTCTTCAAATATGTATAGTTTACATTCTGTTACAATTATCTGTGAAAATAAATCGAATAATTAAGATACAAGAGTGGCGATCAGATATTATAGAAAACATCTGAAAGCTTGAAAACTCAAAATTTTGTCTTTGATTTTTGGATTTCGTCCAGCTAGAATCGCATTCTATCCCAAAGTGGGTTGCCAATAAGCTTGTTTTTAAAAGACCGGGTAACCTTCTGAGTAGTTAGCTCTTTTTATGTATTACATCAGTTACCTTATTCTTGAAAAAAAGATGTTTCTATAATTGACCTTGAAAAGTATGAAAAAATACTCCCAAGTCAATAAAGAAATACAGGAATTAAAAACCTAAATAAATTGTTATAGTTAACTCTCGACGGCAATCGTCACTTTTCCCTGTCCGGAGGAAGATAACTGAAGATTGTTATGTAGTCGAAAGTTAACTATAACGATAAATGTAGGAGTGGCGAGACTAACAAAATTAGTTTCATTTTTAATTACGACAACCAAACGTCACCAACACTGCCTATAGCTTTGAACTGTTTATCTGTTATGGTAATGTCAAATGAAGTATACAATTTTGATGAAAAATTTTTAATTGATTACAATGTTTGTTGTTTTGATATTGCGATGTTTGGAATCCTCCTGTTTCATTATTTTTCAATTAATATTTCCTTCAAGCTTCTTCCATTTTCAGTCTCCTCCTCGGTGAAACACAAGCTTGCGTTGTGATATTTTGCGTGACAGTATATGGTGTTTTGAAAGTATACCGTGTTATTGCCCCCTAAGTGTTTATATTTCGTACTTCATTGTAGCACTTACAAAGTTGTGTTATAAATAGTACACAAGACTGTAGAGATAGTGTTCGGAAGTGAGTGGGAGAAAATTTGTAGCTAATCGGACCTTTGAGGCCGAAATACGAATATAAAACAGATAACGTAGTTAATGGAGTAATTGTTTACGTAAACTAGAGGACATGGAATTACTTTTGAAAGGTATGAGAGTGAAGTAATTAGTATTTGGTAGATAGCGCATAGTGTGAAGAAGACCTAGGAGAAAATACAGATTGATAGGACCAGAAGTTATGGGGAAATAATATTTTCATCATGATGAAAACATAATGATGGTGGTGATCTAAATATATAATAATAGATTTAAAGGTAATGAGTAGGTGAATTACTTCGAAATTCACACAGACTGCTTCAGATGTAATGCTTATGCAATATATAAGAAAAATAGCACTGAACCGCGAAAGCTAGAAGATGCGATTTTACTATTTGAGACATGGCCATATGTGTTGTTGACAATACGCCATAGACTAAGACGTATATGTTGTTGTTGACGAAATAAAACAGTTCATGTATATAGTGGCTACGGTTACAGCTATAGCAAACGAGAGACACGGTCAACCAGATTAAGTGCTACTACAGATAGACATCTTCGACTGTGCGATACGAGGGTAGTCACGGCCGGATAGTTAGTTCCAGGAGTAATTTTACGTGTATGTTCCGTGAGTGGGGAACTACGGCTATAGCTGTGGCATACGGGGGTCGATGCCGACCAGATTATATGCTACTACAGATAGACACCATCGTTAGAAAGATTCAAGGGTAGTCAAGGTCAGAAAGACAGTTCCAAGGGTAAGCTACGTGTGTAACACTATAGTTATTAAGTGTTTTCCACATGAGGAAGGAAAATACAGGATAACATATATTTCGTGATGGGTGGAGGAGAAAAAAATTGGTGGTCGACTCGAAGAAGGTGCCAGTTGAAGGAACGATGGAAGAGGTCGAGAGTGTTAGTTTACCAATACGCGAGAGTTCAGGCGAAGGGGTGTTGCAAGCATGTAATGCGACGGAAATGCAGACACGTATAAAGAGGAAACATAAAAATGTGGACGTAGTACACATGAAGGACTCTAAGCGGAGTAGGGTAGACATTGTCAAAGTAGTGAGGTGAGTAGCGAAAATGGAAGAAATCTTCAAAGGGGAGAGGTATCGCCGAATGAGTTCTAGTTTGCAGGCCGTGATTACAAATAGGACGAAAGAGTTATGGCAAACTGTTTTGCGATTCAATGTTCACAATGAGGTATTACGACAAGGGGCGCAACTTAAGGAGACAGTAGATCGTCTGGATGGATTAATGAATGATGTGGCTACGGGACAGAAGGGTGAATCAGCAGTAGTGTTGCAAAGCATAATTCAAGGAGTGCCAACATTGATAGAAGGCTCAGAAAATAGGATAATGTAAGAGAGGGCATCAGAAATGGTGATTGGGGTAATGGATGAGCGGGTGAATGGTGTACAAAATATCATCCGAAGTAAAGAAAGGGAGGCTATGCAGGACGATGTGCAGGTTACGCGGATATTAGAACAGGTAGATGAAGTCAGAAATAAAAAAATGAAACAGATAGAACAGCGTGTGATAAGCCAACAAGGAGAAACATCCTAGGCGACCGTGTTGCGGAAGGGCTGAAAGCAGCAACAGAGAAAATAAGTTATGGTTATCAGTAGCATTGATGGGTAAAATGAGATTTAAAAAGCGTATTTTGCATAGGGTGGTACAAGATTCAGGGAAACCAGTTTGCATAGATGCGACAAGAGGCACAGCGGGTGGGAACTTGGTCGAGAAACGAAGGGGAGAAGAAGAAATTAGCAAAGGCAGTGAATAAGCGTGGTGGAATTGAGCATGAAGAATTGGGCAAGCGACGTTCTCCAGTACGGGTGTATGGAGTAGAGCACGGGACGACCAATCAGGAATTTCTAGGAGACCTAGTCGCAAAGAATTTTCCAGGCGAAGATAGCAACCGTATAATATAGGTGATACGAGTGTTGTATAAAGAGCGACAGCGCACAAGTGGACAAGAAAATTGGATTTTAGATGTGGACTCGTCTAACGAAAGATTCAGCGAGAATAAGGGAGAGAATGAAGCAGCTGTTGACAAAGAACACTGGGACGTTGCATGCATTGCAGATGGAAATATTTAAGGTTTGTGCAAAATATGTACACCAGAATGAAAATGGAAGGGAGTAATTTAGTGGACGTTAAAACTAAGAGCAATTAAGCGGGAATTGAATTCGGCGCGGCACAAACTTCAGAGGGTGAAGCGAAGGGGAGGAATAGTGAACAAAGGGGGTTAGTGATTATAAGACGAAGCGGAAGCAATACAAGGAGGAAGTGTTCCTTGCAAAACGCAATAGCTGGAGCGAGTTCGTGGAAGTAGCCTTTAAAAAGTCAACTTGAGGTTTCCCATACTTGAATAGTATGGATAGAGTACGACGCAAAGAAGTGTGGATGACAATGATTGAAGGAGCACAACACATTTGTAGTTGGTGAGAGACAGGAAAAGTGTTGTTGAATGGGTTGTTTCCGAGGGATGAGGTAATACATTGGGAATATGATGCAATTGAGGACGATAATCTAGAAGAAATAACGTATAAGGAGATACAAAATTGTGTTAAACAAATGGGATGGAAAAAGGCACAAGGATATGATCAAATCACTCATGAAATGCTGCACAATATGGTTGAGAATATTAGAGAAAACATTGTCAAGACATATAATGATGGTCTACGACAGTCTTATTTTCCATCATGCTTGAAAATAGGTGTTGTACGATTGTTTTTGAAAGGGAGAGATAGACTGCCGACGATGCCATCTTCATATAGACCAATTACTTTAATACCTACTTTAGGAAAGTTATTAGATAAGATTTTAACATGTCATGTACAGAAATTCCTTGCGCAACATGGGAACTTGAATGAAAGACACTTTGGTTTTATTCCTGGTAAATCAACGATGCATTAGAACATCTAGTGCGTAACATTACAGAAAGAGACACAAAATACTGCGCGTGTATGTTTCTAGACATACATGGCGCTTTTGACAATGCATGATTGGCTATAATTGTGGAAACATTGACAAGAAAGGGATTCCAACATTACCTTCCAAACATGGTGAAATCATATTTCAAAAATAGATTGATCAGTGATGGGAGGCCAGAAAATCTATCAAGAGGCAGCTATTGGATGTTCTCAGGGTTCAGCAAGTGGACCAATATTTTGGAATGTTGTGTTGGATAATCTATTGTGGGATTTAGCGGACAGAAAGATCAATACCATAACTTATGCGGATGATTAAGCGATGCTAGTATACGCAGATTCACGAAGAAGTTTAGTATACGCAGATTCAGATACAGAAAACGCAAGAAGTACTCAATGTGAGTATAGACTTATGTGCGAATATTAATTTAACTCTGTCAGCGCAAAAGACAAGATTAATGTGGTTTCGCCATCCACGACAGAATAGATGCAACTTCATAGTGTGGATGCACGGACAAAAATTTCAGATAGTACAAAGCCAAAAATACCTAGGCGTGTTAGTAGATGATAGTTTAAATTTCGAAGCACATGTAAGTTACATAAAGAAAAGAATCTAGGTCATTATGTATAGTATGATGCGTGTCGGAATACACCGTTATGACATAAAGAGTACATATTTAAAGGCATTGTATGTTGGTGCGCTACGACAGACAATCACCTATGGCAATGTTGTTTGGGCAGAGAAAATTGTCAACGTGAAATTTGAACGCCAATTGCAGTCCGTAGAGAGACATTGCTTGCTGCCAATAGTGGGTAGCTATAGAACAGTAACAACAGAAGTTCTTAATGTTCTCACAGGGATAATTCCCATTGATTTGCACATACAGAAGATGAAATATCGGTATCTCTTGAAAAGGGAGGGGAGGATATGGATGAATGAAGAGGATTTAAAAGTTACCGATAAACATGCAGGAAAGAAATTGTCAACGTTTTTTACTTTCGGCCTGGACAATAAGATGGAAGAGTAGCATCAAAGGACGATTAACGTATAAATATATACCAGATGTGCAGAAGCAATGCGGATGAAGAAAACACGGATCACATGTGCGGTTGACCATTATACGCACCAGAACGGGTTTGTTACTTTCGAGAATATCGCAAATACGACATGCTTACGACAAAAATAAGCGCGAAATTAATAGAGACAGAAAGTAAATATAAAGCTTTCATGACATATATGAGCAAAATTGGCGGCATACGTCAGTCTTACCGAAGAGATGATAGGTATGCAAACACCTCTTTGCTGGCAGTGATGGACAACGCCTAGTACGGCCAAGTTGTGCAGCACAAAGAACAGAGGTGTGAAAAGCAGAGAACGAAATGCAATTAGTTCCTTGTATTGCTTTAGCAACACAGACAAGGAGGGTTAGGAGAGACAGTGTTATAAGTTTATGTCTTACATATGTCACAATTATGTAAAGTTTAAGATTATTTCAATAAATAATGTAATGCAATGTAATACTTCAATGATAACTCTCGCAAAAATGGCAACATCGAACAATTTTGCTATCGGAAGTCGCCCTACTCGATGGATAAGCATGGTGAAAGACACAAGATCTAACAGTTCATGAAAACACGGTTAGCTACCATCTCAACAAATATTCGCCAAATAGATGACATAAATCAAATAAAACGTTCATATAATCATAGAGAATGTTCATTTTCTTCGTTTCGTAGTTTAGCTAGAATTCATTTATCTCAATCAATCTATTTTGTTTTACCACTCTTACTGGCAGTCCCAGGAATTTTAGCCTAATGTTTCTAAGTCACTTGATGTTTCGCACTTAACACTTATGCTTATCGCGGTTTCTTGATGCTCTTGAATATTTTATCTCCCAGTCAGGAAAATCCGGTCAAAACCACACAAACATCATCAACAGTCTTTCACATTTCATCTTTCATACTAGATTGAAATGCACTGGGATTACAAGAAAAAATACTATGATTATTTTTAAAACGAAATTGGTAAAACTTGGAGGTATTGGTAAGAGGAAGGGGAGATGGGCTCAATTTTTATGACATCGTTGTTTGTAAGTTTATTTTATAGCAGGAATATTTTTGAAAATAATACTAGTATTTGTTTACCCGAGGATATTTCATTTCTCTCTCTTACCCTAAATGTTCCGAAAACTTTTCAAGAACAATTTAATTGAGACAATGGTTTTCTATTCTGTTTTCCTTTTCGCATTTCTTTTAATTTTTAAGTAGATTTCTTTTTATTATTTTATTTTTTATTTTTTATTAATTTGTATTCATTGTGGATATAGATTTCCACTTCAATGCAAGTTTAAAACGAGATTGATATGCGTCGAATTGACTATGTATTCAACATGAAATTTGCAATATTTTTGTCCTCAATAACAATTATTATCATTAATAACAAATAAAACGACCCTGTTTTTTAGGAACAGTCATATATTTACTCTAAAAGACAAATAAATAAAATAATATACATCATTTCAATCCATCTTGTGGATCATCCTCAAGTAAATGGACAACTAAGAGCAATGGACTCATGTCAGTTGTCAACTATATATGCAGACGGAAAATATGACTAATTTTGATCATTTTCTTCATTAAATATTATTATAACGTTTAAAATGTCATAAATTATGTTTATTAAGAAGTAATTGCAGTTGAAATATTGTGACTGGCACAATGACACTTAAAATTGCCGCTTGGTGTCACAATGTCTTGCGTTGTTTTGCTTATCTAGTTATCAGGTTTTTAGAGATGACAGATAGGTAGAACAGTAGAAACGTCAAGATAGGTCAACAAGAGCATCATAACTCTGTTCGAGGAAGACTCGAAGAAATTTTAAAATTTTTGTCGTCAGTGTGATAATATTGAATGTGATATGTCGCTTTTTAACGATTAATATTTTAACTACTGCACCTCTTGGTCAGTTTACGAAACCAAAGACCAAGGTATCTTGATAAGAGTGTAAAGCATCTTAAAGACACGTGTAGCTCTAATAAAAATCATTGTCTTAAAGACATCGAGAAATAACTTCATTTTCTGTGAACGGTACCAGCGCTATTTTCTCACGACAGAACAGTCAGAAAAGATACGTTGTACTACGAGGAAGTTCAATTCCCAGCAATTCCATCATTAATTTATATTTCCCACCGAATAATACAATATATCGATTCCATAATTGAGTCCGAAATGGTCGATACGAACTTGGAATTCCGGTGTGACTTAGTATGATTATTTAGTAATCTCCTGCAAGTTATTGGAAGGGAAATTACTTCCTTGTACGAAGCAGAGCCTCCTCGAATCGAAGTCGGTTCCGTCTAATGGCCAACGCGCAGCAATCACGGTGGCGGCGGCGTCTGCAACTCGTTTCGAAGCGAAGCCTCGTGCAAACATCCGCGAGAGTCAAGTGGAAGTATCAAACAGAGCACCGACAACGAACGGCTCTCTGTATTGCATTCCGCTCCAAAAAACGATCAAAAATCCATATTCGCAAGTTAGTGCCGTGAAATTTTGAAAGGTTTCTAAGATATAATATGAAGTCAAACCTTACGCTTTCCAAAAATTGAAGATGCAGGATCAGAAAGAAAAAAATAGGCCGTTCAATTTCTATTTCTTTATATTTCGCGAACTTTCTCGAGGGGACAATGTAGAAATTCATAACCAGTGCACTTAAAATCAGACAAAACATTATTTTGATTTATTTAATGTCTTATGGCGAGGTTCGGGTCATTTGGCTCGCTTTTCCACCTAACTATGACTTGGGTAAGGGAATTTGTCTGGAGTAGATGAGGGAATCCTCAGTTGAAAACCCCACCTAGTTCGGCCGAGCGGGGTCTGAACCTATGCTCTACCGCATTGAGGTAGCGAAGACGCTTCCACAAGTCCACCGTTGTCGGTCCAACAAGTACTACTCCAAAATTTTCCATTCCGGGTAGCCTCTGTTTTGAGCTCTGAATGACAAGCCTACTATGAGAGAAAATCAATATATTTTTAATGGTCAATAAAAAGTTATCAAATTGAATTTCACTTTGGCCCACCCGATAGAACTCGTGTGCTGAATTTCGAAGTTCTATGCAGAAATACATGCAGAAGTTTCATGGTCTATATGTTTTTAAATTTTTGGTACTGCATATTCAATTTTTGGAATGCATAACGTTTGACAACACAGAATTTAAGAACCCACTTAAAATTTCACGGTTTTAGCTTGCGATTATCGGTTATTCACCTCTTGCAACACAGTGTGGCTACGGTTCCAAATTTTGCTGATTCGTCCATACGTTACACATTCATACTTCACTACTCTTGCACATCCTTCGTTAAGATTTAGACAGTTACTCCCTCTCCCACTGATTCATTTACTCAGAATTTAACAAAGACGTCTTAGGGAAGACTAAACAATATTCAAATCTCAACAAAAATTTGCCGCATCTTGTGCAGGTTTTCTTCTCATAACATCCCCTGTCCCCGATATTATCACTATTCTTCCCCGTTGGCGAACCCTAAGGCCTCAAGAAAAAAATTCTTCCCCGCTGCAGTTACCCTTTTAGCTCTCATCCGGATCTAGGCCAACGTCAAATCGCGGAGTCTGAAATTGCGTCTGAATTTTTTGTTAATATCATCGATCATGTTTTTGGTTCGTGCTTAGCAAATTCATATTGCCTTTCTTATTGTATTTGAGTTGAAAAGTTTCCGTGGGGCTTAGTATAGGATTGAGAGTACATGATAAAATTAATATTCTCTATTCAGCAAATTGCCTGACAATCGTTTCGGAGCAAATTTCTGCAGACAATTCAAGTTCTTGTCGGGCTCATCTAATCAAAATCTCACGTTATTTGTTTCTTCAATGTTCAAAATTTAAGGCACAAAAGCAATATACTCGTACATGCAGAATAGTTTCACGTGAAAAGATAAGTGACAGTTTTATTTTTAAGTTTTCTATTATATCATTTACTGCTAATTTGATTTTACTACCGTGGTATCTTCAAAATTTATTTGATTAACCCACGACTCTCGATCAAATATATATGAACTGATAATTAAAAAATGAGTATGGACGAGGAAGATGAATGTAAAACATACATGTTTCCTCTTCCTTTAAAATATTCGTTTCATGATCTGGGACCCTAACTAAATTCATGCGACGATTTGGTAGTAACATGTGTGAAGAGTTCTCTTATAAACGTAATCCTGTTTCCGGAGCGTAAACCTTGGTTAGTAACCGTAACGGATGTTTATGTACTGAAACTCGACACTGCGCTTGTATGAGTAAATTAATAACTTACGGTAGTTTTATGGGATCTCTCCACGAGCACATAATCCTTTCTAATATATGCTTGTAAATATCTAAACCTTCTTCTATTCGCTTCGACGGATGTATTTAATATTTTTCACAATTAATCACAAGCAATCGAGTTTTCTGAAAGAACACGTACATAAATTGTATTCGGCTACCTTATTAGGTTAAAGATCAAGGTGAGATCCACTGTAATATCTTTTTCAGTTTATTAATGACGTAAGTGTTTTAGTTCATCAATAATCAGTGCAAGTTCTTTTACTATGATCATTCAAGCACATTAATAATATATTTATGGACAAAAATTGATCATAATGTTTTCCCATTATTCATGATCGGATCTTCGAGATAGTTTCCAGGGTCACAAACATTTTATTTCCCTCCCATGACGGAGAAAATTTAATTCATTTTGTATTTCCCTACTATTATACTGGTTTAATTTCACTCTTTGTTAGTGGCATTAATAATTATATTCTTAATTTCTCTCTATCCAGTATAAAACCCTAGGACTTCCAAATCAAGTGAATTTTGTTTTAGAGTTCATTTCATCCATGTTTTCATAACGTATTCCTAACGGTATCGTATTCATAACGAGACATTATCATAGTAAATATGAGTATATAAGGAAATCACAGCTAGAAGTCGAAGCAATCTCCAATGTAATATCAATTGAAACCTATCCCGTGTACCATTAGTTCGATATCTACAAGATTGCCACAAGATCATCCCACTCACTTGTTAGCAACATAAAACGTAACAGAGATGATGTATCAAAATAAGTGTAATACGAATTTTAAAACTAAAATATCTGCTGTTGACTCATTTACTTCATTGTCATTTCTGCTGTTGACTTATTCATTCTTCATACACATGTTTTTGGTTGTCAGCAAACTGAAACTTGTTTCTATTTTTAATACTTTTAATAATATAAAAATTGATACGATGTTATAAAAAATATTTTGCTGATGAAATTTCCGTTGTTAACCATTCCTTGCCGCAGTTGAAATTCATGATTTTACGTTTAGGTACTACGTGAGAGAAGAGGAGCACCCTTCGTGATGGGAACAAGAACATAACGCGACACGCCACACAAGAACTATGAATGTGCCATCAACTCAAAGCTAGTATTTATTATTAAATCTATTTTAAAAACTGCTTAAAATTTATCAAAACTATTTAAAATTTATATTATTTAGAGTTAGGCAACAAAATCTCTAGGGGATAGTTTATAAAAACTTCCATGTACTCAATGCATTTTACATGTGAGTGAGATGACTGTGCAGTCGGATCGTATACTATAAAGAGAAAATCTACGAAAGGAAAGCGAAAATAATTTTCGAGTAATCTTTTTGTTACTCTTCTTTTTCCAGTGATTAAGTAGGATATTATTTATAATTTTGTTGTAAAAGCAAACTTTTATCGCTACAGAATCATTCACATACTGCAGATCTCATTTTTTAGAGAATATTGATCTGGAACGTTTGTTAAAGACTTAAAGTCGAATTACACATGCAACTCAATTCTATGCCTACCTTCCCAAAACAATCCGTACGTTTTCTTAAGTATACAACCGTTTCCTTCAATTTCTTTATCATTATTTTAAAAATTAATATAACTAGAACCTCGTACAAAGGTGGAAAACATAACTTTTTTAGGACTACGAGTGAAAACAGATTACAGCTCACTAGCCATTCATAATAGCCATTTCAATTAACTGTTAACAGAAGGATTGCAAAAAGTCATTATGGAGCTCAGTTATAAAAAAGATAAATGAAAGTTATATGAAAGATAAAGAACATAATTGAAGCTGAGTTTATGAGGGTTCATGTACATACATAGGAAAGACAGAAGAAGTAAATTATTATTTGAAATAATATCTTGAAAATGAATAATTACATTGGTAGAATTTTCACATCAAATTTAATATGATAGAGGTGAAATTGATACAAATTATATAATTCATTTAAAAGAATTTCGAGATAAAGAAAAGATGACAATGGTTATTTGACAAATGCTGTTAAATACTATTAATAGTAGCACCAAGTCACGAGGAAGTAAACCTAGAAAATTTGGAATGATTCACTGATTCAATTTGATGGGTACCGTAAAAGAACCATTAAACAATATACTTTGCAAATCTTTTTTATACAAATTTTACAATATAAAACTATTTTATATGAATTTTATGTACAAAATAAATGTTAGGAGCAATACCTGTCAGAACTTGGCATTATTTATAATCGTAGGTTCAAATTCATTCTATTTTTTGTAGCTTTTAGACCTTATTATTGTGTAATCGATTTAACAAGCCGACTGTATCAACAACAGCAAAAAATGCACAACATTTAAAATGTTCGGATAATAAATATGACCTTGGCTAAGATTCCTTATGAAATTGTAATTAATGTCGTAGAGAGAATGACCCGCAGATTCTTTTCTTTCAACACAGTTCTTCCAGTGCATGTTTCTCTCTGCAATTATTTATGAGATGGCAGTGGGAATAGCCCATTGAGCAGGTCGCGTCTGGCATGCACAAGCAATAAAACTAAGAAGTCATGGCAATAAAAGCAGTGTCTTAGACGACATTAATGTGATCTCAGGTTCCTTCTTATCGAGAGCCGCGCACGGGAAAAAGAACGATCGTTTGGCCATTACCAAGAAACGTGCCAAATACCTTTGTGTCCAGCGGGATACACGCAAAGACAAGTCCAAATGCAGCAAACATGTAACGTTTTATGGCATATGCACCGCAATTTGATCCAAAATTTGAATCTAAATGAACGAATCTTATACAGTTTTGAAACTTATTCGTCTCTTTCAGACAAATCAGAAAAAAATACAGCCTCTCATCAATTGACCATGGTCGGAGAGAATTTGGAGGCGAAGGACCTCAAGCTCTTAGAGCCAAACAAGTTTCTAAAACTAGAAAAGTTGTTTAATTTATGATTGGTATAATCTTGATGTAGAGATTAGTATGTTAGTATACGGTTCTTATCATGGTGTACAGGATGTATTCGTTGCAAACAGGATTCCTTTTTCCATTGTCATTCATTTCACGGTTTTAACTCACCATCATTCTTCCTTCTCATCATATAAGTTTCACATGCCTCGAGGACAGCGTCAGGTTGACTACTTGCATCTACCAAAGAGGAATCATTTCTATACCTCCAATTTTGATATTGGAGCAGGGAAAGGAGTGAATAAAACCAGAAGTGCTTTGCTATTCAAAGGACGACCGAGGTTGCTATTACTTCGTCGGACTACAGATGCAAATGTACTCACCGGTCCAATCAATTCTCTTTTCGATGAGCACCGGTACTTTTCAGCAGACTGACATACATGAGGTTTGTGGAGAAACGTAAAGTAAAAGAGCTCAAAGCACACGTTTACGACCTAAACATCGTGCCTGGATATAAAGTGATGCGAGAACCAGATGATAGAGTGCTCCAGTTTATGAATTGCCAGTCTGTATTCTGCCCGTGACTTAGTACTATTTCAAAGGGGAGGTTGCTGACAAAATGAAATATAATCTGGAATACATGGAAAATAGAATTGCTTTACAAAACGTTTTTCAATATTAGAAATAACTAATAAAATTAGGAAAATAATTTCCTCACTTATTCGTACAATCGTGAACTCTATAACATAAAACCTCTCTATCAATAAAAAATTAACTATCATAATAACTTTTTAATTTTTGTTAATTCATATACATTTCATTTTCTCAAATATGAGGTTAAATTTCCTATACTTTGCGTCATTTACGTTTCATGTACGCCAACTTCGCCAATCGTAAATAAATTCTTTTTACTAATGTTATCACCCTAAATAATGTTTTAAGAAATTTTATATGCATTATGCTACATTTACATAATATTTTGTTTTTAAACTTTGTCTTTAAAATTTATTGAACTGTGGTAGTTCAATATTAGTCCGAAAACAAATTTGACAAAACAAAAATATATAACCCCACATTATTTTCTTCGTTTGTTCTCTTTTTATATTTTTTCTTCTAGAAATGTATATTACTCTTTAAACGCGGAAAAGTAAAAGAGTGGCTAGTACCATACAACACAGATTAATCGTTGGATTTAATTACTCGAATTGCTTCAAGTCTTGCAAAAATGTTTCGTCTTCATGATGAAAAAAGGCGTCGTTCATATTCGATGGTATTTTACATATACTGACATAAAGGCATTGAAGGATAAGTTCTTACTGACAAAAGCATATTTGCTAATGAGTAAGAATTCGATGAGACAATGATGCTTCGTCGGTGCTTCTCACAAGAACAGATCAGGTGTGAGAACACGACCAATGACAACAGCTGCCCGTTCGAGCATTTTACGCGTACGTGCATTCACGTGTGGATGCTAAGAGCAATTTCTATCAGCCGCCTCACTGATCTCCCTCATCACCCGCTTTCTTATCGGAGTAGCAGCAGAATGGAGCTGCTAATGGTCCAAGATATGACCGAGAAGCGAAAAAGTTTTGGAACTATTTGCCTCCCAGTGGCTTGTTTCTTTAGCCAGCCCAAGGGGTATGAAACCCAGAGTTCTATTTCCAAAAAAATTATAGTATGCAAAAAAACTATATAAAAAGTAATGATGACGTTAGTCATTCGAACCAGTTCACTTTTGAACATTAATTCAACAGCAAAGTCTACGGAGGCTCTTACAAATGTGGAAGACACCCATTTGAACCAACAATTTTTATAATTTATTGCAACTGGAAATATAATAGCATATGTTGACGACATATAATAGCATATGTTGTGATTTTTCTTGAAGGTAATGCGAGACGAGACATTGAAAGGGAGGGGAAGAACGTATTAGAAATCTGTGACAGATGGTGCGTAAATAATAAAATGGAAATAGCGACGAACAAGACGATTGCGATGGTTTTCGGAAAATTAAATGTTCGAAAAAGACAATCTGTGATCAAATTGAGGGGGGAAAGATAAAAAACAATAACATGTTTATTTAGGTGTGAAAATAGACGGATGAATGAAATGTACAGACACATAAATTACATGGAAAAGAAAGTGAATACGACGTACTATTCATTAACACGAATTGGAATGATAATATTTAATATGGGGAGGAAGCAACTTTTGCAACTTTACAAGGGAGTAATGGTACTTATGATAACTTACGGTTGCAAAACATGGTCACGAATGCTGCGTAACGCTGTACAAAGAAGGAAACTAGAGAAGAAACAACGGCTATGCCTACAACGCATGAGTGGTACAGTGTCTGGGGATGAACTCAATATTTTGGTGAGAATACTGCCCATAGATTTATGTATCCAAAAGTGGGTGTTGCGGACAATAATGCGACGAGAAAAAGTATAATTGGACGGAAAAATTACCAATGTAGAGAAAGATGGGAAGAAGAAGAAGATAACGAATATACACTTGCATGAATGGCAAATACGATGGATTGTATAAGAGAAAGGTCTTAAAAAGAAGTACAATCCAGTATGCTCAGCAACTTCACGAACGCTGCCAATGTTTCCAGGAATGATGTCGCCTCAGCAGGCACTAGTGACCTCGTCCTCCGAGTCACTCCCACTTTGCCCATCTTCCCCCTCACAGATGACAGGCAAAGAGGGAATTCGACAAGTCGCTGCTGCGCGTCCACGCCGAAGGAACTCCGGATCAGCAAGGTCCTCGTCCCCGGTGTGCTTATGGAAGATAGAGCGCGATGCGTTCAGCACATCGAGGACCATCTTCTCTGCTAGGACCCTGCAACGACACTTGTTGCTGCAGATCTTTTTCAAAGCGACGTTTTTATCCGGAGTTCACTCGCCCAGCGAGCCAAGAACCACCGCAACCACTTCAGCCTGGAGGTATCCAGACCGAGGAAATGCGCGCGGATAGTTCATATTTTTCTCTTTTCTCCGCGCGCACGATGTCCAGGACACCATAGCTGGAGATGGGGACTGATACCTCGAAGACCTTGATATTGATCCCCTTTGCAACTACCAAGTCCAGCTTCAGCTGGTCGGTGGTGAAAGCACGGAACTCCCCTAGCACATGATGCCCGAAAGCCAGCGCCACTGCTGCTCACCGCCTCGCTACAGACGTGGTGTGCGTCGCATAACTGGAAGATAGCTACTTCTTTCTTGTGACGCAGCGTCGATTGGGTCCCATGAGAAAGGCAGCTGTTGATGTCATGTGCCAGAGTTTCGCGTATTGGTGCCCCTGTCTCGTTGCAACACCCCTTGTGGCAAGCCGCGAGGAGACATTCGCATTGTCATACACTTTGTTGTCGAACCCCCGCAGCAAGTTGACTTGCGCGCAGTTTGCGAAGCGACAGGCCTTGTACTCGCAACCTCCCTCCATGAAGTGGCTGCTTGAGCGACAGCACCTTTGTAATGATTCCGCGGTGCGACCTTGATCAGTACATTGGAGCCACTTCGTGTTGTAGAGTTGCTGCGAGAGACGCCTAAGGTGCTTCACAACAAGGGGTCGCTGCTTCAATATTATAATACGGACAGAGGCAACCTGCTGGGCATCTGCGTCGTCGGCTGGCGCGTTGGTGGGTGGGGTAGCGTCTTGTGCGGTGGTCGTGCAGACAGAGACCCACGGAGAGGCCTGCAAGCCAACGGCTGGCGTGTCAGCGGTCTCCAGGCAGTCGTCCGACGCATCTGTGCCTGACAAAGCTGGGAGCGGCGAGGCGGCCAGTGGGGCGCAGGCTGTCTCGGTGACGGCCGGAGGAGTGGTGACAGGTGGAGCGGCTAGCTGCGTAGCGACGACTGTCACAGAGGTGTCGGGGTCGACGGAGGCAGCCGAGGCGGTGGGAGCTGGTGTGAGTTCATCTGCTGGCGTAGCGTCATCTTCAGGGTTGACAGAGAGGGTCAAGTACGAGGGAGGGAAAGCTTCCATCCTCTTCTTGACCTGAGAAGAACCAAGTTACGCCGAGGCGCCTTGATGCTTTTCGCGTTCTGGACCACCAGCTTGTTACAATCCAGAACCTCCATGGGCGCTCCGTCTACATTGAACGGTGTTCGTTCGAGACCTCCGCGAACTAGATGGAACGACCGGTAGTTAGAGGGTTTTGCTCAAATTCCGATATTCTGGAGCACTGCTACCACCTTACCGTTGCGCTTCTGGAGCAGCGACGGTTTGTCAGCTATTATGACAATATCATCAGCGTACGCTAACACCGAAGGTTTTTCAGGAGGCGCCACCTCGATACACCAATGCATCGACCAGCAAATTAAATAGACAAACCGATAGTGGGCTGCCCTGCCGAATGCCCCTACTCATTGAGATGGGAGATGTCGCCCCATCTCCTGTTAGGATGGTGGTGCAGATGCTGTCTTACAAGTCCACGACGATATATATAGTAAGATTTGATTAATTTACAATAAATAATCAAAGTTAATAGAGTATTTTCAGTACAAAATGTATTTCAAACGAACGGTGGCCGCAACCACAGGCGGCAAACGACAAAAGGAATAGGATAAAAGCTTTTTGACAGTTTGGAACAAAATTACTCATTCAAATAAACAATCTAAGTAAGAGCCAAAGAAACAGATTTTATCTTACGGAAAATAACACGTAGTTCGTAAGAAGGGTACAACTGAATTCGCGTGTCTTTAGAAGGACAAGAAGGTCGCACCAGGGCGCGGCGAGGCATGCTCTAACCCAAAAGCACAATAGGTTTATGGTTTTAACGGGAGACAACGATTGTGGGAGTCTCTAGGGTGTGCGCCGCGACCAGTGTTTAGGGTGCGTAGTATCAGATGTTAAAAGGATGGATATTTTAAAGGGCGGGAAACGTAAACAAATATTACGTCTTTGAGGGCGAATGCCGCCTAGTGAAAATTGCCGCAAAGATAACGGTTGCAAAAAGTTCGTTGAGAACCAGAAGCGTCGAAAATACCGTTCATGGATTGGCCCGACGCGTCCAGGAATAAGTCAAATCTAGCCACTGACTAGAAACGTCGCGGAGTGGGGATTTCGATTCCATTGGGAGATTCAGTCACATGTCTGTTCACAATTTTAGATCGTGGATGGAGATGGTAAATGACGTAGTAGTAGAAGATCCATTTAAGCAACTGCTACAACAAAATAACTCTCAATCGACTCACTCAGCTCAATTCAGTCAGCTCGCTCACTCACTTCGTGGAAGTTTGGTCAGATTATTTTAGAGCGTTTCAGCTCACATCTCACATTTTCGTTCGATCTCATATTCAGACAGCTCAGATTTTAGAAAGTTTTTCGTTCGAGATGCAGCTCACATCTCAGAATATTTTCCGGTCGAGGCTCACGTTCAGATCATAGAGCATTTTTGTTAGTGCTTTTAAATTATAAGCACTTTACTATTGTTCGCTAAGATGTTCCAACGCTAAAACATTAAGTTGTAACAACAACGTTGTTGAACATTCCGTCGAGTTGATCTCTTCATTCGGTCCGAATACGCCGCGGTTGTTTGGTTGTGGTTTTTCGCACGGAGCCGCCCGGAAGCTCTTGGAACTCCTGTTTGGCGGAACGAGTCGGTGGTTTTCCTCGAATGATGACGTCACCTGCTGGAGCGACTCCACGCGCCATTGATGACCTGCTAAAATGCCGTCTAGAAGTCTGCTCTCCATTTTTCACATCGACTGAATCTGCTGTCAACTTGTAAGGTAGAGCGTAAAAGTTGGTTGCATCCAACTATAGATAATAGGCGCAGTGGCGAGAAGAATAGTGACTGATTAACAAATGATGAAAGCCCTGGCAGAGAAATATAGAACTTGATTATCTATTGATAACTATGGCCAGTGATATGAAAGAGTTAATAAATCCTCAATGTAATATAATGTAATTTCCACTAAAGGTTTTTTTGTTTTGTTTGATGAGAATAACTGTGTTAAATTCCGTGTACCATGTGTGTCTTTTTGGGGGACGTAAAAGGGTGATATTTTGGTGTGTGTTAACATTAAAGTAACTGAGTTAATTTGTTTATAACGCGTTTTCCTAGTAGGAACCCCAGTATGTGTCCTTCCTTTGCTTAAAATACAGGAACGAACTCAGAGAAGACACAACT
>NNCF01127463.1:827967-864779 GCA_002313205.1 Laupala kohalensis | reverse complement strand
ATATGTGTGTATATATATATATATATATATATATATATATATATATATATATATATATATATATATATATATGTATGTATATATGTATATATATATAGAGAGAGAAACGTTTTTGCCATATTGTCAAAATATATTGTTTCATTTATATTTGCTTCTAAGTATTCAATGTAGTTTTAATATTAATTATGAAATCATTCTTTAAATATATGAATATTTGCTTGTATGTTTTGATGCGTGTCTGGTATACAAAGCAATATCATTTGAGTACCTAAGTAGCTAGTGAGTGCTGTGGATTGCATATCGAACTGGCGGTGCTAAGAGTATGGTCATTGGTCACGTATGTTATGTATGTTTGTCTTCAACAGTTACCAGAAATTGTTCTGATAATAAGAGCAATTTACGCGTAAAGGTCTGAAAATTTTAAAGCTGTATCCTTCCTGTGGCATTCCACCCCAACATCGCTAGTAGGGGTATATTCATGAACTGAGGAGTGTTTTTTTGATTCTATTCGAACAATTTAAACATAAAAATACATATTTAGAAACGTTTTGGCTAATTTCTTTGCCATATTGTCAAAATATGTGAAGTTATATTTATATTTACTTCTAAGTTGAATTATTTTAAAGTGGGCTAAAAGGGTATTTTTTGCAGTGTTGTAAATCCCTTAAGTCATGTCCTTGAACAAAAGCACATCTTTATGATAAATTTTAGAACATTTGAAAAACTAACCCTCTATAGGGATGAGGTGAATGAAGTATGGACAGAGTTTTGAACGCATGATATTTTTCATCTCTTTTTCTACAGCGGACACTATTAGAATATTCTCGAGAGATTACCTTTCAAGTGTATTTTTTCGACTTTTTATATGTTGAAAGTGTATTTTTATAATATCGATCCATAATAAAATACTTCCTAAAGGAGTCGCCACATATGAGGAAATCTATGTGATATACGAGTAGCATCAGATGTATGAGGGTCTCGTAAGTTGAATGTCAATCGACTGCAGGTGGCGTAGTTGGCAGCGCATCAGCACGCTAAACCGAACGTCCCCAGTTCGCATCTCGGTACCGTTTCCCATTTATCATAATACACATAATTTATTTTTTCTCTTGATTTTAGCAAATTTTATACACCATGGCACTGTAAGAATTACCGATCGCGAATGGAGTTGTACAGCAACCTCGAGTTCGAAGGGTCTTAAGTAAACATATCAGGGAACCTACGCACAACATTTCATATCGATGCGTGGTGAGGTATGGTGAGATGAAGAATGTATGCACAATATGAACAAGTTGTAATAACATGTAATACATATTTTCCAGGGTGAAAAATAGCTTTAATT
Source organism: Laupala kohalensis (assembly GCA_002313205.1). NCBI lineage: Eukaryota > Metazoa > Arthropoda > Insecta > Orthoptera > Trigonidiidae > Laupala > Laupala kohalensis. The sequence continues at coordinate 863,437 of NNCF01127463.1, read as the reverse complement.
ACACAATGGATATATTAGACTACACTCATGTAGAGTGGATCCAAGGAGTGAAGTCAATAGATGGACAATATAACCTCTCCTCTCCAAATACCAACGTCGCCTTCATGTAGTGAACTCTTTTAACACTAAAGAGGCTCTGATGACCAAGTACAGGTGGGCTAACCTTACTTGGGCTAACCTTAACACCAGCTGTGGAGGAAATGCCCTGTAAATGGTAGCTAATGAGGCCTAAAGGTGGCAGCACTACCATCAGGATATGGTATGATAGGTTAACTTCCTGTCTACACCGAATTTTTATGCTATTTAATAAGTACACAGAAAGGATACTGCAGGACAATATGGCGAAATGTGTCATAGAATCAAATATCCTATCAGGTAACATAAAGACATTTTTAAAAAATTTCATGAATTTAATGACCCAAAAATGCAAAATGAAAAAGATTCTTCATAAGATATAATTTTTTATTTCTGGAAAAATTTATTTTTGTTGGTTATCATTAAAATATTATAGGATATCTAATTATCCTGTAATATTTCCAATCCAATAGAGGCAGTTTTATTAATTACAATGAATTTGAAAGTCTCATTTTTAAGAAAAAAATACGAAAAGAATAGCTAGAACTTTCAGACGTGAGGAAGAGCAGATTGAAATTTTCCCCTGACTTTTTGTCACTGAATTATCTGAATGAGTAGGGATTTTTGATTATTTTACAAACTCTGTGTCATCATTAAAATACATATTTCTTGTTGAAACATACAAAAAACAATATTACATTTTATTATAGAAAAATATTCTCTGTAGTTATTATTTTTAAATGCTGAATAATCTTTAAAAACCGAAAAATCCCTATTGAGTTCATGCATTCTAAGATAAGAACACTGTCAACCTCGGAAAAATTGTAATATAAGTTTTTGAATGTGTTTCTTTATCAGAAATTATTGCTCACTAACACATTTTAAATCGGACAAAATCTAATCGCGGGAACTCCCCTATATTCATATTTCAATTTTTATGGAATAATGGCAATGACAAATTAATGTAGGCTTTCTATTGCACATTCTGATATTTTCAAAACAAAAAATAAAATATCAATCAACAGTTACAGAAGTTTATAGTCCAAAATCGGACAATATCCACCGAACGAAATTTACGAAATTCAGAGTGGCGTAGTGTTTTGTCTAGAATAATGGCAACTTAATATACGTTCCTTTTCGCGGTCTCTTCAAGAAATCTTAATTGTAACTAATGTTTATGAGTTTTAAAGAACTTATTAAATATCAAATTTACAAACAAATTGTATTATTTATAGCACCGGTTTCAGAAATTTGGATTATTGTAATATTTTTAGTTCCTGAATGGAATGAAATGAGATTATTTTCATCAAGTCGCTCTAATATACACAACTAATCTTTGTCACTTATTTTGCAAATTATTTATTTGGAAATGAGATTGAGCAATGATTGTTGCCATTCAGGTAGCAGTAAATACCGAGAAACAAGGTTAAAAGAAACATTTCTTGTCGAGCAAAATCATTAGCTCCAAACAGCATGTTGAAGATATGAATGTCGTCTAAAATGTTATTGTTCGTGTATGTGTGTGATTTCATTCCCCATATTAGTCGCATTATCATCACGGTGATTCATAATTATTATTATCATTAATCTCGTGGTCACAAGATTGGAATATGGTTGGGAAAACTTGGCAATACCATGTCATTTGCATGACCTAGAATGTGTGACATCATGTATACTCGAGAGGGAGGAAAGAACGAAAGAAGATAGTTTCGTTGACAGATCGATTTTTGAATGTTTCACCTTTCCTCCCGAATCGTTTGACTTGGTCATATCTTGGCAATCAAGTGCTCACCAGTTGCGCTAGACGCGCGCGCGCCGGCGGGCGACGTGGAGAAGGGCAATATTCGGCGTACTCTTCCCAGGTGCACCCGCGCGGCCGTTCGCAGCATTCGGCTGTGATGGAGGCGGAACGTCGTCGTCGCCCCCTCTGACCTCCGCCTCCGCGCCAACCCAAGGTTTCCAGGGCTTCGGCGGCGCGCAGGAACGGCGGGGGCGGGACTTCCTCCATGCTGGCATCGCCCCCCACCTTCACGGGCTCTGCAGCACGGTAGATGTCCTGTGGCACATGCATCACCAAGTGATTACCTTCTGTTTAAATATTAGCAGAAAAGTATATTAACATAAATAAATAACCTTCCGAGTTTTATGTTAGTAAGAACCAATTGTGTCTTACTTACTCGAGAGAAATGAAATATTAAAAGACGAAGAACGAATGTTTTCGTAAATAGAAAATAAATTCAACAATTTAGAATTACTCAACAAGTCGGAGTATCAACACTGTCGTACACCAGAGTGGCGAGGAAAATCATAAGAAGCTTACAATGCTAATATTGGCTCCTTACATGCCATTTCCTGCCTCTCAACATTAATGTATGCTGCGAATGGTGCAAAAACACCTAAAGTTGAAAAAGTTGTTCAATTGAAAAATACAATATATAAAACATGTTTTAAACAACAAAACGATATTAACTGAATGAAAGATCAAAGAACCTCCTTACTAACAAATACGTTCGAATGAAAACATGACTCCATCTTGCCTTCCCATATTACCGGCAGATGGAATAGAAGTGCATTCGGTAATAGGGGCTAAAATAGTAATCTACGTGACAACGTACGATTTATATTTCTTTCTTTTTCTCACTTAATTTAATATAGAACATCATAGACAACATGCACGTTTTCGGGAATAAATAAAAGTATTTGAATGAACATTTTATTCTTAACTGAAGAGTCGAATAATATCTTCTCCAGACTTTTCGAAATGACTTTCTTTTAGTCACAAAATAGAAAGTTTCCTAACGCTTCCCATACCTCAAAAGAGCACTTCATTAACCTCTTTGAAAGACCTGCATCATGGGGGATTGGCTCCTTCCGTCGTAAAAGTGTTTGCCACGCTTGTCTATCTGCTTATTAAATCTAATCGGTCCCACCTTTCTTTCTCCTTCGACTCCCATTCTTGATCACTCAGAACTTCGAGCACGGAATCTCAAGTAGATGCATTCGATCTATTTTATGTATAATGTAACGCATTACGTGCCCAGATTTTTTATGTATCATCAGACGATAGTGTTTTGCTACTTGCAATGCACTTGGAAATAAGCAAGTAATATGTATAATAATATGTAGAAAATAAGCTAGATCATATGAATGTAGCATTATGGTATAACATTAAAATGAAAAGAAAATTGAGTAGTTAAGTAAATTGATGCATAGTTTCAAGCAGATTTTATTTTCACTCGACGGATGCAGTACACATCTCACTTTCCTAGACCACTACCGTAAATGTAGATATGCCTATAATATTTTTTGTTAAGAATCACAAATCAAAGCTTTCTTTCCACTCGGGATACGGAAGCAAGGACTTTCAAAGTATAGTTTGTCGTTTTTTAAACGATGTTCCTTTATTTCAACTTCATCGTCACATAAACATTCTTACTATATCTTCCAGCTTCAAATAATCCTTATGATTGCGTGTTCTTAAAACTTTATATAAAGTATACCATTTAATTTCACAATTCTCTTTCAATATATGCATGACTGTAAACGGAGTCTATATAGATACTCTGTTTTCCGGCACCTCCTCCCCCTTTCGATATCCCGGTAGTTCGTCTACGAAAACACGATATGTTTCGGATATGCAGAATATGTCCTTTTTACAAAAATTGTTAAAACAGATTTTGCATTTTTTCGTGGAAAAATTATTTCTTTGAACCAAGATATCGGAAGAGATTTTTCCTTTTCCTTGTGAGAAGAGTTTCTAATCTATTCGTTATTGTCATCATTATATAATTTTTAAATATATTTTTATTGGAATAAAATTCGAGTTATGTTCTATTCTAAATGAACAATTGTGACTACTTTATATAATTAATTTTTTGTCGAAACAAAAACCAACCATCTCTTTTATTTTGTGTTAATGTATTTTTTTAAATTAATTTCTTTTTGAACTTTCGAGATCTTTTTGAACAGGAGCAATGGGTATAAGCAATAATTAAAAAATAGAATAGTCGAATTTCATTTGCAACATGAATGGCTACAGCTGCCCATCGTGGTCATCATGCGAAAGGCACCTTGCTAAGGAATGACCGGACACGCAGTGTGGGGAACAGCCCATCGAATCGGTTCCTTGTAGCAATACAAAAATTAACAGCCGTGTAGATTTTTTTCAAAATTATGATAGAGAAGCGGAAATGTTTCTCTAGCAAGGTCGCCTCGCAGTGGGATTTATCGAAGGTGTTGTAATTTGTTACATAATAATTGAATATATAACAATAATTGACGATACTGAGATTCTTTAATCTAAGATATTGAAACTTAACCGACAATGTGGATACATTGTTAATTTCCATCAACCTCTCTATAATTTTCCTAGCATGAACATGTTTCCTTTTTATTTCTTATTTTGTAATCAAGATTTTTCGCGTTTTTTTTAGAATAACTAAGTGTCTTCAATATTATTACTGAAATCGTGTGTAATAATAATTTTCAAAAACTTTCCCAAAACGCCTTCTAGATATTAAACCGATTATTTAACGTAAACAAGTAGAGACGAACATAAATAACGACACTCAGGAAAATGTGAATAGTGAACCAATAGTTCACTTAAATTTTCATGCAAAAGATGAACTATAGAGTAAAACGTCCAAATTAAACCCAGAATAATAAGTACGCAACATTGAGTTTTTTTTCAATATGTTGTTAATTAGAATTTATAAAGCCAGTTTGATTCATTTGTTCTGCACAACGAGTTGGTCTGTTCCTGAGTTAGAACTCCTTTATGTCTAAGCGTGGGGGAGAGTGTTGGCGGGCGAGTCTCTACAATCCAGTTCCCTTCACACTGCCCGTGGTTACCCACTGTTGCCCGTAGCATTCGTCGAAGGGCAAATTGTTTCCCAACTCTAATGTATGTCATAAGAGACAATGCAAATACAATAGGACAGCTTGTTTGACTCCCGTTCGATCGATCTGGGTGAGGTTTTCTTTACAGGTTTTATTAGAATACGTTACGGATCCGTTACAGTTTTCACTAGTTATGTAAGTTTCGCAAGATTAGATGCTAAGCATTTACACTGTAGTGTAGTCAAATTTCGTTCCCGAATGCTGTTCATTCGCATGCGTTACAACGCGCGTTAAAACTCTGGTGAAGTTAGCCGGAGTTAGCAAGAAGCAACTCAGGAAGAAGGAATTGGTTGTGTAAGATATTGGATTCGTTTAATGGTGCATTCAAGATCCAACTCTTCGTTATAGTACACTTTCACAAAGGGAGTTGAGGGAACTATGCGTAGACATAAATCTGTGAACACAGTCTATCTCGGTTCTAAAGGATATTATTTATTTATTATTTATTTATTTAGTGATTCATTTATTATTTTATTCATTTATCCATTTATTCATTTTGTTTAATTGTTAAACGCCGTTCAACAATTAAAACTAAGAACGTTATGCCAGTTTTCATTACCTACAATGCATGGTTACAAGAACAACAGGTACTTCCCAGAAATCTTCTTTTGTAGGTATATGTTTTATGACTTTTTACTATCTGAATTGAAGATCCCATTTAAATACTTATTTAACTGTATTGTTCTTACCGGTTTTTGAGTGTTTAGCAATATTAGATACCTACTGTAGACAATATTAGATACGTATATCCTTTGTTTACCATCCAAAATCATAACTAACCGTTTCCAGATATACAAGCCTTGATATATTTTTAAAAGTACAGTATTAGATAACTGCGCATCTATCGAGTTGTCTACATTATCAACTTCTAAATAAAAACGTCCATAAGTAAACCATATTCAAAGTGGGTAAATTATGCTATCAATTTAAGCGTAAATGAACTTAATGGGACATAATTTTACAATGTTTTACCTCGTTCCTCTGCGTAATCAATTTGACCGGAAATTTGACAACAATTTGAAACTATCGATAGTTTTCAATCAAATTATCGATAGCATAGTGTAAACTATCGATTGTTTTCCGCCATTACAGCTTTTGATTGAGTGGAAGCAGTGACAGCCAGATTGAACAGTGAATGAGAGATTGGTCTTACCTTCGCGCAGACGAGCGCCATGTGGTGCTGCAGACGCAGGCGACAACGCGCATGCCTTTCCACGTGCCAAACAGCCGCCCAATCGCTCTCTGAGCGCAGACGGAACACTTCCTCCAGCGGTCCCACGTTCCCGCGGCCACCAGCACCTCCTGTCTCCTGTAACAAAAGCGACCTGAAACCTTCCATTTTTATTCTTTATTTGAATTTATCGACCTTCGAGTAATTGGCGGTATTCCTTTCTTTACTATAAGCGTATAGTTGTATTTTAACACAAACGAGTACATCATTTTACATACTACCGGATTTTTTATTTTCGACCTATGACTTCTTAGAGCTGTGGAGAGTACAACAAAAATAGCAGAAAAACACAGTTACCACCATTGGATTTCTTATTTTGTTTTGCATATACACAAGTAAAACATTTTGTTTCGAGAATGAATATTATTCTTTTTAACCTAAAATGTTTCAAAAAGCGTGATATTTTTACGGTCGTTGCCGATATGTCGACTTTATTTTTTTAAAAATAAAATAAACTAAGAGTGACAAAAATAATTATAACTCAGCAAATGATCTCTGTTGTGATTGTGACATTTATTAATTTCAAGCTTCTACTTGCAAAATAGAATGAGTTATTAATTTCTTCCAAAAACACTGTTAAAATCGACAAGACGCATTTTTTAGGAATAAAATTTATACTGTCGCACTCAGAATAATGCCATGATCACACTACAATTGAACTAAAAAGTTTAAAACTATTAATACAGCATCCAGCGAGTCAAAAATAAAACCATATTTTGAATAATCGGTCAGCAGTGCATTATAAACATGTATGTTTATCTCTATATTAGATGAAAAAACTAGTCAAACCAAACGGTTTTGCATTTACTTCAGGCTACTTCAACTGGAAGAAACAATTTGCTAGACAAGAGAATAAAAATATAATAACTCAAATTATCTTCATTATTTGGAAAATAAACCCAACTTTTGAGGCATATATTTCTATAAATGAAGAATTTTTCACATAATTTCAATTTGCAATTTGGGCTCCGAGTAATGAGAAATAATTGATTAATGATACAAAAATCCACCGTCACCGTCCATTCTTCTGAATTTACTTCTGCAGGTTGAATAGCAGAAACGTTTTCGTGGGAAACGTTTTCCCGGTTAATATAACATATTTTTTCTTCTTTGATAATACAATAAGAATAACTAAATTTTTTGATAATAAATTTTTATATTTATTTAATAATTATTCCATTTTAAAATTATTTAAATAATTAAGTAATATAATATATTCGTACTTATTTTTCAAGAAGCATATGTCATAATTCAGCCTTTGGATACAAAAATGTCAAATCTTCCACTATCTTAGGACCCTTGATCGAGACTGATGGGAAGATCCCTTGCTCTTTAGAGTAAATTAATTTATTTCTCTCCACGTGGTCACACGCAGTGCTTTGCTGCTTTTATAAGAATTTTTTTTATATTTCCGTTCGAAAACATTACCAAAGTTGACGAATCCACAATCTATGTTTAGTACAAACGATAACATTCTTTTAACAATTCTTTTTTGTTGAAGACATATTCTTGTACTTAAAACGATATTTACAATTTTTTTAGTATATGATGTATTCGTTGGTAATTTAGCTGTCTAGGATGATAATTGGAAACAGGAGACTGGGATTGAGAGTACACGGAGATTTATTTGGAAAACACAATTGAATTATGAATTCAAAAATGACAGAACATTGATTTCAACATGCAAACCATAGAATTGTGTAACAATGGCAGGCATTATTTTGGTTCCATCATACGAGGGATCTTGGAAAGAGATTTCATGAGCCGAAGAATCGTGAACTGAACTGGAATTGGATTCAACATACCTGACCTTGTATGAAAATAAAATGAGCAGAAAACAAGATGCATAAAATATTCATATAAGAAACTCCGTGTGATTAAATGAAATGTGATTTGTGAAATGAACTAACGATTTTTAATTGACCTGGATTAGTTACGTGAACAGAATCTATCTCTCATCTTAATCCCGTTTATCCTGTGCGAAGCATGATTAATTCCTATGAATTTCATTATTGATTAAGAATGCACGATTAGTTAAAAACTAAAGCTAAGGAACAACATTAACTAAAGTTAGATCATCGAAACGTTAAGGGACCAATTTATGCTCGAAAAGACATAAGAAAAGTTTGATTTTTGCAGCTAACAATAATAATAAATTCTTCGATTGTTTGAAACGACTGTTTCAAGAGTCAAGAAACTACAGTAATTTCAACAATTTAATGGACATGAAATGCTCATTAATGCTGTAAAACAATCAAAAATAATTCCAACTAATTGCCACAATTGCAGGATAAAAATGCTAAATTTGGGATACATCTAGCTTTCACGTAGGTCACTTTCCATTCACATGCACACCGAAATGTCTGTAACTTTTACGATAATCCGAGTGAAAATTAATATAACTGAATTTTAAAATAGAGACTAAGGTCGAGGGAATGAGAAGAAGAATGGGGAAGCAAAAATGCAACGCGAGAAAAGATATAAGAGGACGATAAAAGACGAGAGATTGCAAAAGAATTTGAAGACTCAATTAATACTCTAGGTTCTCTAATAGACTTAACGGAACTTGAAGCCCAAAGAAGCTATTTCCAGTCTTGATTGAAAGTAATTTGTTCAATGTGTTCGTTAAAGGTTTATTTTTAACACCGAGAAGGCGGTAGAATAATAAATGTGGGGAAAACAATTTCCACCCAGTCTTTCAGAATTACGAAAGGGTTTAAAATGAGATGCTGTTAATCTTACATCTTAAGATTTATGTTTATGTGGCACGCTCTCCGATGCTCGAAATGTTGTACCTGCGGATTGGGAGTACTTATGCATATATTTTTGTGTAGATTACTTAAGGAAGTAGTATGTTAAGGAAAAATCTACGTCAGAGATACTAAGATCCAGTCCAACGAAAGATGTAGTGCTTTCATCATTGGGAACGCATTCTTCATTTCATTATTGTCACCCTTTAATTCTCATCAAGTGTAATCATCTTGACATTTGTCGAGATAGAATCTGCCTGTAGCTGTAAAAAATTGTCTAATATATTATTTTAAAACCATTTGTCACATCCAACCACACGTAAGAAAAAAGTAAAGAAAGAAGCTGGAGGACAGGAAGGCCAGCCACACACATTTGAAGTGTTTACAAATGACTTTTGACAAATCAAATTCATAGGCAATACAAAACCCTTTCTAGAAACTGGTTTCGACGTCCATTAGATTAAGGTAAAGTTGAGTCAATAGACTTCGAATAAGTCTTCAATATCTCTCCACAAAACGAAAGTTACTATTAGGAGGAATAGAAGTGAATAACTTTCATTAAGATAACTCATCTCCTGGTTTATTTAAATTATTAAGGTGAAAACTAAAATGGATCAATATTGAGTTGATTCCGTTAAACGATTTCTTACATATGCATCTAACTAAGCAATATCCACCCAAGATATTTTCTATAATGAATCAATGAACTGAATCTCTTTCCAATAAAATTACAACAAAACTATATAAATTAGATTATTGTTTCGATATTTATTGTTCTTTATTATTTATGTTATTTTTTATATTTATTTATTAAATATACATAACTACAATTTACAATTCCAAAACCTATATTGTACACACTTCGTGACAAAAATAATCTTAATTCGCTCCATGCATTGATCTTTTTTTACTTCTGAATATGTTTTGGTGCCGGAAGTAGCACCAACAAGGAAATAATGAAAAGCTGAAATAATAAATGACCAATGGGGTGTTGTCAACTAGTACAATTTTAATTCTAATGAAAGTGCATTCCCCAGTTTATCTGACATCTTCAGTCTAAAATAAAATAAAATACAAAAATATTTACATGTTAAGGATGTAAAGTTAATTGTTAAGATTATTAAATTACTTGATTTGAAAATAATTAAAAATATAATAATGCTTTAAAGCATATTTTCAGGTAGATTTTGAAGTAGTAGTTCACCAGTGTTTTTTGACTAGCATAACAAAGTTGGATATCAGTGAGGCGATACTACTCATTTTAATAATAAATGAAAAATGTATTGTCTACTAGTTCAATTTTTATTCCAATAAAAGTACTTTCGCCAGCTTAGCTGACACCTTCAGTCTAAAGCAGGAAGTTTATAATGACTCCCAAATCAACTTCATGCGCCCTAAAGAACCTGAGTCAATACATTGAATTATGATTGCCAAGTGTGGTGCGGATTTGAGAGATTTCTCACTTTCACCCAGTAATACCTTTCAAACATTTTTATCATTATGTTTGTATGCTGTTGCCACAAACACTATGATGTCGGCTAAAAATGACTGTTCTTCAACAAGGTTTCTTAGAGTATTAAGCATGGTGGAAGCTATACTGATATCGCGCTGCTATCGTGATGAGACGTGAGATTGTTATATTTAGAGAATTGGAACTCGTCTCAAATTAATTCATTTGACAATAACGTGTAACCGTGCAATTCAGCAACTAATAATAAAGTTGTTTCCACTGCACTGCCACACCAAAGAAAACAAAAGCTCTAATTTTTATATTTCATTAACAGTATCAAAATAAATATCACGGACACGTAAGAACGTATAGAAGTCCTGGCTGGTATTAATGGAAAGTTCCATGGAGATTTAAGTTTTTATTTTATTAATTTTTCAACTTAGTCACAACTCTAACTTCTTTACATCGCTAATTGATGAACGTATTACCAAATTAACCCATTAAAAAAGATTCGTTTCTTGGAAAATACTCAGTGTATTTTCTGATTTCATCTAGGTAGTATTGATATGTTAAATAGTTATTTTAGAAATATATTTTTCTCACTAGTCTCATATGTAACAAAATTTGAAGAGTTAGCTCCTCCCTTATTCTCGTCGTGTTTAGCAGAAGCATATATCAACTGAAATTTCTCTATAATTCTCAGATTTTGGTATTGACTCTATTTATATATAGGAGACTAGGTTTCAAATTTAATATTAGAAACCTCTCAGATTGGTTTCAAAATATTTACACTACAGGGAAATCAAATGATTCTTGAAAGAATTGGATTACTGCTCTGTGGACCACTTCCGTTGTACGTCTGTTGTAAGTTTCGTTTTAAGTCCACCAACGTCTGGAGACTGTGAACATTTTCCTGACAAACAAAGAAGTAATGAATTCAAGAAGAATATGTCCCGCAACGTGAGTTTAGAACGTACATTGCAGTTTTTGAAGGCACCAAAATCACCAAAATAAACTGAATTATTTTAGCAGTGATAGGATGATACGAATATAGAAGATAGAAATGGACGGCAATTTTATGAAGGGAAGGGAGCTACATATCAACCAGTGGAGAAGTTTAATTATTACTTTTCTATTAATGGACTTGTATTTTCAACTTATATGAGCTCATCGGGTTTTGAGATAATATTTAAATCTTAACGAATTCATCCAGGAGAACCTGTTTTCTAAGTTTCCTAATAAACATCACGTCCCATTCGTGTAGAACGTATTTTTCTCCTTCGATTTCTCAAGTTCACAATCATGTTCCAACACGAAGTCAGTCTATCTTTATTCTTCCAACTTCATATGTAAGTTCATTTAATTACATATTTATTCATTTACGGAACTCGTCTCGAAGAATCAAAGAGTTGTTAATGGAGGTACTTAAGTCTCATCTACGTCAAAAATTTCTGTCTGGATCATTACGATTTATGAGATTTTTACGAAGTAAGTTGATGAACCAAACAAATACCTGAAAATTCTTGTACAAACATGGTATAAAAATCGAACCCAAAACCAAGTTATGTTGAATGAGTATATTACTCATTTTGCAGGATCATGAACGATCCATCCTCCTAAGTTGTAATTTTTGGAAATACGAAGACGATATTAAAATTCCACCGAAGAAAACTGATATTAGACCTAAAGAACTTAAAAATTAAGAAAAGAATTATGTTTGAAAAAAAAACGTTTTTACTGTGCATTGAGAAATAGAATCGATATAACTATCAAAAGCATTGGTCAGCCGGTGAGGCACATTTCAAAAAATAACATATTGGTCAGTCAATGAGACACATTCCAAAACACGTTGTAATAATTTAATATAACCCATAAAAAACTTAATATAACGTAGTCGTTCATAACTCATGTTTTTGTATAGGATTTATGTGTAGTTAGCTTTCTTGTGAGTATATGGGTGCATATATCTAATGATGAACACGTCTAGGTATGTGGATGTAAGTATAGTAGTTTCTGTTCAGTCGTTTTATTAAAGAGTGATACTATTGTTAAATAAATCTATATAATGGTTTTATGTTTGTTCAACGAATTATTTAATAAATACAATTCAATTATTTATTTCGGAAATTATAATTAAAATACATTTCAGAAAAAAATTCAGTAGTTTATTATCTATATCGTGTCAATGACAACCTAACTTTTAATCATGTCTTTGCAAGGCTTTTCTTTTTCTTTTGTCCCTTTGCTTCTAATCCTTTATTGCATTATTTATCCGAATGTTTGACACTCGTTTTTATTTATTGTCCCGTAGAAGCTGACGCATAATTCATATCGTTAGTTTTCTTTTCCTTGTCATGTTTTTCGTGTCTCAAAATTATGTACGTGTCTCAATCATCATTATATCTCTTAACATTACAGTAATTGTCATATTCACGATATTTTTCATATTTAATTCTGTAATCTATCAATTTTGCTTTCTATAAAAATCTATAATGAATACTACCCAAATAAAGTACTTCCTAAGGGAGTCGCCTCAGATGAGGAGTTTAGTCTCTACGAGACCACCTCAGAGGTCTTTGGGTTTCACAAGCTGAATGAGAATGGTAGACTGGCACGGGTGGCGAACGGGATGGCGCAGTCGGTAGGCGCATAAGCGCGCAAAATTAAGTTCCCGGGTTCGATCCCCGGTCCCGTCTCCCATTTTCATTCGACGTAACATGATTAATCTGTTACCTGGCGGTGAGGTTCACCGCAATCTAAGAGATTTCCTCAATACAAATTCAGTCCGCTGTTTCACTCAGTTGTATCATATAAATAATTATTAAAATTCCCATGACCCGTAAGAAATTCAATAATGTAGGGATTTGTCAATTCTACTTTTTTTTTCATTCCACTCTGCATTCTTTTCCACATAACGTACATTAAGAATGCATTGGAAAATCAATCTTCCTTTTTCACTTTTCTACCACGCACCTGCCAGCAATCTAAAAGTTTTTATATTCCTGTCCCCCTATTTTTTGTTGCGTCTCCCTACATATTCACCGCGTGCAATAATAATTTTCCATTCTTTTTTTAACGTGCGTCAAAGCATTAATTTAGCTACGTATAAACAATTAGGAAATATTCCAATCAAAGTATTGCATCAGCTGACACTGTTGTACATCCATAGTCGTTTTCAATACACATAACCTTTGTAACGCTCGTAACTTCTTCCTTAAATATTCAAATGCTATACGTTCTCCCCATATGCCACAACCATACACCAGCATTGATTGTATTGCCCCCTAATATATAATTAAGACATCTTTATTTTCAATGTCAAATTTTGAATACCCTATTCTCCAAAAATAGATAATACATTTTTTTTTACTTTTTTAATTATATAGTCTAAATGCTCATTAAAATTCAATTTTTCGTCCAATATTATTCCTAAATATCTAATTTTTGTCGCAACAAGATTCCTAAAGATCTAATATTCTTTTAATCTCAATATTGGTTTTCTTTTATTACTCTTCACATCTAATCCACTTTCCTTTGGTTTTCACTCCAGAAAAAGTTAGTCTTTTATTTAGTTAAAAATTTATCTCAGCTGATTATTTAATTAATGCAATGTCAATAATTAGTGAGTAAATTTTGATCCTCGGATAGTTTATTTATAGGATAGTTTAATCGATCAAACCACTTGTCTCAATAAGCTCAGGGAAGTAGTTTAAGTTTTGCTTAGTATGACCCTTATTCGACACCAATGTTTGGTGAAGAGAAATCTTCTTGGACAGATCAATAAAAATAATTTATAATAGTAATACCAATTTGTTTTCAAACGTAAACATTACACGAGAACTGTAATAATAAGCATTATAATAATATAATTAAAAATTAAGGCGTTATGAAGGTAGTTTTAAAAATGTCCTAACTTTCGTGAGCCAGTAATTAATTAGATACTACTCTTCACCTTCCCGAAACTAATTATCCTCACCTCTTCCCTCTGCATTCCTCAGTTTGTAACTGATGGATCGTTGATCATAAAATAGTCATTCCCGGTGATAGTGACGATTTTAATAATAAATATTTATGCTTTATGATCAAAAATACCGAAATTGAGACGAGAAAAAGACAAAATTAATCACTGTTTCTCGTGGTCTGTGAATTTGTGAACAGTTTGTACATTTCTCAAAATTATTTAATAGCATCTGAAGCAAAAAATAATTGGTGCGACCATTATTTGCACGGAATCTTGAGTAAATGCAAGAGAGGAAGTCGGTCTTCAATTCTGACATGTATTTTGGCACACAGCACGCTTATCCTCAAATGAAAGCTTGACCTGAAAAGGTGTTCCTCATCTGTTCGTATATTCTCAGCACGCTATCTTCTTCTCTCGAACTCACACTATTCATATATCCATTCCTAAGCAACGCATCACTTAAATCACAGTATAATCATGTGTGTTTAATACCATTTGGTATGATGCGATAAAGAAATGTATTAAGGAAACACTAACGCTTATGACAGCAAAACAAGTTGAAGGCAGATGTGAATGATATTGTGAATCCTGCAATGATTCTTGAAAACGGTTCTTTAATGATTTAAAGTAGTACTAACTCAGGTTAATTCACAAAAATATCTTAAATCGGCATAAACAAACAGTAACATGTATTTATTGTGATTTCAACTTGACAAACATATCTCACCGG
This sequence comes from Laupala kohalensis, assembly GCA_002313205.1. Taxonomy (NCBI): domain Eukaryota; kingdom Metazoa; phylum Arthropoda; class Insecta; order Orthoptera; family Trigonidiidae; genus Laupala; species Laupala kohalensis. Next base: position 848,341 of record NNCF01127463.1, on the reverse strand, counting down.
TCATTTAAATTAAATATTAGCAATTAAAAATGATGGTGTAATACATTACGTCTTATGGAGAAAACATATATGATGGTGTAATACATTACGTCTTATTTTCTAAAAACGACCAACTTTTAAATCACGAAAGTGATGGAAGTTTACTCTGATTGTAGTAAATTTTCCATAGTATTTTTACATTACTTTTATCTTTGTGTTACCGGATATTTGAGAAAGCTATTTAACTTTTTTCTGAGGTGAGATACATAAATCACGAAACTGTTGCGCTCGACCGCCATGTTCGTACAGGTTCTTATGCATTTCAAACGAGTCAAGCGAGTTCCTGAATTTAGTTTTACTATATTATTAACTTATAGGTTATTACTAATTAAATTATGTATTTAATTCATATTGTTGTATTTTAAAACAATTAGAATGATAATAAAGAAAACAATTATACATCTCAGTGATTTGACGAACTTCGAGTGCTGGTCCCATCTTAATACTGAATCTGTTTTGCGGAAGATTTATTCCACAATATTTTCAATTGTTTGATAAAAGAAGAAAAAAATAAAAAACCACGCTAACAGTTTCTCGCCAGAATGACCCTGGCATTGGCAGCGTAGGTTGCGGAGGATGAAGTTCGTTCTTAGTGTTTGGTGATAAGAGAAAAGATAACTGATGGTATTCCTCAACCTTCAGAATGAAAATTGAATATCATTTGACCTACAGTAGAACCCCTCTTAACCGGTCTGGTCGTAACTCGTAACATAATAATAAAATAAATTTAAGGAGGAAATCATAACATAATTTTTACGTACACAGAATGTATAAGAATATGTTATTGCAATCGGTCGGAAAAAAATTGAGATCTCTTCGGATCTTTACGAATTGGCTCCAGGAGAGCCTATTTTCAAACTTTGGCGATGAAGTCCATTGTTGTATGTATCTGTTAAAAATTTTGCACCCCCGATGACTAACAAACTAAGTAATGCATTGAAATCATACTTGAGAATTGACTTGAAAGCATTGGAAATAGAACCGTCTTTCTGGTGAGCTCGTTTCGGCTTTACACACCGCGATCCGCTTCCGGTTTCTTAAAATGGAAAATTTCGATAAAATGAATATAATCTATTATGTATTATTATGAATAGCGCGGCTAAGAGACACACTTTTCAGTTTTTCATACGTTGAAACTGTAGGAGAACTCAAATAAGAAAGTTCATGGATAGAATATATTCTCTTTTACCATGGCTACACAAAATAAAAAATACACTTTATATTTTCATTATTTTGCAAACATATTTTATCGGACCATTGTCCCATTAGACACCAATCAATACCGCAGATCTTTGCTCCAAAGACGGAAAAAAGGATTTTCACAACTACAACAGTTAAAACAGGATAACATACAAAAAAGGTTTGTTTGCACATCAAAGACATATAAAAGCAGATACTATCGTAGAATTTTGAAAGATAGGATGCTGAGACACTCTGAAAATATAATAATTATACATCAAACTGTTAAAAAATAGACATCTCATTTTCTCTATCGAAATCGTATTCCAGTTAACAACAAATATAATTATACGTGAAGAACAGGTAGCGAAAATAGAGATGAACACATCTAATTCACAACGACGAGAATCTATGCCCTGCGTGTAACACAAAGTTATCGAGAGTTTGGGTACTAAAAAAATAAAGATGTGGGACTCGAGTGCTGTTTCAGGGCAGCAACAACCAATATTTTAGAACAAAAACCCCATACTTGGACAGCCTGTTATTGTCGTTTGATATTAAAATCATCGTTTGGTAGCACTTACACATACCTTACGGGCGTACCAACGCTATGGAAACAACAAAGAAACTATCGTAAAATGAATTTCGTTGAAAGTAGATTAATAAATTAAGATTTCTTGGATAATTTACGCAATGTGTTTTATAAATAGGAATGTTAATTTTGTGTTACTCTTTTTTATCCTTTGTAGTGTATTTTAAGGACAGACTCTCCTAGAGTTATTTGGTCAAGTTTGGTGGTAGTGGATACAATGTCTAAGATGAAAATATCACTAAATCGAGTAGTATACGACATAGGGGGAATCAAATGAGTAGATTGGCAGTTCTCCCAAATTTGGTAACTTTTCAGAGGGTAGCTAGACTTTACCTTTGTCCCACGCTGCCCTATTCCATGGTTTATTGAACTCTAAAACCCGAGGTCGCATTCGCAAGCAACGGACAAGGAAGAAGTGGAACAAGAATTTGACTACGTTTATATTACAGTATATGACATATTTTATGAATTGTGAATGTAAAAATCCTGACAATTTATTGCTCTGTAATATATTATTCTGGTTTTGTATTTGAGTTTATTAGTTTAGTATTTTGGTTTATTACATACATTTCTGATAAAACACTACTTAAAATACCACTTGGAGTTCACACAAGAAAAGCAGCGGGTACTCAGCTTCTTATATGTTAATTATTTTTCTCCGTTCGTTAAATTTGAAGAAAAAGAGATTATTTCAATGCCAGAATACCTCCGAATTTTTCGTAATATTTTTAAAAGTAAGTAGTTTTTGTTGTGAAAAATACCACTGTAATTTAAAGGAGAAACATTTTAAATGATAGTTCGATCAATGTTTTGTTTAGTTACGACATTCATATTAGCATCAATAATTATAAATTAACATCTTCACTATTTAGTGTTATTTATGTCTACCATCATATTACTAGAGTACAACCTTTTATGACATTTTATACACAAATAACTACATTACTCACATCGTGCTGGTCATGGAATGAGACACTTTCGAAATACTAGGAACTGTTTCGTTACACATAATTCTAAGTTGTCGGTAAGATTGAATTTAAAAAAATGTTTTAAAACGCATATGTTTAATTTATTTGTATTTAATAGTTTAATGAAACTTTGAAAGAAAACTATTAATTTTACTTTTGGAAACTATTTTGAATATTTGGAGTATAAATCATTCGTTGCAAAATGTTTTACTACCACCAAAAGTCGAAACATTACATGAACTAATTCGGTCGTAAAAGAGGATAGTGCATTTATAAATTCAATTACGATCGAGCTAATGCGTTGACTTAACTCAAGGGAGATGCTCGAAACATTGCAGAAAATTAGTGAAGGGCAATAATAAGGTGATTTACATTTCTGATGTCCCAAAGCTCCGGCTACAATATAATTTTATGTAACTCATTTATCGAGTGGGACATAATGTAGTAGTAGTGCACCCAGCTCGTAAAAGCGTCAACTAGCCTTTATGCTCAGTGTACTCTTATTTAATATTTAGCGTCATTAAAGCAATAAAATTTAACCACTGTGAACAATTCATTGAAACATGGAAATTAATAATTGTTTTTAAAATCCAACTTAAAAGAAAAATTTAATGTCATATTTTTTATTAATTCCATTAATAATGAATCTTTAACTGTTAATGCTATTTTGATATTGTTTACATCAAATTTAAAAGAAGAAATGTTTGGGTTATAACACATTGTAAAAGTTCATAGTATGGCCATGGAAACCAGTAGATTATGTGGTATGTTCACTTGCACTATTAGTGGATAACACATCGTTTTATTACATAAAATAAGAAAGATTAATAAAAAGATTAATTCATTCAAAACATTCGGACACAGTGAAATAACTAGAGTGCTTTCTTGTTTGTAAAGAACTGAACGCGCCAGCTTTATTCAATCAGAATACCCTTACTGGAGCCCGATTTCCAATCGATGTCTTTGTCTATTAAGAAGTGCGAGATAATCTCTGAACATGTGTGATGAAATGAACATAACTTCCTTGTAGATTCGAGAAGCGTGGCTCAAATCAAAATTAGTTACAGTGGGTCAAGTTGTTGGTATCGGAGAATCGTCTTATGATAGCCCCTCATTTTCCAACCCCCCTCTTTCCCCGTTGCACGTAGATAAGCTGCAGTAGACCAGCGTCTTTTCTATAAAAACATTTCCACTATATGTGACGTAAAACAGGGATCTCCAAACTTTCTGTAAGACCGGACCGACTACATTCATTCAAAGTAAATATTATATTGTACCATATTACTATATTTGTACCATATTCCTTGTACCATATTTCTATATTTATTGAATTAATGTAAATTCATTTAGAGCATTGTTAGATAGGCACACCTGATTACCAACATATTAATGTTAACTACCTAAATTTATACCTTAAAAATATATTAAACATTTGAAATAAAATATATATTTTTAATTAAAGAATTCGGATTTGAAAAAACACACGATTCGTCAAGATTTTTAACGTATCATTTTATACTTCCTTGAGTATATGTGAGAAGTGTGAAGTTGCTTTTGACCAAAAATATCTGACCAATTTTGATCGAAATTGATATCCCTATCTCCAGAATAGATTTAAATGCTTATCAGTTAGTCCACTCAATGGCTGGACAAAAAATCCCGTCTTGGGTCAGACGTGGTCTGCGGGAGGTAGTTTGGAAACACTTGATGTGAAAGACGTAATGATAAGAGCAGAATAGATGAAGGAAGGATTAATATAGACTGCGCCCTCCTCCCCGTAATTGCCAAATGATGACAATATTAAAAAGTATCATTTCGATCCAGTATGAAACGCTTGAGAGTTCTACTATCACTCCATAGTTCAAAGTCCGTCCATCTCTCCGTCCGCTATCATCCATCTCCGTGACCTACCTGAACGACAACCGCAAGCGATAACAACAAAGCGAACGCCATCCACCGCCAAGGCCTGCGTGAACCTCGCATGACAGTCCAAGTTGAGGGTCCGACGGGCACCGATGTTGGCGCGGCGCAGTCCCCGCGACTGAGCCTCGTCGCCGCCGACGCCTCTGTCTTAGCGACGACGGCGACGCCTCGAGTACCGCTGTCGCCCCCGCGTGCCTCGTCTGTTTGCACGGATCGCAATCGGAAGTCATCCGTCGCGGGAGTCTCTTAAATTGCGGCGTCCATCACTCGTCGCGGTGGCGTTGTCCTCCCGCGCGCCCGCTCGCACGCCCGCCCACACCTCCGTCCCTTCTCGCCACCACCGGCACTACGTATGCGGAAACCGCTCGAGAGCACCAATAGACAAATCCTATGTAAGCAAGGGTGATAATTTAATTTTCTACATTCCTCGGTTCATTGTGTCAGTGATGACCCACAGTGGGGATCTAGAGGGGTTAGCTTCCGGGTTCCAACCCCTTCCCCCCACCCACACATACACACAAACAAAAAAGTAAAAGATAAAAAAATCCAGAATTCTTAAAAAAATGCTTGGTATGTGGTCGCATTCGTATTCGAAATGGGTAGTAAAAATAAATTCTTACAGAATCGTACATTGCCTTAAAATAGTATCATTTTGCACATACATCTCCCAACTGACTTCCCTATGAAAAAATTCTCTGTCTACCACAAATGACTCACTCAGGAAATCTAGAAAGCTTGATGGGGATGTGGAATGCTGCTTCTCTAGTGCCGCTCTTCTCTACCAGTCCATCCCAAATGTTTAACTCCGGAATCATAAAGGTTTACCCGAAAATCGAGATCCAAGTTCCAAAAAAAGTAAAAGCGAAAAAATACTCATCTCATTTAAAATTTATATTACCCTTCTCCGTATTCTATTTCATTCTACTAAATTATAGTATTCTTTATTTATCAAAGTTGGTCGTTAAATAAATAAATGTTTTGATAATTCATTTCTGAAACTGTTTCTTATAATTTGAATTAATGATAGATTAGCTGAATGCGAAAGCATAATTCTCTCAAATAGTTAAAGAAGGAATAGCACTGAAAAAATTTAATGTATCAAATTGTAAGTTAACGGTTCGTCACAAATAAATTCAGTTCAGCTTGATAAAAATCGAACATTCACGTGCGGTCTTTCAGAAGCAACAGCATAGCATATAATTTCCCATTATACGCGGAAGTTTGAACGCCGTTGAATAGTAATGGAATAGTTTAAACGTGTTTTGTTAGAAGTACTGTCTCTTCCAATGCTCTCAATTGACATTTTGTAGTGCGACCTTGTAGACCGTTTATGAATTTTATTATTATTATTTCTTTGACATCACACTGTCATTAGTGGCTGCAGTACGTGCTAACACCGAGTTCACACCGTAAACCTAGGGTGTTTCTGCATTTTTCATATCATTTCCGCACGATATGCGCTGTGCTCAACGACACTGACTTCTGCATCCGAAGGAGGTTATGTCTGCCAGGTATAAGCTTTATGGCCTCACACGTCGCTTTTGGTACTAGGCCAGTCGCTCCTATGATAATGGGCACCACTGTGGATTTCATATGCCACATTCTCTGCTCCTCTATCTGTAGATATTTGTACTTTATTAGTTTCTCGGTTTCTTTTTGCATTAGATTATAATCTGATGGATTGGCTACGTCAATCAACAAACAAGTGTTCAATTTTTTATCTTTAAGTATGATATCCGGCTTATTGGCTAATATTGTTCTATCAGTGTTCACTTGACTATCCCATATCAGCTTTATTTGGGGTGTCTATCACAGGATCTGGCTTATGTTGGTACCACTTTTCTTGTACTACAACTTTATTATTATTATTATTTAAATTCCAATTTTAGTTATAAAACACACAGTACCCAGTTATATTGTATTAATACTATTTATAATAATACTTAATGTTAGACAATTGGTTAAATGTGACGTGAGGAATAACTCAAAAAATTACCTCTTAGAAATAAAATATAGCGATACCACAAATATACACAAGAGAGTAAATGACATTAGTAGCAATGCTAATGATATTGCATCACAACTCATGGCTCTCCAGATACACTTCGGCTATATGCCGCTTCTTAGATGAAAGAAATCTCTGCAAATTGTTCATCTTAGAAAAACGATAAATGGCATTAGATGTAATTTTAAAAAATGAAAGAGTTTCGTGCTTCAATGTTTCATACAGACAAATTTTCATATTTTTCATGCTTCAATGTTTCATACAGACGCAGTAGAACAGTTTTACAATTTGTATACTGTTGTCACAATTAAAAAGTTTATTTCCATTAAAAAACCTGAAAAATGCGCCCTTAAAAATTTTTTGGGAAAGAAAATGAACACAATAAAAATAAGCATTGAATTTCGAAATTCAAAGTAAAAAAGTAATAAATGCTCGAAAAAAATGTATGGCTTTTAAAACATACGAAACTTGGTTTATAGCAGAAAAGGGGAAAGAATCTTAGTCATTTAGGATAGTATCATTAGATTTTCTGATTGTCGTTTTTCTTTTCTTCGTCTAAATCTTCGAGTTTCAAATCGCTATGGTATAACATTCCAACAGATTTGATTGCCAACAGTGGACTAACATCTCCTTAAAAAACTTACATAGTTCAGTATATTCCCTATGCGGATAAACAGCGATATGTACGTCCATTTAATAAAAACAAATACACCTCCCAAACAAGAATTGAAATTGTAAATAAAGTTAATACTGAAAACAATGTACTTGAAGAAAGAACGATTTAGTTATTATTTCGGTTTAATATATTAAATTATTCCACGTTTAATAATGAATATTAAAAATATGAAAAAGTGAAAATCACGTCTCCTATACCGGATATAAAACTTAGAATGTTGAACCACGAGCTTTATGTGCATACAATTTGGGCCGCGTTTCCTCTTGAGAAGATGAGATAAGGGGACATTCAGAACGAAGCATCAATGGAAGAAGTATGTTTGTCTCTAAAAATACAGCTTTCTTCTTCTTGGTGTTTACAGTGCTTCAACGCGTCTTATCACATACCAATGATGAAATCAAACCCTGAAATATTCTTCGATTTAGTAGGTGACGCAACACCGTCAGAGAAAACATCATAAGAGATGACGTCACTGGAAGCAATAAGACGTCACCTTGTTCGTGACGCCAAAAATACACGCTCTGAAATGAACAGATGATATTTAATAGTGACACGTATAGAAACCCCTGAAGCATAAAATAACCATTCAGTTTAATAAGCTTTTGGTGTGAGAAGAAAATTAAGGTTTAATGCATTGTCTTGCAACAAACTAAAGATGGAAGAAAGATACGGTGCATTCTGAATAGTGGTAGTCATTTAAGTTTGTTAGTGGTAGTCATGCCACTCTGTGTTGATTCGCGTGAAGACATTCATAATCTGATCATGATCATGATACCAAGCGTATTACCATCAATTACTTCAATAACATTTCGTTCTGTCTCTGCGTCAACTAGTATTAACGATTCAAAGTTATTATGAGTATACAATTTATTTATTTATTGTCATTATTTATTTATTACTTTAGAAGTTATCAGTGGCTGATTTAGGGCGTAATCAAGGTGGGACTAACCGAGGAATGACCTGGGGAGTAGGGAAATATCATTTCTGCTCGAAAATTATGGTTTTACTACACAAAATATTCGCTTGCCCCGATGCTTGAACCTTATTTTTGAGTTGTTTTCTCCTAATGTGGAAAAAATTGTTGCATTTATCTAAGATAAAATACAAATTTTGAAGGAGCAAATTATCTTTAGGAAACACCCTCGAGCTCAGAAAAATTCAAAAACGTCATTCTCATTATGTTGATAATTTTGACAAAAAATAGATTTAGCTACCATTTAATAAATAATAAAAGCACGAATACAAAATTATCATTTTATAAAATACACCCGCTCATCCATTAGACAACTATCAATTTATTAAGTAATGTCCAAATTCATTCATTTAGATTATGCATTGGGTCTGCGTATATAATTAATATATCAAATTCAACCAAAATAAACAGACTATTTCCTTCACAAAAGGTCAATTTAATTAACAAATTTAAAAAAATCACACAACGTTTCGATACCGTTTGGTATCATCATCAGTTGTACTACAATAACAAATACTTCACCAAGCGTACGAGAACTGCTCACATCATATAATGGTTTAGGGCCGGGCGTTAATCATGAACTCAGGGATGGTAAAGAGCTTATACTTGGGTGTGCAAAGAAAAAACAAAACTAACCAAAATACCAATATTCATAATCTTCTTTCTTAGCATGATTCGTCGTCTGTCCCAACATTGGAGGCCAGGTGTGACTTTTGCTGACGGCAATGCGGTCACACTGTATACAGGTACTATATGAGTTCCCGCGGCTTTGCTCACTTGAATTTTGTAATATGTCTGCTACGTCATTTTTTCTCACATTCCCATTGATATCCAGTGAGAATGTTACCCATTGATGTTGGAAGATTGATAGTACTGTTTTCTTTTGTTCTTTTTTCGGTGGAAACCTCCCATCGGCATTTAGGAATATTTATTATTTTATAATAGGAAAGGTGGGTCCTGCTTTGGCTTTGCAGCATTTAAAGCACTATTACATATTCTTTATTTACTTTTCTTTACCTCATGGAACCTCTTTGGACCCCTAGTTTTCAGGAAGTGAGTTATTTTAATATTTTATTCATAATTCATTTTCTTTTAATATTATATTAAACATCAATAAACCTATAAAACTATATATAAATTAATTGTCAAAAAAGCAGTACAAACTGTGTATGACCACGTGGGAGACAATAAACTAATTTACTCTCCGGAAGCAAGCAAGGGACCATCCCATCCATTCCGATCAAGGGCCCTAACGCAGAGGCGGATTCAAAAATTTAAGCAAAAATTCCTAGATAAGATAAAAAGTTAGCTACGAGTTATAATACTAATAGAATGTCAATATCTTTGTAATTTAACACAAAAAATTTATTTTACATGCACAAACTATTATCAAACTATACATTATTCTGAGTTTAGTGTTTAAAAATCATAAGAATTGAAATAACACTAAATACACGATTAATTGTTACAATAAACACGCCCCTAGACAAAGTCTAGAGAACCTGTATAAGCCGCCTCTACCCGAAGGAAAAACGGAGCAAAACCCGAGCCAGGATGGGATATAAAAATAAACTTTTAAATAAGCAAATAAACTGAACTAAAATAAACCAAACAAAAAAAACATAAAAGTGATTTTAACTAATTGGCGTAAAGGTAACTCCTCCAGTCTTCCCGGGGCAAGCAGCCGAAATGTGTAGACGAGACCACAGCGGCGGCGTGTAGCCTTCCTAGATCGGTCCGCAGCTGCTGGAACCCCGCCGGTGCATTCTGTCCCAACGCCTTCTCCAGCGTCCGAGTGGCACGCCGCGCGACACGCGAATGCTGTAGTACTTATCTACATTTCGGGTTCGGGGAGGTGTTAGGTGTGAGGGCGAACCGCACGATCTTAGTCTCGACTGAGCTAAGTCTGCCGAGAATTGTCTTTGGAGCACCTGCAAAGACTTCGCACGCATACGTGGCTGTTGGCCGAATGCTAGCGGTTAGGGGGTGCCTTTTCGTAAAGCGACTGAGGTCACAAGAGTGTAAAAAAGGGCGGAGAATTTGGAATTTGTAAAACAGTTTCCCACGCAAGCACTCGACGTGAGGCCGCCAAGAAAGATTCCGAGTGAGCTTCCAAATACTTGACGTGGGGGTGTGGCCAAGAACGGCGTTTGTGAGCGCGTTGCAAGATGCCACACGCCCCACTTCTCTTCACTGCATGCTAGTATTGGTGTGTCCATATTTTCACTGATGTAATTTAGAAAAAGGTTTTAGAAAACACCGATTTCCCATTTCACTCCCTTGATGGTAAATATCCGTAAAATTCTTTCTTAGCGGACATTTTCGATTATTTTTCGTGTCACGCTCTTCCCAAGGCTCTCCAGGGGTGTCGTGCACTTCATATGGTCTGAAGGGTACATAATGTTATTCGCAATACGATTAGTCATCTCAAAATACACAAAAATCTTGGACTCGACCCTAATATCGGTCTTTTTACGGTATTTTCACGTCTCGCCCTTCCCACCCTGCCAACTCTAAGGATACCGTGTGTCTTTGTGATCTCAACTTAAAACTTAACGGTATTGATAATTTTAAAATCTCATCAATCCCAAAAATATGGATCCAATGCAATTTTCATTTTTCATATTACAAAACTAGTTTTCAATAATTTTTGTCTGTACACTCATTACCACTCCCCCCTCCCCACCGCCAAGGGCTGCTTGCACGATATCGGGATTTACTATCAATTCAGCATTACCAAAAACTGTGAACTCGTGACTGATATCTATCATCGATAACTTATACATAGCATCCCCTTCCCTATGGATGCTGGGTTTTATACAGGCTGATTGTGGACTTTGTCGTCTTCAGAAATGTCACTATCGATTTCAGTGACCACGAAAACTACGATCTCAACACTAATATCGGTCATCTTCGATTAATTTTATTTTTCACTCCTTCTCATCCCTTACACGAAGGGTGTTTATTTCTTATAGGGGTGAGCATGTACTTATGTGGTAATGAGGATGTCACTTCACTTCAGCGGTCCCAAAAATGATTTCGTCACCATTAATATCGGTCTTTTTAAAATTATTTTTACCTGCCTCTCATTCCCGAAGGGTGCTAGGGGTATATTATCTCTAATGTAGACTTATTGTGAACTTACGCAGCATGGGGGGCATCCTTATCCATCTTAACGACACCGTAAATTATGGTTTCGTATCTAATATCAGATTTTTTCATTATTTCTACATACCACCCCCTTCGCACCCTCTCTCTAGGGGTGCCAAGGATGTTTTACCCCAGCTGTGTTTGTTGTCCGATAGTTGTCATAAATATCACGTTTTGTTGAAATTGCTCCAGGCAATCTAGAGTTAGAGTAGGATTCATACATAAACATTCCAACCCCCATTTCACCCTGCTAGGGGTGGTTCTTTGTTAAATACTTTTTTAGAGGATGTATCCACCGTCAAAGGAACCTACCTGTAAAATTTCAAGTTTTTAGGCTTCATAGTTTCTGAGATCGTGATTAGTCAGTTCATAAATCAGTCAGTCAGAACGTGAGTAATAAATATATTGTAGATTGCATGGAACAGGTCCAGTGTTGCGATGCGCTTCAATCAATTCAAGCATTCGCAGAAATCATAATACAAATTTGTATTAAGTTTCGTGTTAAGTATTTAAGTATTAAATATTCGTATTAATTCGTATTAAGTTTAGTCGAACATGTAAATTTAGTATGCCTCTTATCAATTTCAGTTTTATCTGTTGAGAATTCAGATCCAATTGTGATGGGGGCTTTGCCCCTTTAGACGCCCCCCCCTCCAATAGATCCGCCTTACGTATACCAAGGTACGAAAGTTACGACGAAACGTTAACCGAATGTATTATTTAATATTAGAAACAGGAATAGGTTTTACTCGGTCATTTACAGAGAAATTAGTAATTATCTTCTAACTTCTGGATGGCTAGAGGGAGACAAAATCGTTTTCTTCTAATTGGAAGCCAAGGAAAACTAAAAACAAGGGTTGTTTAATTTTAAATCTCCACAGAAAAGTATTGCATTTCAATACTCTGCTGAAATTAAGACTATTGTAAAAGTCAGAAAAGTATCTACCCTAAGTCCACATTCCAGAGAAATTCCTTTATTTTAAAATATCTTTCACACCTTAAAATCATTCAAGTCGTAGATTACAATGCTTACATAGTCCTTGTCTACATGACGAGTAATATATGGTATATTCTAAATAATACTCCAAATGATAAAATTTACTATTTCACAAATAATTTCTTCTGCCATTATACTAATCCCATATTTAAAAATACGACCTTTCTTGGTAGATGTCTAAAGCTTTTGATCATAATAAAGTAAAGGAATTTTTATTATCTCTAATTTATTTATTGTTCGTACCTCTTAAAAAGGAGAGATGATGATGAGCGAACCTGTTTTCAGATTATCTCGCGCTGAAAAATATTTCTTCGACGAGTTCTCCATTTATCTTTGCATCTCGAAAACTCGTCTGCGTCATTAACGTGTCAATCTTGTTTGTGTTTTTGTCGTGTAACAATTAAAAAAATATTTTAACATTCTTAGGGAGAAGATTTGAATCGCATTTTTGAGTAGAAAATTGACCGAAATAAAAATACTAAAATCAATAAACAGGTTTTTTCGTTCTCGTTTCTTTTAAATAAGTGCTTATAGTATGTTATAATTGCTTGTTATTTTTTATTCACAATATAACTGCGAGCCATTGGAACTGGAAGACATTTCGTCAAACATTTCCTCATAGAGGAACTTAATCTACGATTTCCTGATCGCTAAGTTAAGTATTTTGAGGTAACGGTTTGATCTTGCAGTATGCATATGGGAAATATGGACAAGTAAGACAATCTAGAATAAATCAGCATTAAGTTGATCGGTAATATTATAACGCTTCTGAAATGAGTCTTCATAAAACAAACGAATACGGAGACTCCATTGACACCATGTTATATATACTTGTAATATGTCTAGATGTGAAATATTTAAAGTAAATTATGGACTTCAATTATTGTAAGAAGTCCTCTACGTAATAAACACTATGACCACAATCGTAGTCAGGGGGGAGCTCGAAGGCTCCGGGCCCGTCTCGGTGTTTTTATAAGTTGAAATTAAACTTCTTTAGTATTACTGTAGTTTAATTAAATTAAAATCGAAACATTTTTGGCGAGAGGTCTGGGCCCCTCCAAAATAAATTTTTGACTGCGAATCTGACCGGGTGAAGAGCATAATGAAGAGTTGTAAAAAGAAAGGTTACGGCATCCGTCATTTCTGATCTCACTAGAATGTATTAGCAAATGGTAACGATGGTGAGAGTAACATATAAAGTGGAAATAGAAAAATATATCCCCAAAATTTATCGGTGTAATTAAAAAATCTATTATTCATTCGTGTCAATGAAATTATTAATTTTTTAAATACTTGCCCCGCAAGAAGAATCAATTTTCATTAAGGTAATACTACTTTCCAATACTAGAATCAGTCAAGGGAGATAAAAATGGAGGTAGCTTGCAACGAAAGGTGCATAGTGCTTGACCCATTGAGCTATATATTTATGAACAAGAAGTACACAGAGCATAGAGATAAAAGTAATGGTACCTGACAAGATACGTCAAATTGAGTGTGTACAAGCTCAATCAGTGACTCGCAATGTGAACTTTGTGTACTAATTATTTGGATACATGGTTATTAGAAAATTCGAATCTTACATGCTTTATTTATTGATTGATTACAAAGCTGTTTTGATAATATGTATGGCTAGTAAAGGTCAAATGGATTTAGAGTCTTATAATAGAATGCGAGATGAGCAGCCTGAAATTTAAGCAACAGGACATTACTTCACAGTGAGTAGAGCGCTGAGCTGTTGACTGGATGGCCGGGATTCGATCCTCAGTACGGTGAGGATTTTTAATCACACCTCAACATCCGGACTCCCAGGTCTGCTTTAAAATGAGTACCGGACCTCTCCGGGGGCAAACTGGTCGGAGCGTCATTCCAAACGTCATCTCCTCCTCCTATTACCGAGGCCAAGAAATGCGGAGCTGTACCCTCTGCGAACCCCTTGGCTACCTTCGGCGCCTATGGGACAGTTTGACTTCACTTCACATATCGTTCTTATTGTGACCATATGAAAATTTTAAGGAAATCGATCTAAATACATAAAAATAACTTAAAATTGGAGCGATAAACTTTTGTGTTCTACACTTGTGTCAAGAAATATTTTTCCGTATTCTCAAATGTCTCACTTGCTTGTTGGTTTGATTATCACTTGATTATTGCGTTCAAGTATAAATTTATTTTTCTGGTGTTTCACCAATAATGACATATGTATTAATAAAAGTAACTTCTTTGTGTAAATTAATTTTGGAGTCAGGTATTACTGCTTCTTTACTCTGAACGATTAGCATTATAATGCCGGTGTAAATTAAACCTCATAACATGGAATAATATTTTGTGGCACACCAACGTTGGCATATCTTCCACTATCCACAAAAGACACAAATATTCTCATTCAGAATTAAAAGATGGCGAAGATTGCTTTCAGAACAACGCTTCTTTCGCCATATCTCTGGAGTTACTGTGACCCACGACTTTGCAGTGATGCTCTATCGTTCGCTTTAGCTGTTTTCCAAATATCAAATATTTCGCCCTCTCTTATGGTCTGGTGACCTCAGTCTCTCCAAGAAAGGACGCTTCCGAGGCTTTACGAGAGAATGCACCGGCGGGGCTGCAGCGGTTGCGGACCGGCTTGCGAAAGGTTACACGCCGCCGCTGAGACCTCGCCTACACATTTCGGCTGCTTCCTCCGGGAAGACTGCTTCACACCAATTAGACAAAAATTAATTTTATGTTGTTGTTGTTTGTTTTATTTTGCTTGGTTTATTTAAAAGATTAAGTTTTATAGATTTGTTGGCGTTTAACTTTAAAAAAAACGTAGTATAAATTAATTATTAAAGTAATCTTCGGGTCCAAAGAGGCTTCGAGGTAAAAAGTAAATAAAAAAGTAAAATGTAATAGTGCTTTTAAGGCTGCAAAGTCAAAGCACCCTCCTCATGTTAATAAAAAAAATCCTTACTGCCGATGAGAGGTTTACACTGAAATTAAAGTTCGCTCGAGCTGTTTGCCCCGCCACTCCTCGAAGCTACTTGAATTCTATCGGCCTACGTGAACAGCCCTGGTTCAGGCGAAGAATGATGTGCGATATCTGTAACAAGTAAAAACACAGGATCGTCATGATGAGGGAAAGCGTAGTGAGGGCTTGGCGAGAATATTACAAAAATTCGAGGAAGGGTTGAAATTGAAAAGTGTAAAAGAAAAACTTGGGGTGGAATGTAAACGAAAAACAATTTTAAAGAAATATAGAACGAAAAACTATTAGCGGAAATTTTAAAAAAGTAAGAAGTACACAATCATAATGCAGGTAGAAATTTGTTAAAATTAAGCTCAAACATTGTAACAGGATTAACCCCAAGTTGTGTAGATATTTCGTAATTATCTGTAAAACTATCGCATGTAATTCGGCCATTTATACAAAAATTTTGATAAATAAGAATAGAAGTAATTTGTGAATGCAATGATACAATAAAATTGAATGGATTACGTGATAGAGATAAAAGAAATACAACTTGAAATATGAAATACTTGTTGAATTATGTTGTATAATTGTTGAGCTAAATTTGAGGATTTTTTTACACAAAAATTGAATAAACGTTTCTCTAGCACGAATATTAAATTGACGCAAAAATTGAATAAATATTTTCTATAATGTGAAACATACAATTAGTAACAAACTTCAATAGAAGAAATACCGAGAGAAAATAATAATTGATACGGAAAAACATCTGAGGAAACAAGCATTTCTGAATACCTGTATGCATTGCTATCTATATAAATAAAAAATAAATGCTGTTCGTTGGTAAGCGCATCATTTGAAAACGGCTGGACCGATTTGACTAATTAAAAAAATGTTCGTAGTAGTCAGAATAAAGTTTTTAGGGAAAGAAAAATTGGAAAATTTGACCGGAAAATTGGAAAATTCGAGAAAAACAAAGTGCTTTTTTCTATGGGATTTTTGAATGAACTCAAGACCATAACTAGAATTTCTTTGTTTTGATTGTTTACTAGGGTGTAAGAGGTAGAAAGCGTCTCGAATAGCCTCTTCCACTCAAATGTCAACGTCGCCTGCAAGTGGTGCACCCTGCCTGCTATTGCTGAAGAGGCTCTGACGACCGAGTATCTCCCGGAATAAGGAGATCCCCCTGTCAAGTGCCAACAGCCTCACTGGAGGATGGATGAGCAGACAGGTACTAGGGCACCCTCTTGCCCTTGGATTGGAAAACCATTCCTAAAGGCGGAAGAACTGCAAGGTCAACGGCATAGGATGCGAAAGGCAAGGGGAAACCACCGCATTAAAGACTCTAGTGGTATCCCTAGTATAACTCATGATGGAAGCTTTGAAGGTTAAATTCTCCGGAAGTAAAACAGTTCCGCATTCGGATTTCCGGACTGGGATAACTCAAAAAGCTCTTGACATGAAAATAACAAAGATTAGGAAAATAGGTACATGAAATGTTAACACATTACTGAAGGTGAGGAAGTTGGAAAACCTGAAAATAGAAATGAAAAGATTAAAAATAGATATCCTTGGTATTTCTCAAATGAGATGGCCTGGCACTGAAGACTTTTGGTCAGATGACTACAGAATAATTTATTCGGGGACAGAAGATGGACCAACCGGAGGAAAAGGAGTAGGAGTGATTATGGAGAAGTCTATGGGACTTAGAGTAGCAGGATATGTGCAATATAGTGATAAGATAATTCTAGTCAAGATAAATACAGAACCAAATAATACAATTATAATTCAAACATGCCAACTACAAATGAAGACGATGAGAAAATTGAAATAATTTAACGAAGATCTGAATCACCTGATAGAAGGAACACGAGCAGAAGACAATGTAATTATTCTGGTAGATATGAATGCTACGGTTTGAGAAAGAAAAGAGGGAATCTTAATTCCCAATTAAGCAAATTGTGTTACGCATTCCGAATGTAAGCTAACGTAGTTAGTCCACGTATTTCCCGTTGCGTATATTTTGCAAACGTCTACTCCCATTTACGTTACGGCATTACCTTCTGGGGTAATTCCGGTCAGAGTATTCAAACTTTCAGAATTCAGAAGAGGATAGTTCGGATAATTTATAAATCTCACCCCCGAAACTCTTGTAAACATTTATTCAAGGAATTAAATATCTTAACACTTCCCTGCATTTATATTTATGAAACGGTCTTGTTTGTTAAGACCGAATTACTGAAGTGCCACCCTTGCTTTATACGAAACAGTCTCGTTCACGAACACAATACTCGCAATAGTAATAATATTCATCGGCCTAGAGTGTCAACCACTCTTTGCCAAAAAGGACCGTATCATTCGGGAATCGTTCTATATAATTCCCTGCCCAAGAATATAAAAGACATTATGAAATTGAATATCTTCAAATCCGCGGTTAAAAACTACCTCCTGCACCAGTGCTTCTACACTGTAAAAGAATTTATTGATTTTAATAAAAGTTAAATTCGTCTTGTACTTTATCACGCCATTGCTGTAGCACTTTTTAAATAACTTATAACAATTTCAAAAACTATTTTCTTGCATGATTGTGTTGCCGTATGGCTCATATTAATTTAGTTTTATGTGTACTCAACTTTGGCACGGTTGTGTACATTAATTCTGTAGCCCCATCCTGGCCCGGGTTTTTCTCCGTTTTTCCTTCGGGTAGAGGCGGATTTCTTATACAGGTTCTCTAGGCTTTGTCTAGGGGCGTGTTTATTGTAACAATAAATCGTGAATTTAGTGTTGTTGTTTTTCAACTCTTATGATTTTTAAACACTATACTCAGAATAATCTATAGTTCGATAACAACTTGAACATGTAAAATTACTAACATATTTGCGTTAAATTACAAACATATTGACATAATATTTGTATTATAACTCGCAGCTAACTTTTTATCTTATCTAGGAACTTTTGCTGAAATTTTTGAATCCGCCTCTGCCTTAGGGCCCTTGATCGGAATTGATGGGATGGTCCCTTGCTTGCTTCCGGAGAGTAAATTAGTTTATTGTCCTCCACGTGGTCATACGCAGACTGTACTGTTTTTTGACAATAAATTTATTATTAAATTTATTAGAACAAGTGTTGGGAAGTACGGACTGGGAGTCAGAAATGAGAGAGGGGAACGTTTGAGAGAATTCTGCACTAGAAATAAATTTGTGATAATAAATACACTTTTCAACCATCACAAGAGAAGACGACTTGGAAAGACACGAGAAGAGCACAGTTAGATTACATAATGGTAAAGGAAAGATTTAAGAACCAGGTTAAAAATAGCAGAAGCTATCCAAGTGCAGATATCGCTAGTGACCAACTTAAATATAAGAAAATCATTAAAAGGAAGGCTGAGTATTTATAGGTGACAAAACTTAAAACACCAAGTATTAGAGAAGATTTTCAGAGAAGAACAGACGGAATACTAGAAAGAAATAATGACATACTAAACAAACCAGTAGAAAGTCAATGGGGAACCATGAACGAGGAAATATTGAAAACTGCAGAGAAACTGCTGAAAAACGAAAAGGAAAGCATGGATAAATGAAGTAGTGGTAGAAATGATAACTGAAAGAAGAAAGATAAAAAGCAGCACAAGTGAAGAAGGAAAACAAGAATATATAAGACTAAGAAATGAAATTAATAGGAAAAGCAGGAGGGACAAAGAAAAATACTTGGGTATTATATGTGACGAAATAGACACAGAATTTAAAGCAAATAATTTGGAAAAAGCAAATGGAAAAGTAAAGCAAGTTTTTGGAAAGAAAAAAAGGAAGACATGTGGCATTAAAGATAAAAATGGACAATACATATATGAAGAGGAAAAGGTGGTAAAGAGGAGGAAAGAATATCTTGAGAGTCTTTATGGAGATGAGGAGATGAACGAGAATGTATTAGAGAAAGAAAACCAGTCAGAAGGGGAGAATAAAGGAGACCACATACTAAAATCAGAGTTTCAAAGAGCATTGAAAGATTTAAAGGACAAAAAAGCACCAAGAGTAGATGGAATTCCCGCGGAGTTGTTAAGCAACTGCGGAATAAAGACTGAAGATACAATGTATAGAATGATATGCAAAATGTATGAAACTGGAGTAGTACCAACTGATTTTACTAAATGCATAATAATTCCAATCCCAAAGAAAGCAAGAGCACAAACTTGTGACCAATTTAGAACATTAAACCTGACAACACATGCATCTAAAGTCCTTACTCGTATTATCCTTAGAAGAATAGAAAAAAATCTTGAGGACTATCCAACTGATGACCAATTCTGATTCAGAAGAGGCATGGGAACAAGAGAGGATGTATTAACTTTAAGGCAAATAATTGAAAAAAGGAATAGAAAAAGAAAGACAACATATCCATCATTCGTAGATTTAGAGAAACCCTTTGATAACGTGAATTGGAATATTATGTTCAAATTACTAAAGAAGGTGGGAGTCTCTTACAGAGATAGAAGAATTATACACAGTTTATATAAGAATGAGAAGGGAATAATAAGATTTGGAAATAGCCAGGAAGAGGTTGAAATAAAGAAAGGATCAAGACAAGGATGCTCACTATCTCCTAACTTATTTAATTTGTATGTCCAAGAAGCAATAAATAGGATAAGAGAAGAGATTCAGGTTGGAATAAACATACAGGGGGAAAAGATTGACATGCTAAGATTCGCAGATGACATTGCTATAACAACAGAAAATCTTATATATAAAGGAGAGTGTTTGTATGTATGTATGTATGTATGTAATTTGTTTACTTTTTTGCTGTCATAGAAACACAACAAAAGAATTTTCTTACTTAACCGACACTTGGTAATTTAGAATTATAAACAAAAACAATTGAACATCATTGCTTAACAATGCCTCCAAAAAAACGTAAAGCTATTGAAAGTA